>JAJJWX010000964.1:0-600000 GCA_023529315.1 Papaver bracteatum
CTAGCTTAAGGGGCATCTATGTGACTTAGTGATATTATCCATTCTAAAACTCGTCACATTCATTTCATGTATGGTGAAGCTAATACTTCTAGAACTCCTTTTTGGGAACAACAATGTCGCCTAACTATCGTCCTATCGATGAGACTGCTTTTTGTTAGCTGTGATTTTAATACTCTCTTAGAACCTAAGATAAAAATGGTGGTCTAGAAGAATGATTCTCGATTTTAACTTTTAAAAAACTTTTGCTCTACCCATAATTTGCATGATCCCGGGTCTGGCCCAATATTCACTTATTCAATATGCAACAATATCTGTCTAATCCTTGAAAGTACTTGATATATGTTTTCAAACCAAATGGTCAGGAGCTTTGTCCTACCCCGTGTTAACAATCTCCCCAGAGATTCTTCCCGATCATCGTCTCCATGCATATAGGTTTTAACTATGAGGAAAATTGTTTGTCAGGCCTTTTCATTTTATGCACACAAGGGATCGAGGATCTTTACCTGGTAGAGATATTATCGCTTAACTCTTAGTCTCACAATGTCATAGGCTCTCCTACCTATAAACTAAAATCTAAACTTCTTAGTACTAAGAAGGGTCTTAGAGATTGGAATAAAGATTCTTTTGTAATATTCAATCCGATATATCTACCACTAGGAAAGACTTATTAAATTTACGTATTTCTAATCCCACCGATTCTACCACTACCTCTGCATTTAAAGCTAGATTAGAGTATCTATACACCCTAGAGGAACTCTACCGGAAAGACAAGTCTAGAGAAGTATGGCTCATTCAAGGTGATAGAAATTCCTTACTTTCATAGAGTTACTCTTTTCTTAAGAAAGATGAATGCTATGTATTGGATTAAGAATTCTACTCAATGCTATTCTAACTGACAGAGAGATGATTGGTAACTTATTTTTTAGATTATTTAAAATCTTTATTCTTCTCACCTAAATAATTTTAGGAGGAAATTCTAAAGAATCTCCCCCGTTAAGTTTTCGTTAAGGATAATGATTCATCGAATATCCTTCTCACCGAGGGAAATAAAAAATAGTGTTTTTCAAATGGGGGAAAATAAAGCTCCAGACTGTATGGTTTTACCTGCCTCTTCTACCAAAAACACCGGGATAGTGGGTGAAGATGTGGTTGATATGACCCAAACCTTCTTTAGAACTAGTCATATTGCTAAAGTTTTCAACCATACCAACATGCTCTCATCCCCAAAGTCCCTTCGGGCTTGAAGCCGGGTCAACCAATACAGACCTATTGGGTTTATGTAACTTCATTTACAAGAGAAAAACTCTTGCCAACAAAGCTCAAACCTTTATGAATAACATTATATCCTAAAATCAAAGTGCCTTAATTCCAAAGAGGAGTATTTGGAGCAATATCCTTCTTTCAAATGAAGCCATATATTATGTTAATCATAATGACAAAGTTGATGGCACCGCCGCTATTAAACTTGATATGTCAAAGGCATATGATAAATTGGAATGGGATTTTCTAGAAAAAGTCATGAGGAAAATAGGTCCAAATTCTCGAAAACTCGGATTAAACTCATAAATCAATGTGTGTCTACTATCTCTTATTCTCGTTTCTTCTTAATGGTAGTCCTACCGGGGTTTTTTTTAACCCGAGAGAGGCCTTAGGCAAGGGGATCCTTTATCCCCTTACCTTTTACATTATCTCGTGCTAAGGCTCTATCTTATTATATAGATAGTCTCCAAAGAAATGGTTCTCCTAAAGGTATCAAAATTTGTAAAAATGCCCCCGAGATGACCCATCTCCTTTTGCCTAATGACTTTCTTTTGGTCTTTTCTTCTCCATTACTTCGAAAAATTTGTGGGATAAAGAGTTACCTTCAAAAGTATTGTCTTGCCTTTGGTTAGGGAATAAAGTTTTAAAAAGTCTGGTATTATTTTTAAGAAAATCCCCCGATCATAGGAAAGCCATTTTAGCCAATATTTTGGATATCCAAAGCAAGGATTTAGGGAGAATATCCTGGGTACAATCTTCTTCTAAAATTCAAAGCCATATGAGCATTTTACAAGCATGGATGCCAGAATAACTATTTGGATTCATAAACTTCTCTCTGGTGCTTCTAGAACTACTATGGTAAAACACATTGGCCAAGATATCCCCTTTTATCAAATGGAGACTCTTCGAATCCCTAAGCACCTTTCAGAGACAAAATTTCCATCTCGTGTTTTGGTGGGGAGAACCTTAGATCCAAAAGATAAAAAGCTTCATCCTTTGGGGTGGGATATTCTTTTCTCCCCTAAATTTGAAGGTGGTATGGTATTTAGAAAAGGAAGTCAATAATTTGGCTATGTTAGCTAGAAATGCTTTTTGAAAATCATTGAAAATCCTGATTGTATTTTAGCAATTTTTTAAAAGTAAGGTACTTTCCTAGATCCGATTTTCTCAATGCCAAGTGTCCACCTAATTGCTCGGGACTTGAAATGTCTTCTTCATACCATAAAAGAGTTGATTAACCCCTTTTTTTCTTGGATTGTAGGAGATGGGTAAATTCATCAACCATTGGTGTGACAAATGGATATACAAGTTTAGGGTATGCTACCCCCTAATCTTTACTCCTCAAAATCCCACATTAACTCGTTGATTATTTCATTAATAATCCTACTAGAACTTGGATTGTTTCTATACTCATTACTCATTTTAACGAACGTTTTCACAGGAAGATTATCGAATTCCCTAAGATAGCTTTTTGCACGATGAGGGTTTGGGACCTTTCGAAGAATGTGGGAAATTTTCTTCAAAATATGTTTATTTGGGACTCGCAGTCCTTACCCTCCCCCTATAAGACTATTTTTACATATCTCGAAAATTAGAGTTCCTTCGTAATCTGTAACTTTTTCTTTTTGAAGGATGCTAAAAAATGCCTTACCAAACAGAACTGTTTTTTCATACTGTAATGCCCATGCATTCCGTTGATTGTACCTGTGTAAGGATCCTCTTGAAACTATTATGCATACCCCGGTCATGTGTCCTTTTTCCTCTAAAGTCCGGTTTATGTCAAGTTTTGTATAAATACCTCTTTCTTTACTCAAAAAAACTTTTCAACATGGCTTGTTTTCTTCTCGGTTGCCGGACCAAAAATCTAGATTGCCACCCGATGAGGATCAACAACTCCCTCTATTTTTATGGTCAACTGGACTAGTAGAAATAACTTGATCTTCCCAAACTTGTCTCTGTTCATAAGTATGTCTTGGGGAAAAGAGTTAACGCTATGCTCATAACTAGGAAAAATACTTTTGTAGCCACTCTTTTCTAGTCCTATTGGCCTCAATCACAAATGGATGCCCCTATGGTTGGATGGATCAAATGTAACACCGATGCAGCTTTTGATGTCATCTCTCGAGATAATGGTGCAGATTATGTGACGAGAGATCACACTAGTAGCTCTCCGTGCTGCCTTGGTTTTTGAAGTCTTGTCGACCAAGAAGCTCAAGCTAGAGCTATCTCTGGGAGTTTCAAGAAAGTCAGGGAAATGTAAGATGACTCATATTATTGTTGAAAGTGATGCAAAAAACTTGGTGGAACGATTCTCTTTAGGTTCCTTCGAGGTGATTCTAGATGATTCTATCTTTAAAGATATTCAGTTTTTGTTTGTAGCTTAATCGCTTGTATCTTTACTTTTCAACCGAGAATCAGAACTCCGTTGCTCATGAGTTAGTTCTATGGGCTAAAACAGTAAAAAACTTCTATGTTTCCGTATATGCCTCCGCCTGATAGCTCCAGCATTGAAGTCGACCTTTAGCCTCGTTTCTTTCAGCCTTTGCTTATAAAAAATAAAGAAGTCGATAAGAATTTTCAAGTTCAATCTCATTTGTGTGCATTTCAGGATTTGAATGCTTATCCGATCGATTTATGAGTCCTTTTATTTCAAAGAAAGGTTCAAAGAATATATTCCTAATTTCCTAGAGGCACCAAGAGATACAAGACACAAATGTAAAACGATTTTTTGTATGAAGAACACACACAAAAATGCCGGAATTCACAATGCAAAAGATAATGCTTTCTCGCTCTTGGACTGAGTACCAAAAAGAAAGAACACAATACTGAAAAAATGATCCAAAATAGAAAGAGACTCCTAACAAAGAAATCAAGGAAGAAAAAAACTACTAATTTTTAACAAATATTCCCTTCATTCAAATTTTTCCTATTTTTTGTCTGTTCTCTTTTTTAAAAGCATCCTTGCAAGTTGAAATCAAACCGGTCTCTAAATATGAAAAGGCAAAGATTAGTTACCAACCAATTTACGTAAATTCAACAAAGCTAATAATCTCCAAATAAACTCCTAACAACTATTAAAGATTACTAAAAAGAACATGATAATAAGCCGGAACACGGTAACATCAAAGTGAGCGACGCATTTTTCTCAATCATGGAAAGAATGATCACGAATATGTACTAAATATATAGAGTATCCAAGCATATCCCAACATAGCTTCATGCTTTCAATTTGAGTTTTATATTTGATACTACTTCTAACGAAATAATGCTTCTAGATGAGTACCTATACATAACTCGAACTACTATATTAAGAAACAACAAAAACCAATGTACTTTAAAGGGATCCTACTTTAAAAGAAAAAATTTGATTGATCTACTTACACTTTGCTATCTCAAACATAAGTACCCGAGTTTAGGGATACTAGGCTTTCTACATAATTCTCCATATCAACAAAGGATGTTAAATCATAACTCCGCTCGACACTCGCATTATTCTGGGTCAAATAAAACTAAAACACCAACTTCAACATCAAATAGTAGAATCTCATCATGCTTGAAACACCACATCATATGCATACAAATAGGAGTCCCTACTTCCCTCGCAGATGATGTCAAATGTTTAGCCCAAGATTATTGCACACCATAATCCCGCATTACCCACCCAACAAGCTTAATACCATCCCCAACAAATATAAAGACAACCTCTCAACACTTCCAAAGTCGTAACAAATTGTTTATTCTAAAGCTTTTCGTAATTGCATTTCCCAAAATCTCTCATTGTCGATATCCAAAGAGATTATAACATTATTACAAATGCCTTCTAGACACTTCTCCTTCCTAACCAATGACGCAATTCGAACATTGACAAGCACCCTAGATCTTCGCGCATAAAACACATAAGGTAAGTTTCTAATGCTTCTCCATGAATTCGATCTTAGGAGTATACACATCAACTTTACATATTACCTTATACACGTTAACTTCACAACAACCTCCACGTGTCTCTAAAAATTTAAACAGCTTTGTAATCATCACTTAGAATCATAATCAAAAGCATAACCACCAATCTCTTCAATTATCACTTCATTAAAGTGAATCGGTATCTTCCTTATACTCTTTGGTACATGGATTCCAAATGAAAACAAAACCCTTATTTAAAACCCGTAGATAAACCAACCGATCGCAACATTACACCAAGCAAATATCATGACCTAATGACTTAGTGGATAATCAAATTAATAGTATTTTTAATTACATTATTATTCCTAAGCAACGTAACGACAATAACATATCATAACTTATAGAGCTGGATGATGACTCCACGCCTACGGTCTCCACATCCTCGTAACTATGAGCTTGTAATTGTTATTTTGGATAGAAACATCAAGGTGAGATTTGATAAATTTAGGGTTGGAAATTATAGAATACCAACTTTTGCAAACGATTTACAAGCTAATATGGATTTCACCGGTAACCTTATGAGGATGTCAAGGTATATCTTCCTCCGGAATGCTTGACATTTCCGATTTGCTTCTCCTTCCCTCTTTGGCGGCTTCGATTTTCAAAGATTCATAGTAGAGAGATTAGTGCCGACGTTTATTCTTATTTTATATCTTTCATTTTACTGCACTAGCCACTAGGCAAACTCATGAGGCTCGCTTCCAGTCACTAACAAGCTTTGAGTGACGGGTCAAATTTTTTCATTAGCTAAAGTTGGTCATCTTGAAGTCAATGAACTGTCGTTGTGATCATGTTGGAGTTTACACGCTGTTTGATACAAATATGTTTGTGGAAATTGAATTCTTGTCCTTACTTTTTGATGGGTTTTACAAATATCCTTATCACACAATATATATATATATTTCTCCTTTCTACAAGCCCATCAAGGGTCCAATAACAAATTATGGACTTCCAAATATACCTCGTATATATTTGGATAACAAAACCAAATTTCAGCTTATTAACTGAAATTAAAAACCGAAGAGTAGAGAGAGTTTTCAGTCACAGATTTGAGAATTCGAGAAAAAATAGATTTTTTTTCCGAATCACTCGCAAAAGATATTGGAATTCTTCTTCTCCTCCTTCTTATTCTTCATCTTTGGAAAGTTGCCAGGTTTCCCCAAATATACCTCAAGCTATAACTTTTCCTTCCTATAAGTCCTTTCTCGAAAGCGATTGTCTATAGACTGAGTTTTAGACAATACAACAAATCGTTTCAAACTTTGTGTGATCGTCTATGGATACTAGATCGAGATAATACAACAACAAAGTGTGTTTACTTGATACAAAGGTTCCGGACTTAACTCAAACCCAATAGATCACGTATCAAGTAAATAGGAATTAACGTTTGTGCAATTTACTTTAATTATAATAAAAACAATTATAATGCGGAAATATAAAGTAAATGACAAACGAGATTTTGTTAACGAGGAAATCGCAAAATGTCAAAAACACCGGACCTAGTCCAGATGAATACTCTCGCATTGCCGCTTATACAAAATAAGACAACTTCTGTGATAAGCTTGAGACCAAGCAACTAAACCTATAGTTCACCTAGTTCCCGCATTCCCATGCCTCCAACCCTAAAACAAGTCACACTTGGACCAATTCCTTTGGTTCGTATTCCAAACAAGAAAGGAACAACAACTGCTTTTATCAAACTTTCAACCAAGTGATATGAGTTGCGTAAAGGTTCCCTTATTTATCTTAACATAAACTCCTTTGCTGTGGTTCCAAAATCTATCTTACGCTAAATCACCCAAAGTCAATCACTAAGATTAATCCAACAACACTCTTCAACCAAGTGATATGTGTTGATGCCGATCTTCCTCAATTAATCAATCCAATCTACCACAAGGATAAACCGATTATTAATTGGATCTCTTTTCCAAACAAGTATTGTGCACACCAAAGATTATAAACACCAAGTAAGAAATATTCAATATCTTCTTTGTCTTCAAATATTCTTAGATCTTTAATAAACACCGCACACAATCACTTGAATCTCTTGTGATCAATCACATAATGTAACTGAGTCTCCTTAACAATGGATTATCACAAGATCGTCTTTTAGATTCTAACAACACTAAAGATCCTTGTCGAAACCTTGAACTAGTTTGAGTGAATCTTATGCATCGAAGAGAAGATTCTCAAGCATAAACAAACTAGGTGCAATCAAGACTCAACCTCCGTTAGTCAATCAAATCAATCGTAAAAACTAAAGATAAACCGCAATATCTAGTTTCCCACCAACGGGTCGCGCTAGATCTTCTCAATCCCAAAGAATACTTTAAATCGAGTAGTCGTAAGAGATTTCACCTAATTAGATTACTCTCCTCTTCGATAGGCCTCACCAAGAATAAAAGACAAAAGAGTAAGTCTAGGTTACGCAGATTAGTTTGCTAGAAATGCAAACTCAAAGTATTTATAGACAAGGAAGTTTGGACACCAAGGAATTTCCAAAACCGAAAATATTCTCAAGATATTTTCATTACTCCACCAAATTCTGTTTTCATAATTCCTGTGAATGCACTATCCAAAAATAGTGATCGAAATCTCCTTAGAAAATCTTTAATTAGCAAATGCATATTACTAATTCTTATTTTCCATATACAATTAAAAACCCTTAATTAAAAAGATTCTTAACTTATTTAAATTCGATCTTGGGATTTACTTCCTTCTTAACCTTTAAGGAATATCTTTGAACAAAATAGAATAAGCATTAATGCACCGTGTTCAAAGAGTGCCGATCAACATCTTATTTCGTAAGTCTTTACCATGATTGCTCACTTGAAACCGATTTACCACACTTCCAAACAACTTTAGAATTGGTTCATCCGACTTTCAAGAACTATGTGATTGATCAAGTTCCACTCAATCACAACTCATGGGTTTCCATGAGTATTGTGCATAGTTACACTAGCTTACCAAAGAAACTACCGACTAGGTACTAGGATCCTTCTCCACATATATTTGGTATCTAACTTGTACGCACCGCACATGTTCATAGGATCGGGTTCCCCCTTCCCAAAACTTTGATGCACATGTTCATAGGATCGGTTCCCCTTTCCAAAACTTTGCCGCAATGTTCATAGATCGGTTCCCTTTCTTCCATAAACCTTGATGCACATCATACAAGGATCGGTTCCCCTTGTGATGCACTACACCTCTTACTAGGATCGCCCTCTTCCCGTAATAATTTTACATACACAACCCGATCATACCCTGTGATTACTTAAGATTGGTTTCACTAATAAAAGTCATACCAATACAAAAGTCAAGCCTTATGTGAACAGCTTACCAAGAACACAAACAAGTTGTGAACGGTTATACACATCACACATATTGGTCGTTCATAAGATATGCAATGAATAACAACCCCAATAACGCCTGACGATTTCCTTTTCGGTTCACAACACGTATCATGAACTTACTTCCTTAGAACACATGTAAACATTGTTCCCTAGGATGAAATCCTCACCTCATACCCATACATAATCACAATAACATTCATACGATTATGTTGATGTGCTATATATAAAGTTTAATGGTTAAGCAAGAAACTTCATATTGTATTCCTTAATACTATGTCTATCTAGAGTGTTCATGCTTCGCAGTTTTATATTTTCAATATGCACGACTTGAAAGATACGTAAAGAAATGAAACAATTCAAATCAAATATCACTAACCTCAAGTGGAAGGATTATGTTGTTGTTGTAGTCTGCTTCTTCTTCACTTCTTCAAGTCTTCAAATACTTGTAATGTCTCATCCTAATACTTTCAATCTAACCTATACGAAGTTGACTCTAGTACATATAAATCAAGGACTCTTAAAATGAGTTTTGCTTCACTAAAATATGACAACCAAACTTGACATACCAACGCTTGGTGGGTTCAACCAACAATGCTCTAACAATCTTGATCAATGTAACGTAGATTTTGTCTCTGCTTTTTAATAATTATTAATCGACAAAACCACTAGATCTATTTTTTGAAACAAATTTGTTATGTTGATGTTTATTTGAAGATTCGTATAGTGTTTTTGATGATCGTAATGTTCGCTTTATTGATTTTTATGTATAATTTTAGTTTTTTGTTGTTGCATAGATCGATTAATGTGGGAAGATTGATTTTGTGATTATTTCGTTAAATTGACCGGTTAATATTGATATAGTTTGATCTCGAGATCCTTACTCATCTCTTAAACATGTACGTTTTAATTTTTTGATTAGTTATTTATTTATTTTTTTCTTAAATATGCTCATCAACTTTGGTTTTATGTTTATGCTGAAATGTTGAAGAATCATGCTTGTGATGAACTTTAGACACGATTGATTATGTTTTTGATGAAATGTAGATATTATTTTGATCAACTTTGATTGTTGATACAAACGGGGATGATTTTTAGTTTATTTGTGTCAATCGTTGTTGTTGATCCAAATTTCTCCAACACAAAATGTTTTTATTTTATGTTTTTATTTCTTTGTAGATTGCAGTAATCATTATGCATTCATTTTGTTGATAATGTAGCTTTTATTTTAGGTCTCACATTCTACATTGAATTTAACTTTTCACGAGGGCGTAGCCCCCGAGTGAGGTGCAAGTGCAACGTAATACTATATGTAGCTTAGGGTAGCTTAGATTGTTTGTTGTTTTTTTTGCATTGAAATTCATGCTTTAACTTTGTAAGAAGACTAGTAATCATGAAGACCAATAATCATTTTACTGGATTAAAAGTAATAATTAGTCCAATGTTTCAACACTTGATGGCATTCATTATCACGGTAAAAATCTTATCTATTATATTTGGTCGCTTTATCTATGTGGTTGTCGGATTCAAATTTCAAATGATTAGCTTTTACGTCCTGGTCTGTACAAAACTGAATTAGGTGAATTTTTACACCACCAAACAAGCATCCACAAGACCCGCCATAGTCAGTCCAAATTGTTAGTCGTGTGGCTCAACTAGCTCATGCACCGGGATAAATAGACTAGAAATTAATGAAAATAATAAACTTGTGCAAGTTTCAAGATGTGCCACGTCCAGAATAAAACCATCTAGTAGCAGTAAATGAAGGAGCATAAAATTCTTTCCACATTCGAACACTTATTGGTGTCCCGATGCACTCAAGAATGGGTTTCATTTGCAAGTAGGGTTATTTAAAGGGGTAGGAGCAGCGAGAAATAAAGACCCAATTGGAGAAGCTATGGTAGGAGTTACTGTGGGTTTAAAATCGTGAAATGAAATTGCAGATCTAGTAGTCTTTATTTGGCGAGGCTTGGTGAATTTATTCTCATCTTCGAGATTTCGTGAATACCAACTCAGATAAGAAACAGAGGCAATAATATTGTTATTAAAAAAGTAATATTTTTACTACCTTGCTATTCAAGACTTCCTTTTGCTTGTAACAACCTTTGTGTTATGAGCTTTTTGGAAACCTTAGGTTTGGGACGTGAATTTGGTTGAAGAGGTGCTTTTTCAAATCGAATCAAGATGGGAATTACACAAAATAATAAGATTAGTTAGAAAATCGGAAAAACAAGATCAGTTCCAGAAAATCGAGAAGAAAAGTAAAACGAACCTTGGTGAATCCATGAAAGCAAAGAACAGATACATAAGGTTATGAAAATCGTAGAGGAAGAAAGTTGCAGAGGATGAAGATTTACGTAAAGTTTGAATATGAGGAAGACGAAGTAAAAAAATAAATTTATTCTTCCGTAAGCTTTCTCCTTAAATAGACAAAAAGAGATGACCGTTGAAGTTGGACGTACTGGTTGCTTCTCCTTACCTTCCTCTTTGGCGCTTCCGATTTCTCAAAGATTCGTGAGTAGAGAGATTAGGTCGACACGTTTATTCTTCTTTTATATCTTTCATTTTGCTGCACTAGCCACTAGGCAACTCATGAGGCTTACCATGTCACTAACCAAGCTTTGAGTGACGGGTCTAAATTTGGTCATTAGGGCTAATGGTGGTCATCTTGAAGTCGTTGAACCTCGGTTGTGACTAGTTGTGATCATGTTGGAGTTTACACCGTGTTTGGATACAAATATGTTTGTGGAAATTGAATTATTGTCCTTACTTTTGATGGGTTATATAAATATCATTATCACACAATAAATATATCTTTCTCCTTCTACAAGCCTATCGTGGGTCCAATAACAAATTATGGACTTCCAAATATACCCCTATACATATTTGGATAACAAAATCAAATTTCGCTTATAAACGGAAAAAAAAACCGAAAAGAGAGAGAGAGAGATTTCAATCACAGATTTAGAGAAATCAAAAACAAATTCGATTTTTTTTCCCTGAATCACTCGCAAACAGATATTGGAATTCTTCTTCTCCTCCTTCTTATTCTTCATCTTGATCCATGTAATCGAGATTTTGTCTCTGTTTTTCAATTATTATTAATCAACAGAAACCACTAGATCTGTTTTTCTGAAACAAATTGGTAATGTTGATGTTTATTTGAAGATTCGTATAGTTGTTTTTGATGATTGCATGTTCGTTTCATTGATTTTTATGTATAATTTTTGTTTTTCGTTGTTGCAGAGATCGTGATTTATGTTGGAAGATTGATTTCGTGATTATTTCGTTAGATTTATTGGTTAATATTGATATAGTTTGATCCTGAGATCCTTATTCATCTCTTATACAGGTAGTTTTAATTTTTTGATTTGTTATATATTTTTATTTTTCTTAAATATGCTCATCAACTTTAGTTTTATGTTTATGCTGAAATGTGGAAGAATCATGCTTGTGATGAACTTTAGACACTACTGATTATGTTTTTGATGAAATGTAAATATTATTTTGGATCAATCTTGATTGTTGATACAAAAACTGGGAAGATTTTTAGTTTATTTGTGTCAACTATTGTTGTTGATCCAAATTTCTGAACACAAAATGTTTTTATTTTGTGTTTTTATTTCTTTGATAGATTGCAGGTAATCATTATGCATTCATTTTGTTGACAATGTAACTTTTAATTTAGGTTTCTCACATTCTACGTTGAATTTAACTTTCACTTGGGGGAGGTGCAAGTGCAACGTAATACTATATGTAGCTTAGGGTAGTTTAGACTGTTTTTTTTTTTTTTTTTTGTTTGCATTGAAATTCATGCTTTAACTTGTAATCGTTTTACTGGATTGAAAGTAATAATTAGTCCAGTGTTTCAACACTTGATGGCATTCATTATCACGAAAAATCTTATCTATTATATTGGGTTGCTTTATCTATGTGGTTGTCGGATTCAAATTTGAAATGATTTTCTTTTGCGTCTGGTCTGTTCAAAACTGAATTAGGTGAATTCTTACACCACCAAACAAGCATCCACAGGACCTTGCCATAGTCAGTCCAGCTGTTAGTCAGGAGGCTCAACCAGCTCATGCACCGGACAGACAGACGGCGGAAATTAATGAACCTGTGCAAGTTCCAAGATGTGCCACGTCAGGAATAGAACCATCTAGCAGCAGAAATGAAGGAGCAAAAAATTCTTTCCACATTCGAACACCTTTTGGTGTCCTGATGCACTCAAGAATGTCTGTAACTGAAGCAGTGATACCTGATGTAGGACGAGCAAAGTTATTTCCACTCAAACATTCATGTACAACTTAACAAATACCCAACCCTGATCAACCTACTTAAACAGCTTCAGCCACCCCTGCCGAGCCATCAGCCAGCCATAACTGAACCCAACACAGCACTTCCTCATCATCCAGCAAACCCAACCCACTATCCCATTTCTTCACCCAACGATATATCAACACTCTTGCATCTGTTTTGCAGGATAAAAACGCACAAGTGAATATCGTGGTCACCACTGTAGACGAAGAGCCGCATGTCAAAGTCACCTTTCATAACCCCTTCCCCATCACCTCCAACACCCATCCAAACCTACAAAAGAAAAGAGAAACAACCAAGGAAAGGCATACCACACCACCTCAACATACCACCAACCCCAGACTTCGCGGCTCCTCCTCCACCCCAAAAAAATCGAAAATTCGTCTCTGTTTCATCCCTCACTGCCCCTCAACCACCAAGGATCCAACAACAATATGAAGTACCAACTACTAGAATCCTCAAACCCAGATCAACAAGATTCATTCACCCTGATAACACCATTCGATCATACAAACCATCCCCATCCAACCAAACTCAAAAGCCCTATCAAACCAAACCAGCTTGGCAACTTTCTGTGGGAAACGAGATTGATGCCACTGAAGATGACAATGGAAGAGGAAAGCGAGTTGTTGGCCCTGACCAACACTCACAATCATCATGAATACAATGGCGTAGAACTGTCAAGGAATCAACAACGCCTTGACAGTTTAAAAAGTACGTGAGTATGCACGTAATTATCAACCTTCTCTTTTGTTTTTATCTGAAACTCTAACTTCTGTTTCTACTATGCATAAGTTGTGTTCGTCTTTTGGTTTTCATGAATGCTGTGTTATCCCTTGTATTGGTCGTCAAGGTGGACTGTTTAATGTGGAAAGTCCATCTTAAGGTCCAAATATTAGTAGCAAATCAGAACATCATTCATGCAGTGTTCAAGAACACAATGGTTACAGCAAGGATCTCTTAATACTACATACTTCCACACTCAGGCTTCTATCCACAAGAGATTCAACCACATCCACCAACTCATGACAAACCAAGGTACATGGACTCAAAACAATCATGAATTGACAACCAATACAGGGCACCACGAACTCGCATAGATGAAATGCTGTTTGAAGATTTACAGCCAAGGCATGACAGGAAATCAATGTGCTAGATTAAATATGGAGATATCTATGACTGAATTTGAAGAAGCATTGAGATCCATTGGATCTCAACAAGCCCCAGGCCCAGACGGCCCAGCCCTCTTTGATATGGTGAACCAATTTTTCAGGCACACTGAACTGCAGTACCCGATCAACCGTACCAACATTACCCTGATTCCCAAAATAAAAAACCCAACATAACCATCTCATTTCCGACCAATTGGTCTCTGCAATGTGGCTTACAAAGTAATCGCAAAAATTTTGGTTAACAGAATGCGACCCCTACTAACTACAACTTTACATGACAATATTTTTGTTGCAGCCTGTTTCATCATATAATAACTACAACACCAACAAAAAACCCAAAGATAGCTTTGAAACTAGACATTAAGAAAGCATATGACAGTCTAGATTGGGGCTTTATTGAAATGGCTTTACGCAAGTTGGGGTTTCCGGAGAAATTCATTGGTTACGTACCTCATGACATGCATAACGTCAGTCTCCTACAACATCAACATAAATAGCACTGCACAAGGAAATATCCATCCTAGCAGAGGACTCCGACAAGGAGACCCCTTATTACCATACATTTTCATCATATGTGCAGAGATTTTATCAACCAATTTGTGAAAGATGGAAATGCAAGGAAAGTTGACAGGAATCAGAATTTCAAAAAAAAAACTCCACCTATTCTACATTTGGTGTATGCAGACGACCTGTTGATTACATGCTCAGCCAAACAGGATACGTGCACTTTTCTTCAACAAATTCTCCATGCTTATTCCACCTCGGCAGGACAAGAGATCAACAAAACTAAGTCGATAATCATACACCATCCAAGACTGTTGCCGGAAAAAGTAGCAGAACTAGAAGCAACTTTTCAAATAAGCACCTCGGAAGAACCACCAAAATATAGTAACGTTCAGGAATGGCAAGAACACGCAAAGAGGGAGGAGTGGGTATAAGGAAAGTAAGGAACACAACCAAGCACTACTTACCAAGAGTGTCTGGCACTTGCAACACAATCAACAATCAATATGGAGAAAAATGTGTGGTGACAAGTACCTCAACAATATACCAATACTGGAACAACATGGTGGACTACCTCATAAGCCGGCTGCAAGCCCATATTGGAAAAATTTGACTAACCTGGTTATTTTTTTGCAGGAAAATTGTTTCAACAAAATTGGAAATGGAGAAACCACAAGCATATTCGATAACTGGATTCCACAACAGAATACACCCATCACAACCAACCTCCTACATAATACCAAAGTAGCTCATCTCATCAACAACAATTCAAACTCATGGAATCATCAACTCATATTTGAATCCTTCAACAACATCACAACGCATCAACCTACATCTACCCACACAACCGAAGGAAGACAAATACATTTGGCCATTTCATAAAAGCGGAAGTTACACAGCTAAATCTGGATATGCAACTATCACCCACCCACCCACAACCTTCACCTCCACAAAACCCACCTCACCAATCAACACCAAACCCAAATACTGTGGACTACAACTACATCTGGAAACTCCAATGTTCACCAAAAATATGACTTTTCTCATGGAAAGTTGCTCTAGAAGGATTGCCAACATTTGACAAACTTCATCATATCCATCTCACACCAACCAACCTTTGTCCAGTTTGCAATAACCAGAGAGGGACCGTACGACACCTTTTCTTTGAATGTAACCAAGCTACAGAACTGTGGAATCTCATCATCACACACCTCCCAAGAAGTCCAAACAACCAATCAATATCCACCCGTCCGTTAAACCTTCAACATGTGATCACTAAGAAACTACCCGCAGCAGCACAAGGCATCTTCAACTACGCCATTTGGCACCTTTGGCTGGCGAGAAACACACTAATCTATCAGAGAACTAAACACTCAGTTCTACAACTCAAGAATATAGTTCTTACATTGTACGCAGAGTATGAATGGGCCCAAAAACATGTCATACCACTAAGCCCACACCAACAACCCCAGCGGGTACAACAACAGAGATATCAAGACACCACCATTCTAGTAAGATGGCAGGCACCACCGGAGCAATGGATCAAAATCGACTCAGATGGAGCGGCAAAAGGCAACCCCGGACCAGCAGGAGCAGGATGTGTATGCAGATCACACACTGGACAGGTAATCATCGCACTATCAACACCATTAGGGATAACTACATCGATACTTGCAGAGACTTGGGGATTACCAGTGGCAGCAAGAATAGCACGACAACAACAATGGCAAAAAGTATGGTTCGAGGCTGACTCTCAGGCACTGATACAACTGACTCTCAGGCACTGGAAAAAAAAAATAATAATAAAAAATGATACAACTGATTCGCAGCCAAAGTGACAAGACAACCAACCATTGTATCTAGAGGAAATGATCAAGGAAATAAGGAACCTAATGGAAGGAATAGCACAAGTTAAGCTAACACATGAATATCGTGAAGCAAATCAAGTGGCAGACAAACTAGCAAATGAGGCGGTAGAGCATCAACAAGAACACCCTACTACATCAGCAACAAGAATTTGGGACTAACACTTGCCCAACGTTTATCTCTAATATTGTACTCGATGATAGAAATGGGGTAAAATTCACCCGCATTGTAAGAACTGTAATAGTGTAATTTGGTAATGAATAAGGTTCCCTCGACCGATAGGGGGTTCCCACTTCAAAAAAAAAAAAAAAAAGTTGACACTACCATTTGTCGTAGTTCCACCAGTAACAGGGTCTGTTGGCAACAACTTTGTAAGAAAGAACAAACCCTGCACTGCTGCACCTACCTGGTTATAAATCAAAATAACGCTTTATCATAAAGAGGCATTTTTGTGGAATTGCCTCTAGTTTAGTTACATCTCAATTCGGAAACTCTGATCATCAATTTTTCATAAACCCTAACATTCTCAGTAGTTCTAATTTCTAACTTACAATGGATCTTCGAAGGTCACCTCATCTTAGTCACTACTGTGTGCTACCTTCAATTTTACAGCAATTTGTGTCCCTGAAAGTAAAGCTTGTTACAATAGTAAGTACATACACCGACTCTGCAGATCTGGATACTCCATGAGTTTTGTGCACAGAACTGCACTGGATACTCCACGAGTTTCGTGCACAGAACTGCACCACTCTTCCTAAAGAAAAATGGTTCGGTGGAATAAGCATGGAGATGACTAGTAACCAGACACCAAAACTAAACCCTTTGTTCCAGCTAGATGACTAGTAACCACCCTCCGCTTCATATCAAGGATTCAGAAAAGGTGGTTGACAGTGCCTGTAACAGCATAAAACCTGGCTATTGAACATTCGCCCGAATTCCAAATTTCATAACTAAACATCTAAGTTACCTGAACAGTTTCAGTTCCAACAGTTATAGGTCCCAACGTTTTAGTCATAATGGGATTAACAGTGGCTGTAACTGAATTAAACTACAGGCAGTTCCACCTTCTAACTTCAAAGCTGACCAATCTAGGTTTTCAAATTATCCTGGATTAAAATGTGAGATGATTCAGATTCGCGTACACAACAATGAAATGAAGCACCTAAATCGGATCAGGCTGTGTATTATAGACTAGACAGGACCATATTTTGGACTGAGACGTAAATATCAGAAAACTGTGAGGATTGAAAAATATAGTTAAAACTCTAAATTGAGCTGCATAGCAAAATCGGGAAGTATAAATCTCGAGGTTTGAACATCAAACCTTTGAAGTAACTCTCTTGCAGCTCATGTTTTCACCAAGTAGTTGACTAAAATTCTAAGAATAACACAAACGAGAAGCAACTGGAGACCCGCAAACAATATTAGCAGCTAATTAGAATGGACACCGGTTCACTTCATGTGATCTAAACATAAAACCTAGTTTAATTTATATTGCCAACAACATACTCAGACGAAACAAAAAACTAAAGCTGCAAGTAATAAAAGTGCATTCGTAAATCATATAGTACAAAGGTGATAAACTTGCACAGACAACAAACACAGTCAAGATAAATCATCATTCTGGCAGCTTAACAACAAGAACCTTAGTAAATCTATTCAAAAAAAGGTTTCGGAACAAGGGCGATGTTCAATCACATTCAAGGACCAACCTCGATTCCAAAGGTTTAATAAAACATACGTACATATCTACAGACATAAACCTATAACTGCCAAAATATTAGGAAAAAAAAAAGCATTTAATTAGCCTCCGAAGCACCAAGCAGGCAAACACCACTAGCAGTTACCTCCAAGCATATACATATAACTAAGTACCGGAGTTAAGTAGCGTTCAAAATAATGTAATGTTAAGTTGATAGAACTACTAACATTCAGTTCTCTAGAAGCATCAAGCAGGTAAACTCACCCTAAGAATCAGATGATGATTTCAAGGCATTCATTAAGGCAGAAGTCAGCACAACACGTTTGGAGGAAACTTCAGCTTCTGCCTCTTTTATCTTTTTGAATTCATTTTCAAATTTCATCATTTGTTCAGGTCCAAGTTTCGCCACAGCTTTGTTTTCTGTCGGATGACTTGGTTCCCAGGGAATGTTCTTAAGTTCCTTGAACACCTCAATTAAGCATGGATAAGCAGACATCCCCCCTTGAACCCCCTTTGGAAGCTCCTTGGAAGAAGTTTCACCCACAGTTTTGGCTTTGGAACGTTTTTTGCTTTTCAATTTTTTTGGTTTCTTCCCAGTTGCTGCAGCTGATTCATCTTGATTGCTGCTGCTACTAGCAGTATCAGCACGGGTCCTCTTTTTACGTCTAGCTTCTTCTTCTCTTTTTTTACGTCTAGCTTCTTCTTCTATACGAACTTGTTCTCCCAGAAAAAATTGTTCCATCAGAAGGTACAAGTCACGCTGTAACCCAGTTATTTTTGGAGGATGGAAAACACCACGTATAACACGCTTGGTATTCAATTTATACTTATCCTTTATCCTACGCAGTTTTAACTTCAAGCCTTCTGTAGTAGCAGTGGTAGCTGCTTTGTCGTCCAATTTATCCCTTATAGAAGCCAGAACTTCACCTAGGTGATGTCTGGGAACTTTACCTTCCTTCTCCCATTTCCACATTGTTTCCACAATCAAGAATTCGTCATGGTTGCTCCATAAATTGATCCTCCTCCTTCAAATCTTTCTCAGCGTTTACACCATCAGCGGGGCGTTCCACAGGAGCATCAATAGCTGGAGAAGTTAACCGGGTCTAAATATAGTTTTCTTTACTATACTCATCAGATCATATATGATGAAGATAAAATCCAAACAACAAATTAAGTTTTTTGGTTAATCTCAGTACTCATATAACAACGAGATGAAGATAAATAGAAAATCTATGAAGATAAATAAAAAACCTATGAACAACAATTTCATCAAATATTTTGGTTTATCTCGGTGACCCAGTCACCTTTGTTTACAAAACCTTATTATCTAGCAGGCTAATAAAAGTTTCCTAAACCTCAATCGTTTTTCTTCAATTTTTTGTTTACATTATCTTTGTTTACAAAACCTTATCTAGAAGGCTAATATTTATGCATCAAAGTGTTTTATGTTAAATCACCATTTAGCGAATCCATTCTCATTCTTCAAAAATCAAAAATCAAAATCACAAACCCATTTCTTCAAATCAAAAATAAAACATACCCATATCAAGATCTAATCAAAATCAAACATAGCCATGTCAAGATTAAATCAAAAAAATGGACCGACCAACATTCATAATTGAAGCAACTGTCTAGAGAGTGAATTTGAAAATGCATAACTAAGGGTTATTAGCATACCGAAATCACTACAGATGGGATAGCGGGCAATAGTGTTGTTACCAAGAGAAGAGAATAAACCAAGGTGTGGTGATGGTGGAGAAGCAGCAGGCGGACGGCTCCAAACTTATCTTTTTTTCAGTTTTCCTACGATATCTGTTTTGCAATGGAAACAGCTTTTTCTATTGCAAAACTAATACACGTGGTTTGGGCAACTCCTATGGAGCAAAAAATCATCCATATCTTTGTGATATTCCACATCTTATAGACTAAAAAGTGCTACTATGAATGTTTTTAACATCCATATGTTTGTGAGGTCAAGAGGGTACTCCTCAAATCAGTGGAGGGTGTTGTGGAGAGTCGATCCGGGTACTAAGTGTTCGGATCAAAAAAAAAATATTATTTTTTTATTCTCATCCGGTCACTGAATGATCGGATGGAGTTTTTTATTTTTGTGGTAATTGAATTTTTGTCCCTACTTTTGATAGTCTACACAAATATCCTTATCACATAATAATTCTGTCTCTCTTTATCTATAAGCTCATCAGGGGCCCATCAACAATTTATAGACTTCCAAATATACCCCAACCTTTATACCTTATTGAAAGTATAGATTTCTTCTTATCTTCTTTAATTTCAGATCTAATTTTTCTCTCGTCTTCCTCTTCCACCGACAACCACCACCTTCTTCGTCATCACCACCACCATGCCAGTAGCACCTCCACTTCCTCCATCATGTCTTACCACCATCGTTATCACCATCTACTTCTTCTCTTTATTTCTAATAAACATACAAGAGATGATAAAGATACCACCATCTCCGTCGCTACTACCACCACCATCATAATCTTTATCGTCGCCACCATAACCAATACACCCACCTTCGTCACGCTCTACCAATAGGCTAAAGATTGATTTTCTATCAACATGCTAAACATTGATTTTACAACAGGCTAAACATTGATCTTCTACATCGATTTCAATTGGATAAACATTGACTTTCTACATCGATTTCAATTAGTAAAATGAAGTAATATTTGTCAAAGAGATGGAGTAATATTTGGACTTCTCTTCCCTTTTTGAAATTCGATCGTTCGAGTTCTAAGTGAAGGTGGGTATCCACGTTTTCTTAATTTTTCAGATCTAAACATTTTTCTCCAGCTCTCACGAGGATATCAAATCTATGTTAGTAAATGAAACTAAATTTACCATTAGATGAAGATGATCGAGAATCAACTCAAAATGCAACCAATTGTTTCTCAATCATCGATGGGGTGGTTTGGCAGAGGTCTTGGTGGTAGCATAAACAATCCATTTCCGACCAATCTTCGGCTCTTCCATTATTTAATCCACTCAATATGGATGGTTGTCGGATACCTAATGATGGTGGGTCGGGGAATCCCGTGGGTTGGTCGACCTCCTTATTGACTCGTAAATTGTACTTCTTCATCAAAAGGTGTTGTTACTGAAAACCACTTTTTTATACTCGCTAATTGTATGTTTGATTATGCCATTGCTATAAACAATTATTCGGCTTACACAAATGTTGTGTGCAGTATATGAAGGAAAACATTTACCTGCTAGTTCATTTGCAATTTGTTGCTTTGTTGGTTCCAACTCCATACTACCTGCAGGTAAGTTATTTGACTACTTAATTAATCTCATTATTTTGCTATGAATATCTAGAAATGTTTAAGTCCATATGGATTGTTATGGGGTACTGTTCCTGTTGTTGGTGCCATATGGATTGTTGTGTAAGTCCAACTTTAAATTTTGGTTGATTAGAATGGATGATGGATTTGATTTCATACATTGTTCTTGTGAAATTGTTCTGTGATAAGTTAATGATTGACTTCCGGTTGCTGTTAATATAGTATATTTATTCTAATGCTTGAATAAGTTTGATCCGTTAGTACTAGCATACTAGATAGATTTCCCAACTAAAGTGTTGATGATGTTTAGTAATTGGTGTTGATATTTATGATGTTTTAGGTGGTGTTGAATTTTATTATTGTTCTTTGAATTGGTAACATTTCACATTGCTAGTTCCATGTTCAATAGTATATAAGCTTTATTCAAGTGTAGTTTCTAATCCCATTTTTTTGGCAGTGAAGCAGGCAGTGATTTTGGATCAATTATGGTTGTTGATCCATATATTTTGGATCAACTATGGTTGTTGATCCAACTGCAATGGATAAACATCCACTGTTGATCCAACTAAAATGGATAAACATCTATTGTTGATTCAATCGAGATTGGTTTTGAAGTTGGTCTTGGAGTCTGTTGGTGTTTATGAAGCTAGGTAATGAAATATGGTGGTTATCTGGGTTGAAAGCGGTAGTGATATCGATCAACTATGGTTGTTGATCCATATATTTTGGATCAACTATGGCTGTTGATCCATCTATATGGGATCAACTACTGTTGTTTATCCTTTGACCTCATGCTTTTGTAGTTTAATTCATGTAAATTTTTCCCAATGTTGAACTTGTGGTGCAATGGTAGCATGCCTGACTCCATGTCAGATGATGCGTGTTCGACTCACGCCAAGTTCACTCCATTTTACATGGATAAACTATCATTATTGATCCAATTTTACATGGATCAACTTCCATTGTTGATCCACTAAAATTGGATCAACTTCTATTGTTGATCCTTTTTCTTGGATAAACTAGATAAGCTTCTACTTGTTGATGGTTTTGTTGGTGAATCTGAAACTGCAGCTGATGAAGTGGTAGCATTTTTCCATCAGCATGGATAAACATCCATTGTTGATCCAACTGCAATGGATAAATTTCTACTGTTGACGGTGGTGGCGGCGGTGACGGTGGTGGCGGCGACGAATTTGTGGTAGAGGAGGACTAGTGGTGGTGTAATGGTGGAGGTTAAGGAGTGGTAGTGAAATATTGGTGGTGGTGGCGGTTGGTAGGTGGTGGTTGTTGAACGGTGGTGGTGGTGGAATGGTAGTTGGTGGTGCTAGTGGTGATGGTGAAGTGGTAGAGGAAGAAATTTGTTGTATTTTGAAATAAAGAAAAATATTATATGAGTGAGGGTATTAAGGTAATCTAATATTAAATGGATAAGGTTATAAAAAAGGAGGGACATAATTATTGTTGCATAAGGATATATTTGTAGGGAGTTAAAAGTAGGGACATATAATTAATATACCCTTTATTTTTTGGCTGAAAGTAATTAGGGATGGATATAAACGTTGTTGATTCATTTTAGTGTTTCGCTCCAATCAGCAACGTTTATAAGCGTTGCAAAATGTCATATTTTCCAATCCGACCACTACATGGCCAGATGGATTCACTTTTTTGATTTTTCTCCATAGTGGGTTTTTTCCCCACTCTTTGCTGAGGGTCCACATATATGTGGATACTCCTTCAGTTATGGATGATTTTACCTCTATACCATAGGAGTTGCCCTTAAGAAGAACTAATACACGTGGTTAAGATGAATACACGTGTTTAAGATGATTATGAGGCTAAAACATGTGGAGCGCATTGACATTAGTATGACATCTATGACTGATGCGGCAAGATTTTTTTTTTTTTTTTTTTTATGCAAAACCAACTTTGATTACTTAATATTTTTACATAACTTAGCGTGACAGGCTTTCTGTTCATCCCTGATTACCAAACAAAAAGATTCTGGGATGTACATATGATAGTCCTTAGTTAGCCTGTTTAGTCTAGATGTTTTAGCAATAACATGAGCAGCATTATTAGCTGTTCTCTTTACATGATTTAAAGTAAAACGAGTAGCAAAAGAGAGCATATGTCTTATTTCTCTTTACATGATGCGCCAAGATATACTTAAGCTTTTTTACTTAGTTGATTCTTTGCATTTGACCTGGTGAATCCTGCTGGTTGAACCATATGACGCTTGGCCCAATAATTTTTCCGGTTTGACATCCGGACCGGTTTTCAAAACATTAACTAAGAGTACATTCTACACTGTCAAATTTTAGGAGGTACCGATATTACATTTTGGTTCGCTAGGAAAATTTTAGGTCATGGACGAAACAAGAGTGATTTTCTGGCTTTTAGATCAATGAATATGTTAGAGTATCTCTAATAATGGGTGTTAAAAATCTTAAATGGAGGTTTAATTTATTTTTTTAAAGCAAAAAAAGATGTATTAAAAGAAAGATTAATTCAGTACATGAGATTTATCTCGAATAAGCTGAGATCTAATTTCTACAGAAAAGTAACTAGACCAAGCAACTGTCAAAGCATTCTCTCTAGCTAGTTTAGAGAGAATGTGTGCAACCTTATTGCCTTCTTTAGGAATGTATGAACATTTCCAAGAGCGAAATCTACTAAGAAAACTTTGAATATCCTTTACTAAATTGGTAATTGCCAGTCAATAGATGCATTGTTATTAACTACTTCCACCACTATCTTTGCATCAAGCTTGAAATGTACTTTCTCTAGCTTTAAACTCTCTGCCAAGTTAACATCCTCCCACAAACCCATGCATTCCGCTTGAGCAGCATTCCTTATTCCCGTCAGATAGATGCATTATGCTGCTTGCTGTCACCTATAAAATTCCGAGATATTAGTCCAATTCCTCCAGTATTATTTATATACAAATAAGAGCCATCAACGTTAATGGAAACAACATCAACAGGTGGAGGCATCCAGTGAATATTGGTACGAAAAACTCTAATGGAAGAGACTTGTTGTATGTTATATTGTTCTAAATGATCACTGATGAAACTACAAGCTCTAAGAATGGTTCTTTATAGATTAGGGTTAGCATTCTGAAAAGCTTTGTCACAATGATCAGTACATAAACAACACGCAGTGATAGCCCTTCTGCAGATTTCATTTTTTGTTATTCTCTTGGCGTGAAAATCATCAAACCATCTTTGTGTCCAGTCTGAGAAAGAAATAAGGCCATCAGAATACCATCTAGTAATTGAGAACCACACAGCTCGAGCGAGATTACATTCCATCAAAACATGAGATGGAGTTTCCTGCACCAATTCACATAAGGGATAGACAGATATGATACCAGGAATTTTAGAGTGAAGAATGTCTCTTGGAGGAAGAAGATAAGAGACAGCCTTCCATAAAAACTGCATTATCCTAGTAAGTAAATGCAATTTCCACAAATACTTATAGATCTTGATCATCCTTGGCTCCATCGTTTCTGAATTATTTTGTTCTTCATACATTTTCCTGTAAGCATATTTTACAGAGAAGCATCCATTTTTATCTAGTAGCCAGATTAATTTGTCATCGCAGCTATTGTGGATCTGTAAACTCAGTATGATGCAAACTATGTTGGGCTCAAAAATTTCTTGTTGTCCAGATTCCATGAAGTGTTGTATTTGTTAAATAGTTCACACACATATTTGAAATTTTGGTGAGATGTTGATCCTTGTTTAGGTACTGGGGATGTGGAATAGCTTGAATCAATCTGTGTTGCCATATTAGAATCCCTTTTCCATCTCCTAGACACCAACAACTGTTTGCTTGCACAAAAGATAATTCAGAACTCAAGCTTCTCCAAGACCATGTTGTATTGGTTTTTTTTTTTAAGATTGTAAAGATCTCCATTTTGAAAGTATTTCGCCTGGATAGCTTTTTGCCATCATAGATTACGTGTCAGAACTGAGTCTCCAAGCAGATTTCGCAAGCAGGGCCCTATTGAAAGTGTGCATGTCACGAAATCCCAATCCCCCTTCTTCTTTAGGTTTTTGAACTCTTCTCCATGTGATGATATGGTTTCCTTTACACGTTTTCTTATTTCTCTAGAATTTTTGCTGGCCTGAGCTCATCTTTTTAATGGTGACATCTGGGCGACTTAAACTTGGCATATGGTGAATTGGGATTGCATTAGAGACATTCCTGATCATAACGGATCTCGCTGCTTCTGACATATTACTACCATTCCAGTTTGAAAATCTGTTATCCATTTTATCACAGAGAATGGAAAAAAGGATGCGCTTTTTCCTGCAAACAAAGAAGAGAAGGCCAAGATACTTCTCATCTGAGATATTTAAGTATCTAACCTGCAACTCACCACTGATAGTTTGACAAGCTTTAGGTGAAAGATTAGAGCTGAAGAACACAACAGACTTATTAAAGTTAATTAACTGCCCAGAGAATAAAGAAAATTGGTGAATGACATTCAACATATTTCGCACTTGAACATCGTTAGCTTTGAAAAATAGAAGACAATCATCTACGAATAGTAGATGATTGATATTTGGAGCTGCTCGTGAAATCTTCATACATGTGAGTTGCCCAGTTGATTCACAGTAAGCTAGAAATTTCGAGAACGACTCCATAGATAGAATGAAGAGATAGGGTGATAAAGGATCACCATGTCTGATACCTCGAGTTGTTTTAAAAGCTTGAGTAGGAGAACCATTTAGCATAACTTCAATATTGGTTTGTTAATGGTGGTTTTTAGCTTAGGGTTAAAATCGTAAAACTGTACGGATGACATGATGTCATTATGACCATTATCACATTTATTGAATCAATCAGCATGCATACACAAGAATTACCGGGGTACCTTTTTTTTTTTACATGGGTCATGTTCCACGGCAGAACCCTTAACATCGACTGACATCATCTATGCCAAACCCTAATTCTCATGCTATCGCACCAAGGCATGCCAACCATGCTGGCCGCACCAATGTGTTAATGGAAAACCATGCCAGCCGCACTACTGTGCCAATGGAAAACCATGCCAGCCATATCTCCGCGCCAAGGCATGCCAATCATGCCAGCCGCACCACTTTGCCAATGGAAAACCATGCCAGCCACATCTTCGCGCCAAGGCATGCCAACCATGCCAGCAGCACCACTGTGCCAATGGAAAACCATGGCAACATCTCCGCGCCAAGGCATGCTAACCATGCCATCCGCACCACTATGCCAATGGCAAACCATGCCATCCATATATTCGCTCCAAGGCATGCCAACCATGCTGCCCACATCTCCGCGCCAAGGCATGCCAACCATGCTAGCCGCACCATGCGCCAAGGCATGCCAACCATGCCAGCCGCACCAATGGCAAACCATGTCAGCCACGTCTACCGCGCCAAGGCATGCCAACCATGCTAGCCGCACCATACGCCAATGGAAAGCCAAACCCTTGGCCCCACCATGCCAAGCCAACCGCACCTTGCCTTGGCCCCACCATGCCAAACCCTTGGCCCCACTATGCCAAGCCATCCGTGCCATTTTTCCTTGGCCCCACCATGTCGGCCTTCCCTATGCGGCTACCAAAACGAAGGCGTATGACGATTAACAGCCACCCTTCCATCCTAGATGCAAATCCTAGGCGTCCAAGATCGCCAAACAACGCATGGTAACCTTTGGCCCAAATCCCTAGTTTTGGCCACGCCAAGGCATGCCATGCCACATGTACCAATGGCATGCCAACCTCCTTGCCGCGCCATACCATGCCGACCTTCCCTATTGCGGCAACCAAAACGAAGGCGTGCGACGATTAACGACCACCCTTCAATCTTGGATGCAAATCCTATCCGTCCAAGGTCGCCAAACAACGCATGGTAACCTTTGGTCCAAAACCCTAGGTTTGGCCGCGCCAAGGCATGCCATGCCACATGTGCCAATGGTATGTCAACCACCTTGCCACACCATACCATGTCGACCTTCCCTATGCGGCTACCAAAACGAAGGTGTGTGACGATCAACAGCCACCCTTCAATACTAGATGCAAATCCTAGCCGTCCAAGGTCACCAAACAACGCATGGTAATCTTTGGCCCGAAACCCAAGGTTTGGCCACGCCAAACCGTGCCAAGGCATGCCATGCCACATGTGCCAATGGTATGCCAACCACCTTGCCACGCCATACCATTCCGGCCTTCCCTATGCGGCTACCAAAATAAAGACGTGCGACGATCAACGACCACCCTTCAATCCTAGATGCAAATCCTAGCCGTCAAAGGTGTCCAAACAACGCATGGTAACCTTTGCCCCAAAACCCTAGTTTTGGCCACGCCAAAACGCGCCAAGGCATGCCATGCCACATGTGCCAATGGCATGCCAACCACCTTGCCGCGCCATACCATGCCGGACTTTCCTATGCGGCTACCAAAACGAAGGCCTGCAACAATCAACGGCCACATTTTTCATCTAAAGTGAAGATCTTAGCCGTCCAAGGTTACCAGCTGACGCATGGAAACCTTTGGCCCTAACTTTTAGTCGCGCCTTGGTAGGCTCGGAAAGATACCTACTATTGTGTATACTGCAAGTGCACAGTGTCGACAAGCAACACAGGGCAAGCACAGGTCGAACCACAGAGACTTGGAGAGTGTAGAAGTTGATTCTAAATCCTGATTCAGAGAGTAACCAAAAGGGGTTTGATTTTGTCGATACGACGATATGATTTTCAAGTGACTGAAATAATAAAAGTAAAAAATGCAAATAACAAGATATGTAAACAATGATAATATGGATACTAGGGTATTCAAATCCACCAATAACCTATGATATGCATTCAACTTGTAATATTATTCTTGTCCTTATAGTAGATTCAAGTCTACCGTATAACTAAGGTGTTTCTCCAATGGATAATTTAATCACAACTAAAGTATTTCTCCAAAGCATTAATTGTCTAATTAAGCACAACTAATCTAAAGATCAATATTTGGTTAAGCATGAGTTGTAGCATAATCAACATAGAGATATTCTAACTACAATGGATACATGGCATACATTGTGAGAGCAAGATGTTGAAAAACTTGGATTAAATTATGTCTTTAAACAATTCTAAACTTTCAAGAACAAGATACAAGATATGAATACATACCAATGAGATTAGGGCTTCATCTAAACCCTAGTAAATGAAACTAGAACATGAAGAACATTACAACAAAACTTAAATTTGATAAACTAACATGAACAAGCTATTCTTGGATGAGTTTTCAACACAACAACCCTCTCTATTTATACACAAAAATTCTCTCTCACTTGGATTCGAATTTTGGCAATTATTTACTCAACAAAACATGTTTTCTCACTTGATGGATGTTTTGGAATACAATGGGTTGAGGTGGATGTTTTGGAATCCAATGGTGGTGAGGTGGATGTTTTGGAATCCAATGGGGTGAGGTGGATGTTTTGGAATCCAATGGGGTGAGGTGGATGTTTTGGAATCCAATGGTGGTGAGGTGGAAATGGATTTGGGTCTTGGGTTTTGGATCATGGGTTTTGGATTATGGGTAGTTTAATCCCATGTATTGTAAACAAAGTTGCCACTAATGCGCGAACGGGTTGCAACACTTCCAACTTTCTTCTCTTTTGTCTTCTCAATTCTTCCAAGCTTTATTTAGTACTTAAAAACACAAAATTAATTAATACAAATATTTATTCTTGAAGATGGTAAAAATGCAGAATTTGGGATAATATATGACTTTGAAGCGCGAAAGATGAGTTAAGTGCCAATGAAAAGGTGTATGAATATGCAATATTTGGCACTCATCAAATACCCCCAAACCCGAATTTTACTTGTCCTCAAGTGAAACAAATCCGTAAATCCTAACTATACCACTGTCATTGGTCTCTCGAATGCATTTAGCGTATGCATCAAGCCTTTAAACCCCTAGGTGTCCCTAGTGGACGAGTTGTAGTCTCGTGAGGGCCTACCAAAGATGTACCCACAAAACCTTCTCCAAATTCGTAGCATCCATAGAAATGTCTTCGTCTTCGGTCTTCAACTGTAGATGATGAACTTCGGAATTTCGTAGAACCTTGATAATTTGTGACCATTTTTTTTTTTTTTTTTTTTTTTTTTTTTAAGACCCGCTACACAGCTGATCATCATTTTTTTTTAAAAATTTTTTTTTTTTTTTGTTGACCCGCTACATGGTGATCATCGATACCAAACACAAGATCCGAGACAAAATAATTTTTTAGGGACCCACTACATTTTGGTCATCATTTTTTTTTTTTAAATTTTTTTTTTTTTTTTTTTTGACCCGCTACACAGGTGATCATCGATACCAAACACAAGATCCGAGACAAAATAATTTTTAGGGACCCGCTACACATTGGTCATCATTTTTTTTTTTTTTTTTTTTTTTTTTTAGACCCGCTACTCAGCTGGTCATAGAAAACAACAACACAAAAATACAAAAGACTACAAAGGATCCTACAAAAGACCCGCTCCACAGCTGGTCATAGAAGAATGCAAAAGACTACAAAGGATCCTACAAAAGACCCGCTACACAGTTGGTCATAGAAGATAAAAAAAAAAAAAAACAAAAAAAAATGCAAGACTCGCTACACAGCTGGTCATAGAAAAGACTCACAATGCCATATGCAAATACTCCGACCAATTGGTCTCTGCAATGTGGCTTACAAAGTAATCGCAAAAATTTTGGTTAACAGAATGCGACCCCTACTAACTACAACTTTACATGACAATATTTTTGTTGCAGCGGAACTATTTCATCATATAATAACTACAACACCAACAAAAAACCCAAAGATAGCTTTGAAACTAGACATTAAGAAAGCATATGACAGTCTAGATTGGGGCTTTATTGAAATGGCTTTACGCAAGTTGGGGTTTCCGGAGAAATTCATTGGTACGTACCTCATGACATGCATAACGTCAGTCTCCTACAACATCAACATAAATAGCACTGCACAAGGAAATATCCATCCTAGCAGAGGACTCCGACAAGGAGACCCCTTATTACCATACATTTTCATCATATGTGCAGAGATTTTATCAACCAATTTGTGAAAGATGGAAATGCAAGGAAAGTTGACAGGAATCAGAATTTCAAAAAAAAAAACTCCACCTATTCTACATTTGGTGTATGCAGACGACCTGTTGATTACATGCTCAGCCAAACTGGATACGTGCACTTTTCTTCAACAAATTCTCCATGCTTATTCCACCTCGGCAGGACAAGAGATCAACAAAACTAAGTCGATAATCATACACCATCCAAGACTGTGGCCGGAAAAAGTAGCAGAACTAGAAGCAACTTTTCAAATAAGCACCTCGGAAGAACCACCAAAATATCTAGGAGTAACGTTCAGGAATGGCAAGAACACGCAAAGAGGGAGGAGTGGGTATAAGGAAAGTAAGGAACACAACCAAGCACTACTTACCAAGAGTGTCTGGCACTTGCAACACAATCAATATGGAGAAAAATGTGTGGTGACAAGTACCTCAACAATATACCAATACTGGAACAACATGGTGGACTACCTCATAAGCCGGCTGCAAGCCCATATTGGAAAAATTTGACTAACCTGGTTATTTTTTTGCAGGAAAATTGTTTCAACAAAATTGGAAATGGAGAAACCACAAGCATATTCGATAACTGGATTCCACAACAGAATACACCCATCACAACCAACCTCCTACATAATACCGAAGTAGCTCATCTCATCAACAACAATTCAAACTCATGGAATCATCAACTCATATTTGAATCCTTCAACAACATCACAACGCATCAACCTACATCTACCCACACAACCGAAGGAAGACAAATACATTTGGCCATTTCATAAAAGCGGAAGTTACACAGCTAAATCTGGATATGCAACTATCACCCACCCACCCACAACCTTCACCTCCACAAAACCCACCTCACCAATCAACACCAAACCCAAATACTGTGGACTACAACTACATCTGGAAACTCCAATGTTCACCAAAAATATGACTTTTCTCATGGAAAGTTGCTCTAGAAGGATTGCCAACATTTGACAAACTTCATCATATCCATCTCACACCAACCAACCTTTGTCCAGTTTGCAATAACCAGAGAGGGACCGTACGACACCTTTTCTTTGAATGTAACCAAGCTACAGAACTGTGGAATCTCATCATCACGCACCTCCCAAGAAGTCCAAACAACCAATCAATATCCACCCGTCCGTTAAACCTTCAACATGTGATCACTAATAAACTACCCGCAGCAGCACAAGGCATCTTCAACTACGCCATTTGGCACCTTTGGCTGGCGAGAAACACACTAATCTATCAGAGAACTAAACACTCAGTTCTACAACTCAAGAATATAGTTCTTACATTGTACGCAGAGTATGAATGGGCCCAAAAACATGTCATACAACTAAGCCCACACCAACAACCCCAGCGGGTACAACAACAGAGATATCAAGACACCACCATTCTAGTAAGATGGCAGGCACCACCGGAGCAATGGATCAAAATCAACTCAGATGGAGCGGCAAAAGGCAACCCCGGACCAGCAGGAGCAGGATGTGTATGCAGATCACACACTGGACAGGTAATCATCGCACTATCAACACCATTAGGGATAACTACATCGATACTTGCAGAGACTTGGGGATTACCAGTGGCAGCAAGAATAGCACGACAACAACAATGGCAAAAAGTATGGTTCGAGGCTGACTCTCAGGCACTGATACAACTGACTCTCAGGCACTGGAAAAAAAAAAATAATAAAAAATGATACAACTGATTCGCAGCCAAAGTGACAAGACAACCAACCATTGTATCTAGAGGAAATGATCAAGGAAATAAGGAACCTAATGGAAGGAATAGCACAAGTTAAGCTAACACATGAATATCGTGAAGCAAATCAAGTGGCAGACAAACTAGCAAATGAGGCGGTAGAGCATCAACAAGAACACCCTACTACATCGGCAACAAGAATTTGGGACTAACACTTGCCCAACGTTTATCTCTAATATTGTACTCGATGATAGAAATGGGGTAAAATTCACCCGCATTGTAAGAACTGTAATAGTGTAATTTGGTAATGAATAAGGTTCCCTCGACCGATAGGGGGTTCCCACTTCAAAAAAAAAAAAAAAAAAAGTTGACACTACCATTTGTCGTAGTTCCACCAGTAACAGGGTCTGTTGGCAACAACTTTGTAAGAAAGAACAAACCCTGCACTGCTGCACCTACCTGGTTATAAATCAAAATAACGCTTTATCATAAAGAGGCATTTTTGTGGAATTGCCTCTAGTTTAGTTACATCTCAATTCGGAAACTCTGATCATCAATTTTTCATAAACCCTAACATTCTCAGTAGTTCTAATTTCTAACTTACAATGGATCTTCGAAGGTCACCTCATCTTAGTCACTACTGTGTGCTACCTTCAATTTTACAGCAATTTGTGTCCCTGAAAGTAAAGCTTGTTACAATAGTAAGTACATACACCGACTCTGCAGATCTGGATACTCCATGAGTTTTGTGCACAGAACTGCACTGGATACTCCACGAGTTTCGTGCACAGAACTGCACCACTCTTCCTAAAGAAAAATGGTTCGGTGGAATAAGCATGGAGATGACTAGTAACCAGACACCAAAACTAAACCCTTTATTCCAGCTAGATGACTAGTAACCACCCTCCGCTTCATATCAAGGATTCAGAAAAGGTGGTTGACAGTGCCTGTAACAGCATAAAACCTGGCTATTGAACATTCGCCCGAATTCCAAATTTCATAACTAAACATCTCAGTTACCTGAACAGTTTCAGTTCCAACAGTTATAGGTCCCAACGTTTTAGTCATAATGGGATTAACAGTGGCTGTAACTGAATTAAACTACAGGCAGTTCCACCTTCTAACTTCAAAGCTGACCAATCTAGGTTTTCAAATTATCCTGGATTAAAATGTGAGATGATTCAGATTCGCGTACACAACAATGAAATGAAGCACCTAAATCGGATCAGGCTGTGTATTATAGACTAGACAGGACCATATTTTGGACTGAGACGTAAATATCAGAAAACTGTGAGGATTGAAAAATATAGTTAAAACTCTAAATTGAGCTGCATAGCAAAATCGGGAAGTATAAATCTCGAGGTTTGAACATCAAACCTTTGAAGTAACTCTCTTGCAGCTCATGTTTTCACCAAGTAGTTGACTAAAATTCTAAGAATAACACAAACGAGAAGCAACTGGAGACCCGCAAACAATATTAGCAGCTAATTAGAATGGACACCGGTTCACTTCATGTGATCTAAACATAAAACCTAGTTTAATTTATATTGCCAACAACATACTCAGACGAAACAAAAAACTAAAGCTGCAAGTAATAAAAGTGCATTCGTAAATCATATAGTACAAAGGTGATAAACTTGCACAGACAACAAACACAGTCAAGATAAATCATCATTCTGGCAGCTTAACAACAAGAACCTTAGTAAATCTATTCAAAAAAAAGGTTTCGGAACAAGGGCGATGTTCAATCACATTCAAGGACCAACCTCGATTCCAAAGGTTTAATAAAACATACGTACATATCTACAGACATAAACCTATAACTGCCAAAATATTAGGAAAAAAAAAGCATTTAATTAGCCTCCGAAGCACCAAGCAGGCAAACACCACTAGCAGTTACCTCCAAGCATATACATATAACTAAGTACCGGAGTTAAGTAGCGTTCAAAATAATGTAATGTTAAGTTGATAGAACTACTAACATTCAGTTCTCTAGAAGCATCAAGCAGGTAAACTCACCCTAAGAATCAGATGATGATTTCAAGGCAATCATTAAGGCAGAAGTCAGCACAACACGTTTGGAGGAAACTTCAGCTTCTGCCTCTTTTATCTTTTTGAATTCATTTTCAAATTTCATCATTTGTTCAGGTCCAAGTTTCGCCACAGCTTTGTTTTCTGTCGGATGACTTGGTTCCCAGGGAATGTTCTTAAGTTCCTTGAACACCTCAATTAAGCATGGATAAGCAGACATCCCCCCTTGAACCCCCTTTGGAAGCTCCTTGGAAGAAGTTTCACCCACAGTTTTGGCTTTGGAACGTTTTTTGCTTTTCAATTTTTTTGGTTTCTTCCCAGTTGCTGCAGCTGATTCATCTTGATTGCTGCTGCTACTAGCAGTATCAGCATGGGTCCTCTTTTTACGTCTAGCTTCTTCTTCTCTCTTTTTACGTCTAGCTTCTTCTTCTATACGAACTTGTTCTCCCAGAAAAAATTGTTCCATCAGAAGGTACAAGTCACGCTGTAACCCAGTTATTTTTGGAGGATGGAAAACACCACGTATAACACGCTTGGTATTCAATTTATACTTATCCTTTATCCTACGCAGTTTTAACTTCAAGCCTTCTGTAGTAGCAGTGGTAGCTGCTTTGTCGTCCAATTTATCCCTTATAGAAGCCAGAACTTCACCTAGGTGATGTCTGGGAACTTTACCTTCCTTCTCCCATTTCCACATTGTTTCCACAATCAAGAATTCGTCATGGTTGCTCCATAAATTGATCCTCCTCCTTCAAATCTTTCTCAGCGTTTACACCATCAGCGGGGCGTTCCACAGGAGCATCAATAGCTGGAGAAGTTAACCGGGTCTAAATATAGTTTTCTTTACTATACTCATCAGATCATATATGATGAAGATAAAATCCAAACAACAAATTAAGTTTTTGGTTAATCTCAGTACTCATATAACAACGAGATGAAGATAAATAGAAAATCTATGAAGATAAATAAAAAACCTATGAACAACAATTTCATCAAATATTTTGGTTTATCTCGGTGACCCAGTCACCTTTGTTTACAAAACCTTATTATCTAGCAGGCTAATAAAAGTTTCCTAAACCTCAATCGTTTTTCTTCAATTTTTTGTTTACATTATCTTTGTTTACAAAACCTTATCTAGAAGGCTAATATTTATGCATCAAAGTGTTTTATGTTAAATCACCATTTAGCGAATCCATTCTCATTCTTCAAAAATCAAAATCACAAACCCATTTCTTCAAATCAAAAATAAAACATACCCATATCAAGATCTAATCAAAATCAAACATAGCCATGTCAAGATTAAATCAAAAAAATGGACCGACCAACATTCATAATTGAAGCAACTGTCTAGAGAGTGAATTTGAAAATGCATAACTAAGGGTTATTAGCATACCGAAATCACTACAGATGGGATAGCGGGCAATAGTGTTGTTACCAAGAGAAGAGAATAAACCAAGGTGTGGTGATGGTGGAGAAGCAGCAGGCGGACGGCTCCAAACTTATCTTTTTTTCAGTTTTCCTACGATATCTGTTTTGCAATGGAAACAGCTTTTTCTATTGCAAAACTAATACACGTGGTTTGGGCAACTCCTATGGAGCAAAAAATCATCCATATCTTTGTGATATTCCACATCTTATAGACTAAAAAGTGCTACTATGAATGTTTTTAACATCCATATGTTTGTGAGGTCAAGAGGGTACTCCTCAAATCAGTGGAGGGTGTTGTGGAGAGTCGATCCGGGTACTAAGTGTTCGGATCAAAAAAAAAATATTATTTTTTTATTCTCATCCGGTCACTGAATGATCGGATGGAGTTTTTATTTTTGTGGTAATTGAATTTTTGTCCCTACTTTTGATAGTCTACACAAATATCCTTATCACATAATAATTCTGTCCCTCTTTATCTATAAGCTCATCAGGGGCCCATCAACAATTTATAGACTTCCAAATATACCCCAACCTTTATACCTTATTGAAAGTATAGATTTCTTCTTATCTTCTTTAATTTCAGATCTAATTTTTCTCTCGTCTTCCTCTTCCACCGACAACCACCACCTTCTTCGTCATCACCACCACCATGCCAGTAGCACCTCCACTTCCTCCATCATGTCTTACCACCATCGTTATCACCATCTACTTCTTCTTCTTTATTTCTAGCGAAACATACAAGAGAGAATACCACCATCTCCGTCGCTACTACCACCACCATCATAATCTTTATCGTCGCCACCATAACCAATACACCCACCTTCGTCACGTCTACCAATAGGCTAAAGATTGATTTTCTATCAACATGCTAAACATTGATTTTACAATGTGCTAAACATTGATCTTCTACATCGATTTCAATTGGATAAACATTGACTTTCTACATCGATTTCAATTAGTAAAATGAAGTAATATTTGTCAAAGAGATGGAGTAATATTTGGACTTCTCTTCCCTTTTTGAAATTCGATCGTCAGCTTCTAAGTGAAGGTGGGTATCCACGTTTTCTTAATTTTTCAGATCTAAACATTTTTTCTCCGGCTCTCACGAGGATATCAAATCTATGTTAGTAAATGAAACTAAATTTACCATTAGATGAAGATGATCAGAATGACTCAAAATGCAACCAATTGTTTCTCAATCATCCGATGGGGGTGGTCTTGGCGGCAGAGGTCTTGGTGGTAGCATAAACAATCCATTTCCGACCAATCTTCACTCTTCCATTATTTAATCCACTCAATATGGATGGTTGTCGGATACCTAATGATGGTGGTCGAATCCCGTAATTTTGGTCGACCTCCTTATTGACCTCCGTCGAAATTGTACTTCTTCATCAAAAGGTGTTGTTACCGAAAACCACTTTTTTATACTCGCTAATTGTATGTTTGATTATGCCATTGCTATAAACAATTATTCGGCTTACACAAATGTTGTGTGTGCGTATATGAAGGAAAACATTTACCTGCTAGTTCATTTGCATTGTTGCTTTGTTGGTTCCAACTCCATACTACCCAGGTAAGTTATTTGACTACTTAATTAATCTCATTATTTTGCTATGAATATCTAGAAATGTTTAAGTCCATATGGATTGTTATGGGGTACATTCTCGTTGTTGGTGCCATATGGATTGTTGTGTAAGTCCAACTTTAAATTTTGGTTGATTAGAATGGATGATGGATTTGATTTCATACATTGTTCTTGTGAAATTGTTCTGTGATAAGTTAATGATTGACTTCCGGTTGCTGTTAATATAGTATATTTATTCTAATGCTTGAATAAGTTCGATCCGTTAGTACTAGCATACTAGATAGATTTCCCAACTAAAGTGTTGATGATGTTTAGTAATTGGTGTTGATATTTATGATGTTTTAGGTGGTGTTGAATTTTATTATTGTTCTTTGAATTGGTAACATTTCACATTGCTAGTTCCATGTTCAATAGTATATAAGCTTTATTCAAGTGTAGTTTCTAATCCCATTTTTTGGCATTGAAGCAGGCAGTGATTTTGGATCAATTATGGTTGTTGATCCATATATTTTGGATCAACTATGGTTGTTGATCCAACTGCAATGGATAAACATCCACTTGTTGATCCAACTAAAATGGATAAACATCTATTGTTGATTCAACTGAGATTGGTTTTGAAGCTGGTCTTGGAGTCATTGGTGTTTATGAAGCTACAGGTAATGAAATATGGTGGTTATCTGGGTTGAAGCAGGTAGTGATATTGGATCAACTATGGTTGTTGATCCATATATTTTGGATCAACTATGGCTGTTGATCCATCTATATGGGATCAACTACTGTTGTTTATCCTTTGACCTCATGCTTTTGTAGTTCAATTCATGTAAATTTGTCCCAATGTTGAACTTGTGGTGCAATGGTAGCATGCCTGACTCCATGTCAGATGATGCGTGTTCGACTCATGCCAAGTTCACTCCATTTTACATGGATAAACTATCATTATTGATCCAATTTTACATGGATCAACTTCCATTGTTGATCCACTAAAATTGGATCAACTTCTATTGTTGATCCTTTTTTCTTGGATAAACTAGATAAGCTTCTCTTGTTGATGGTTTTGTTGGTGAATCTGAAACTGCAGCTGATGAAGTGGTAGCATTTTTCCATCAAGCATGGATAAACATCCATTGTTGATACAAGCGCAATGGATAAATTTCATCTGTTGATCCAAGCGCAATGGATAAACATCCATTTTTTGATCCAACTGAAATGGATCAACTACTTTTTGTTGATACAAAAAAATTTGAACCAGTGATGGTGGTGGCAGCGGTGGTGGTGGCGGCGGCGGCGGTGACGGTGGTGGCGGCGGCGGCGACGAATTTGTGGTAGAGGAGGACTAGTGGTGGTGTAATGGTGGCGGTTAAGGAGTGGTAGTGGAATATTGGTGGTGGTGGCGGTTGGTAGGTGGTGGTTGTTGAACGGTGGTGGTGGTGGAATGGTAGTTGGTGGTGCTAGTGGTGGTGGTGAAGTGGTAGAGGAAGAAATTTGTTGTATTTTGAAATAAAGAAAAATATTATATGAGTGAGGGTATTAAGGTAATCTAATATTAAATGGATAAGGTTATAAAAAAGGAGGGACATAATTATTGTTGCATAAGGATATATTTGTAGGGAGTTAAAAGTAGGGACATATAATTAATATACCCTTTATTTTTTGGCTGAAAGTAATTAGGGATGGATATAAACGTTGCTGATTCATTTTAGTGTTTCGCTCCAATCAGCAACGTTTATAAGCGTTGCAAAATGTCATATTTTCCAATCCGACCACTACATGGCCAGATGGATTCACTTTTTTTGATTTTTCTCCATAGTGGGTTTTTTCCCCACTCTTTGCTGAGGGTCCACATATATGTGGATACTCCTTCAGTTATGGATGATTTTACCTCTATACCATAGGAGTTGCCCTTAAGAAGAACTAATACACGTGGTTAAGATGAATACACGTGTTTAAGATGATTATGAGGCTAAAACATGTGGAGCGCATTGACATTAGTATGACATCTATGACTGATGCGGCAAGATTTTTTTTTTTTTTTTTTTATGCAAAACCAACTTTGATTACTTAATATTTTTACATAACTTAGCGTGACAGGCTTTCTGTTCATCCCTGATTACCAAACAAAAAGATTCTGGGATGTACATATGATAGTCCTTAGTTAGCCTGTTTAGTCTAGATGTTTTAGCAATAACATGAGCAGCATTATTAGCTGTTCTCTTTACATGATTTAAAGTAAAACGAGTAGCAAAAGAGAGCATATGCCTTATTTCTCTTTACATGATGCGCCAATAAGGCCATCGGAATACCATCTAGTAATTGAGAACCACACAGCTCGAGCCAGATTACATTCCATCAAAACATGAGATGGAGTTTCCTGCACCAATTCACATAAGGGATAGACAGATATGATACCAGGAATTTTAGAGTGAAGAATGTCTCTTGTAGGAAGAAGATAAGAGACAGCCTTCCATAAAAACTGCATTATCCTAGTAAGTAAATGCAATTTCCACAAATACTTATAGATCTTGATCATCCTTGGCTCCATCGTTTCTGAATTATTTTGTTCTTCATACATTTTCCTGTAAGCATATTTTACAGAGAAGCATCCATTTTTCTCTAGTAGCCAGATTAATTTGTCATCGCAGCTATTGTGGATCTGTAAACTCAGTATGATGCAAACTATGTTGGGCTCAAAAATTTCTTGTTGTCCAGATTCCATGAAGTGTTGTATTTGTTAAATAGTTCACACACATATTTGAAATTTTGGTGAGATGTTGATCCTTGTTTAGGTACTGGGGATGTGGAATAGCTTGAATCAATCTGTGTTGCCATATTAGAATCCCTTTTCCATCTCCTAGACACCAACAACTGTTTGCTTGCACAAAAGATAATTCAGAACTCAAGCTTCTCCAAGACCATGTTGTATTGGTATTTTTTTTTAAGATTGTAAAGATCTCCATCTTGAAAGTATTTCGCCTGGATAGCTTTTTGCCATCATAGATTACGTGTGGGCGAGTCTCCAAGCAGATTTCGCAAGCAGGGCCCTATTGAAAGTGTGCATGTCACGAAATCCCAATCCCCCTTCTTCTTTAGGTTTTTGAACTCTTCTCCATGTGATGATATGGTTTCCTTTACACGTTTTCTTATTTCTCTAGAATTTTTGCTGGCCTGAGCTCATCTTTTTAATGGTGACATCTGGGCGACTTAAACTTGGCATATGGTGAATTGGGATTGCATTAGAGACATTCCTGATCATAACGGATCTCGCTGCTTCTGACATATTACTACCATTCCAGTTTGAAAATCTGTTATCCATTTTATCACAGAGAATGGAAAAAAGGATGCGCTTTTTCCTGCAAACAAAGAAGAGAAGGCCAAGATACTTCTCATCTGAGATATTTAAGTATCTAACCTGCAACTCACCACTGATAGTTTGACAAGCTTTAGGTGAAAGATTAGAGTTGAAGAACACAACAGACTTATTAAAGTTAATTAACTGCCCAGAGAATAAAGAAAATTGGTGAATGACATTCAACATATTTCGCACTTGAACATCGTTAGCTTTGAAAAATAGAAGACAATCATCTACGAATAGTAGATGATTGATATTTGGAGCTGCTCGTGAAATCTTCATACATGTGAGTTGCCCAGTTGATTCACAGTAAGCTAGAAATTTCGAGAACGACTCCATAGATAGAATGAAGAGATAGGGTGATAAAGGATCACCCTGTCTGATACCTCGAGTTGTTTTAAAAGCTTGAGTAGGAGAACCATTTAGCATAACTTCAATATTGGTTTGTTAATGGTGGTTTTTAGCTTAGGGTTAAAATCGTAAAACTGTACGGATGACATGATGTCATTATGACCATTAGCACATTTATTGAATCAATCAGCATGCATACACAAGAATTACCGGGGTACCTTTTTTTTTTTACATGGGTCATGTTCCATGGCAGAACCCTTAACATCGACTGACATCATCTATGCCAAACCCTAATTCTCATGCTACTGCACCAAGGCATGCCAACCATGCCAGCCGCACCAATGTGTTAATGGAAAACCATGCCAGCCGCACTACTGTGCCAATGGAAAACCATGCCAGCCATATCTCCGCGCCAAGGCATGCCAATCATGCCAGCCGCACCACTTTGCCAATGGCAAACCATGCCAGCCACATCTTCGCGCCAAGGCATGCCAACCATGCCAGCAGCACCACTGTGCCAATGGAAAACCATGGCAACATCTCCGCGCCAAGGCATGCTAACCATGCCATCCGCACCACTATGCCAATGGCAAACCATGCCATCCATATATTCGCTCCAAGGCATGCCAACCATGCCAGCCACATCTCCGCGCCAAGGCATGCCAACCATGCTAGCCGCACCATGCGCCAAGGCATGCCAACCATGCCAGCCGCACCAATGGCAAACCATGTCAGCCACGTCTACCGCGCCAAGGCATGCCAACCATGCTAGCCGCACCATACGCCAATGGAAAGCCAAACCCTTGGCCATACCATGCCAAGCCAACCGCACCTTGCCTTGGCCCCACCATGCCAAGCCGTCCGTGCCAAACCCTTGGCCCCACTATGCCAAGCCATCCGTGCCATTTTTCCTTGGCCCCACCATGTCGGCCTTCCCTATGCGGCTACCAAAACGAAGGCGTATGACGATTAACAGCCACCCTTCCATCCTAGATGCAAATCCTAGGCGTCCAAGATCGCCAAACAACGCATGGTAACCTTTGGCCCAAATCCCTAGTTTTGGCCACGCCAAGGCATGCCATGCCACATGTACCAATGGCATGCCAACCTCCTTGCCGCGCCATACCATGCCGACCTTCCCTATTGCGGCAACCAAAACGAAGGCGTGCGACGATTAACGACCACCCTTCAATCTTGGATGCAAATCCTATCCGTCCAAGGTCGCCAAACAACGCATGGTAACCTTTGGTCCAAAACCCTAGGTTTGGCCGCGCCAAGGCATGCCATGCCACATGTGCCAATGGTATGTCAACCACCTTGCCACACCATACCATGTCGACCTTCCCTATGCGGCTACCAAAACGAAGGTGTGTGACGATCAAAAGCCACCCTTCAATACTAGATGCAAATCCTAGCCGTCCAAGGTCACCAAACAACGCATGGTAATCTTTGGCCCGAAACCCAAGGTTTGGCCACGCCAAACCGTGCCAAGGCATGCCATGCCACATGTGCCAATGGTATGCCAACCACCTTGCCACGCCATACCATTCCGGCCTTCCCTATGCGGCTACCAAAATAAAGACGTGCGACGATCAATGACCACCCTTCAATCCTAGATGCAAATCCTAGCCGTCAAAGGTGGCCAAACAACGCATGGTAACCTTTGCCCCAAAACCCTAGTTTTGGCCACGCCAAACCGCGCCAAGGCATGCCATGCCACATGTGCCAATGGCATGCCAACCACCTTGCCGCGCCATACCATGCCGGACTTTCCTATGCGGCTACCAAAACGAAGGCCTGCAACAATCAACGTCCACATTTTTCATCTAAAGTGCAGATCTTAGCCGTCCAAGGTTACCAGCTGACGCATGGCAACCTTTGGCCCTAACTTTTAGTCGCGCCTAAACTAGGCCATATTAAAGCCATATTCATCATTCTTTCATGCCACTGGCTACCAAACGAAGGGTTGCAATAATCAACAACTACCTTTCCTATTAGGATGCAAAATCTCGACCGTCTAAGGTCACCACCGAGCCGGAAAGTCTTCCAAGCTCAACTTGACAGACAACAACAACGTGCTACATGTTTTCCACGAATACACTCGAGACATCAACACATGTCACAAACTGGGGGATGCTTATTAGGGTATTGGTTTGGTGGTTTACAGTGTTAGGCGTACACTACGCCCGTTACAAGAAAGTGTCATAAGAATGAGTCGGTTAGTAAATACAAGGAGTAATGGTGAAATGTTTCTTTCATTATGGAACATCAATTCCAGGCATTACCCATTACCACCTCCTTCCACTTTACTCATCCGTTTTCATTTCTTACGAGACCAGAGTATGTTTTGTTACGACTTGTATAAATATGTCTTACCTATTTCCACCAAAGAACAAGTTTTGGTCAGGAACATACAACACTCATAAAACATTTGCTAGCTCTCCATATGTTAGATTCCCATTTTTTGATACAAGTCGTAAAACAACAACTCTTCCAGAATCAACTATTCTAGTCTCAACACTTTCTTCGCTTCCCTCCTTATAACCAACCCTTCTCCTTCACTTTGTGACCGAAGCAAGTCTGGAATAACCATTTCTTAATTTAGGATGTATTTGTACAGATTGATCTCTCGAATCTAAAGTACTCCCTTGAAGTACATGGTTTAGGGTTTAAATTCGTTTCTCACCCACACACTCGAAATTACCAAAATCAGCTGAAACCGTTTTCACCCTCAAACAATTGGCGACCATAGTTGGAGATTGATCTTTCAGTTACAATGTCAATTTTCGACCATAGATCTCATGCTTCGACCCAGACATCAAGATGATAGAAGTAGGCGATTCGTTCAGGGATCGACGACTCAGTTACTAGAAGACCCGATTATCAGTCTTGATATGGCAAGGGATGACTGGGGACTGCCTAGAGATTAAAAGCGAATGAACTAACCAGGGATCGACGACTCGATTATCAGATGAGACGACTGGGGACTTTCCACAATCACGTCGGTGCTTCCCATAAAACTCGGTCTTACACCCGGAAGGTTTCCTTTTCATCAAGGGACCTGAAAAACCGAGTAAGTCTTACCTAGACAAGATACATGGTTTGCTATTTCAAGTTTTCACGGGAATGATAAAACCGACAGCCATGTTATGTTTCACCCCATGTCATCTACCAACACACGGTTCTATGGTTTTCTTGGGATGTTTGTGTCACTTGCAATCGAAACCAAGACAATATCATTCCCAAAATAATTCATTCCAAAAGAATAATCCGAAACCCTCAAGGTAACATTTGTCTATCAACCCAAGAAATCCAGGAAATCAAAACCATAAACTAGGCGTTTCATTTGCCTTTCAAATAAAAAAACCTAAAAATAAGAAGGTCGGAAGACAGAAATGCATTCAAGGAAAGTTTTTCAACAATGGCTTGCTCTTCTTAGCAAGAGCCTCCTTCGTGCTTTGGAGAGCCGCCATTTTCAACTTCAGCTTCCTAGATAATTTTTCGACTTCCGCTTCCTATTTTTTCACCATATCTGCAGAAGGACCTTCGAATGTTTCGACCAGAAACTTTTCAACCTCAGAGAAACCTTCAACGAACCAAGGAACATTGAATTCGAAGTTTACACACATGTCACGATGGAACCTCCAGCTCGAGATTACATCCTCAGAAACAGTATGACCAGTCACATTGCACATGTTGTCAATCGAAGACAAAGCTTCATCCACCCGCTTAACCAATGCAAATCGACTAGTAATTTTCTTAGCCGTGGCGATATGTCTGTAGATTTCCCATAGTTTAGTGTATAGCACCGCATGTTTGGCTAGAACGCTAAATCCCCCAATCAACACATGATCAGAATAAGGGACCAGGTACGGAGGATTGAAAGTGGCGTCCGCGACCCCATCAGCGACCGACAAGGGATACCTAACGATGATTGCACCTGCGGCCGTTGGAGTACTCTCCATTGTATGAGTCACGATGACGCTTTCATCTCGATCAACATCCATTTCAAGGTCGCCCGGTGCGGCTGCAACAGTTAGAGACGAAGTTGTATCTCCACCAGTCTCTGTCTCAGGGCCGTCTTTAGAAACGGTTTCCCCCTATGACATCACGGATCATATATTCTTCCTAAAAAAAACATGCGGGAGACTCACTGATTCGCTTTCAGACCGTCTAGAGGAAGATTCATCACTGCTGCCGGAAGAACTACTCTCGCCATCACTGGACTCTGAACTTTCATCCTTCTTAGGTTCCCCATCGCCATGGATAGGCTCATCACCGCCATGGATAGGCTCAACACCGCCATGGATAGGCTCAACACCGCCACCCTCCGTCTAGAGAAGCGATATTTTATGAATACTTGCAAGTTTGGTAAAGGCGTTCACGCTGCTGAGACCCTAGGCAAGATACAAATACGAATATTCATAAAATAAACAAGGATATACACGATCTAACTAAAATCAAGAGGAAAATCATACGTACCCGCATATGGACGAACTGAAAGTCAGTAAGACTTTCAAAGCTGACTGGGAACCATTTGCACGGCTTTTATATCCTCGCTCCTTCACTTGGGGACTATCTGCATTCAGGCTAACGGATTTCGCTTGGGTGAAGAAGGATCCCTTAGTAGTGGATGCTCCACTAAAACTGCATGAGAAGGCTTACCACGACGGTTTTCTACCACATCATTCACGAATCCATGGATAACGAGAAACTCATCCTGCAAAAATTAGTTATATTTGGAGGTTGTTGATGGATTTCGTTCCACAAGCAGAAAAGGCAGACTTTTACTGTACACAAGAACACTAGCATCGAGAACAGTTGGCAACGAGACTTCTGGAACAACCAGCTGACGAACGAGTGGGACCCCTTGGTTAAAACCCATATGTCGTTCTGCCCTATCTATATTGTAAGAGACTGCTTTGCAAGATCCTCGAAAGAAATATGGCACATGACCGGGCGTGCAGCTTCGCATGAACACCATCTCTCCAACACTCATATCCTCTTTATCAGAAGACAAAGACATGCTCGGAGCAGGAGAAAAGGTACTGATCTGAGTTATGGACGCATGCACCGGATCCCATGGAAAAAATTAACCATGTGCGAGTTTTCAAGAAATCCAACCCGGTTCGAACCAATCTTTGGGCGCCTATTCGACCAGCGCAGTATCCTAGACCCACTCCAAGACTCGGGAAGTACGTCCAACGGTTTTGGAGCATACCTTTCGAAGTGCTCCCACATCTACGCTTGGATAAAGGCGGCATGAATATACGAATCCACTTTCATATAGCCATTTGAAGCGCATATGTCCGCAACCAGCTGATCCAAGTGTGTGTACATAGAACCAAGAAACAAGCCGCCAATAGGGAGAACGACACCTTTTGCCAATTTTATGGAAAACTTGATAAGTTCCTGTCTTATCTCCTTCTTACCCGAGCCGTCATCAAAAATATCTCTGGATAACCAAAGAGCCAAGAACGCCGTAACACAACGCATACAATTCTTCTGATTTGGCTCCAACTCATCAGTAAACCACTGAGACACCCTCCATCCATAGAAGCACCTCGTCTCGTTTTCTTTCCGAATGAATCCTTTTGATTTCGCGATCAGAGCGGCGCACATTTCATATTCATCTGCAGACAATTTGACATCGAGGTTTCCTATTACGGGAAGGTTCAGCAATACGGCCACGCTCTCTAAGAAGATAGTCATTTCACCCCACCTACATATGACCGTGTGGGTGTACGGACATCATCTGTAAATAAAAGTAACCAAGCCTGGAATATCTTTCCTAATTTGAAGCACTTCGGAAGCCGCGACAGCATCAACTATCTGCGCCTTGGTAAAACTGGCTTTTACACATTCCTGGCTCATCATGAATTGCATCCATTTCTCAAAGTGAAGGAACGGACTCACAGAGATTTTAAAGTCGATAGCAGAAGCATGATACTCTTTTATCTGAAGAAAAAACCTTATTACGCCTCCTGGCCGAACCGACCGGGCCTCTCCTACACTTTCCGGACCAGTCAGAAGAATCGTCACATACTTGGGATGGTTTTTCCTTAATCGTGGCGGATATTGTAAAGAACTCATCATCTATGTTTGGCTTGGAATTGCCAACATATTTCGGTATGGCAGAACTTTTATCAAATGGCATCCTAACGAAAATTCTCTCACGCTACTTCCACCTTCGAAACAACTGCAATGGAACAATACGAAGAGAAATTATTACAGAAAGTGCATGGAAATTATTTTATCAGACACAATAGATTTATCCTGGATGCAAGCCAATTTGTTTCAAAGTCATAATATGTATAGGCAAAGAAATGGGGACAGACAGACCCTGCATCACCACCTCATGCCAAGGTCGTACCCTTCAGCGGGAAATTTGCGCCCAACCGAGGAGGCGTGCCCCACCATGGGAACCATACACACGGCCACACCAGGAAAAGGAGTAAACCCTGGAAGTTATGTTTTCATGAGAAGAGAATGAGAATTACCAGCTCATGCATGCCTACTTTGCACAGTAAATTGAGGCGGTCAACATTACTACGGTATTCACGCCTAAATTCTACTACAAGTTCGTGCAAAGCATACCTATGGATAGGATTCATACCAACACAAAAGGATAATATTTTCTACAAGATCATGAAAAGTTACGCCTACAGCTAGGGTTTTCACTAACATAAGAAAACAAGAAAAAACAAGTTAAAGAGGAAGTAATGGAAGACATGCCTGAGATTCGCTCGTCCGCTTTACTGCTACCACACGGCCAGGGTAATAATAATAATAATTAACGAGCCCTAGCTTATCTGGTCATCCCCGTTCCCCGAAGTTTCATACGTTCCAGGAGGTCCCAGGTTCAAGTCCCCAATGGCGTAATATTGCAGGAATTAACATGGAAGGTAGTGTTAGTTTTCCCCCCTTGTGACACAATCTCGCCCCCCCCTCCCGCTTCAGCTCCCCTTGGAAAGGTTACCCATGAGGCTCACTGGTAGGCTAGCACAGCAAACTGTTCAATTAATGTAGTAGTATGACGTTGGAGCCTAGCTTGTTATGCTTCCAACTAGTTAATGTAATACTCTTTCTCCATTAATTAACATATATATATATATATAATAATAATAATAATAATAAACCAGAAGAGAGAGAAGCTCCGACGACTGTGGAGGTGATTTTATGGTGATTGAAAACCAGAATCTTCCCTTCCCTTCGTCCGTGATTCCAAGCCTCATCATCCTTTCTCCTCTCTGATTATTGTTTGACTTCATTCTGATGCAACCTACTGGCATTGTTCTTTGGGGTTTTTCACGAACTCAGCTTGCACTTGGAAAACACAATGCCTATATTACGATTCTCAACCTCTTTAGATATTCGTACGTATGGCGACCTTGATTCCCAAACCTCCGTGGCTTCATCAACACATACTGACAAAATCCCTTATCCGTTTGCAACTTTCGATGGCTGCCAGGGCGGTACTGGAGGTTTAGGTTATTCCAGAAGTGGATTGAATCGACATCTAAAGGATCAACACTTTCCTACTAATAGCGCTAGAGTGATTTTCAAGGGGAGAATCCAAAATATCGAACGCTGCAGTGCTACTTGGGAAAGGGTTCTGAAAGACATGCAATGTTGGTTATGCACCAAATACATGACTACCTATACATCGAAAATGTCCTGCAAATCCAAGTATCACTCCGCAGACGTTATACCTGGTTTGTTTAATGGTGTTGGTGCAGACTTCCTGATTTATGGTGTTGAGAAGCCTCCTGCTGTGATTCTTGTTGCAGTTGACAATGCTGCGCCAAATAAACCAGTTAGTGATGAGGCTGTTGGACTTATGGTGGAGATACTCAACCAAATGTTGCAGAGACAAATTACCACGACTGTGAGTATCCCTTCGCACTGTAGACTTCACTTCTCACGTACTCTGAAGTCTGCTTTAGATTTTGTTATTGAAAATCCCATGAACCTTACGGCCTGCTTACGACTGCTTCTTTTTCCGATTTGCACATTGAACCTGTATGAACCTCAAAGATCAAGTGAAAGACGCTCAGGAAACAGAAAGAAGTTACAAAATTCCGCAATTAACAAAGCTCTATTGACATGGAAGGAACCTTCCGGTTGTATCAGCTTAGTTCAACACTTGCTAGGCCTAACTAAGCATCCTCCTAAACAGCATGATCCCAACAACAAAAAGTCAAGCAAACATTTATTGTCATGTAGGAGGAATTTGAGTTATGTCCTTTACATCGCGGCAATTCGTATCCTCTTGTATAGTGGCGTTGCTCCACCTACTCTGGATACTCTTTTCGAGCTTCAGCAGAAACACCCTTTGGCTCGGCCTCCTATCATACCTGCGGATGTTATTTTATCATCTGATCTGTCTGTTGAAGCTAAGGATGTTCTCACAACGCTTAAAAGCTTCCCAAAGGGAAAGTCATGCGGCATGGACGGGCTCAGATCTCAGCATCTGCTTGATGATATGAGTAGTGCTAGTGCTGCTATCGTTGATGACTTGCTGCAGTCGATTACCGGAGTGGTGAATATATGGATCGCAGGTAAATTCCCTCCAATCCTAGGTGAATTTGTATCTAGTGCACCGTTGACACCACTGCTCAAACCTGGAGGTGGTTTGAGACCTATTGCTGTGGGTACTATATGGTGCAGATTATTCTCAAAATTGGCTACCAACTCGGTTTGTAAGGACCTGAACGTATACCTTGGAAACTACCAATATGGTGTTGGCATTCCGTACGGTGGGGAGAGTATTTTGCACTCTGCTAATAGATTACTTGAGATGTTTGGATCTGACAACACAAAATCTATGTTGCTAATAGATTTTTCGAACGCTTTTAATCTTGTTGATCGGTCCACCATCATAAGGGAGGTACGTGCGCGCTGTCCTAACATTTCATACTGGGTGGAATTTTGTTATATGAAACCTGCCAGGTTATACTATCGAGATCATGTTTACACAAGGTATACAGCAGGGTGACCCTCTCGGTCCCCTATTATTTGCCTTGGCTTTACACCCGCTCGTCGATAAGATTGCAGCTAATTGAACTCTGGATTTTCATGCCTGGTATATGGACAATGACACCATAACATGGGACACTATGGAAGTATCCAAAGCTCTGAAGATTCTTCAAGACGATGGACCAGGTTACGGGTTGCATCTGAATATTTCGAAGACGAGGCTATTTTGGCCTTCATATGATCCGAGAAGGGATTCTGATAATTCCTTACCTGTAAATATTGGTAAACCTAAAGATGGTGTGAAACTTCTTGGCGGACCGGTCAGCTTAGATACGAACTTCTGCAGCAATATAGTGATGCACAGGGTAGATAAAACCATTCAGATTATGGACACGATTCAAGAGCTACATGATCCTCAATGTGAACTCTTGCTTTTACGCAGTTGTACTGGAGTATCGAGGTTATATTTTTCTCTGCGCACCACTTTCCCTATGGTGTTACAGACCGTTGCTGATCTCTTTGATGATTATCTCATGCAATATCTTCGTCACCTTGTGGCCGGAGATGGGGCTGGTTTTGGCTTAGTCCAGCAGCGACTAGCCACTCTCCCCGTCAAATATGGAGGTCTTGGTATACTTTTTTATGTTAGATACTATGAAGTACTGCTACCTTGCATCTCAGGCACAGACCCAACATTTGTATAATTCTATTTTGAAGTTGCCTACAACAGCTGACATATGCCCTGGTTTTCACAGTGTTTTACGCAAGCTTGTGGGATTTCCTCTTCGGACTTCAACATTAATGATACCGCCCCCATTACATGAAGTCTTTGGCGGATATCTAATTTGGTGCAGTTCGGGAAAAAGTACCCTCTAGCTTCTCTTTATCTTCACGTGAGACTGTTGTTTAGCAATGTAACAGATCAGACCATGCTATGGACTTTCTTAAGGCAATTCCTATACCTGGCCTTAATCAGGTTGTTGGGCCTAGGCAGTTTAGTTCTGTCCTACAGTACCGCTTGGCCATACCCCTTTTTAAGGAAGACAACAAGTGTTCATATTGCGGCAAGCTTATGGATATCTTTAGTGATCATGCCATTCATTGCGCTAGTGAGGTTGGGCTTAAATTCAGACATGATTTAGTAAAGAATATCTTGGCAGATATATGTTATAGGGCCGATGTTGTAGCTAGAAAAGAGGTCTCTTTGGGCATCATTAACAATAAAGATCTTTGACCAGCGGATATCATGGTTTATAATTGGGAAGATGGTAGGATGTATGTCTTGATGTCACAGGAGTCTCTCCGTTCACTAGTGCTAAAACTCGCAACTTCATACCAGGTCATGCCATTTCTGCAGCTATCACCCGCAAGAACAATAAGTACTTGGATGTTTGCACTTCACTCGGTTATGGGTTTGGTGTGTTGGCCTTTTCCACTTTTGGCGAGCTTGGTACGGATTTTTTAATTTTTCTGAAAAGATTAAGAAATTGTATGGCTAGACACGATGCCAATTTTAAGTTGGGCAATTATCTTTTTCATAGGTTAGGGATCGTTATTCAAAAAGGTGTCGGTGCCCAGCTTGTTGCTAGGTTTCCCACCATTCATTGTAATGTTGATTTTGATATCGATTTATAATAATAATAATAATAATAATAATAATAATAATAATAATAATATGGTTAGTAGGACTGCCATAATCAGTGAAGTGCGATCTAAGTGCCCAAGCATATCCAAATGGGTGGATTTCTGCTATGCACACCCTGCCAGACTATACTATAATGAGTCCACTTTGACCTCTGCGCAAGGTGTACAACAGGGAGACCCTCTCGGGCCCCTATTATTCTCCCTGGTATTGCACCCTTTGGTATGTAAAATAGAATCTTTGTGCACACTTGACCTCAACGCCTGGTATTTAGATGATGAAACTCTCATCGAAGACACTGCGGAAGTAGGCAAAACACTACAGATTTTAAGCACTGATGGTCCAGCAAGGGGTTTATGCTTGAATATCTGCAAGACGGAGGTCTTTTGGCCAACCCAGGATACACGCTGCAACGAGATATTCCCATCTGCAATTAGAAAACCCACTGATGGTGTTCGCCTACTTGGAGGACCTGTCAGTTTGAATGATAATTTATGCTGTGACACTGTCCTTGCCAGAGTCGACAAGACTATCCATCTAATAGATTGCCTTAAGAAGCTCAAGGACCCCCAAATCGAACTGCTACTCCTGCGCAACTGTGCTGGGGTCTCCAAGCTATATTTTACGATTCGCACAACACGTCCACAGGTTATGCAGCTTGCTCAAGCTCGTTTCGATCAGCACCTACTTCAGTTTTTAAGATATCTCATTACTGCGGACGGCCCTGGTTTTGGACATCTCCAGCAACGTATCGCTACCCTACCTTTCCAGCATGGTGGCTTAGGTGTATATACCATGGAGGATACCTTACAGTACTGCTACATTGCATCGTGTTCCCAAACCAGGCACCTGCAATCATCGATCTCACTGCAACCTACAGATACCGGCCCCAATTTCCAGAACGCGTTGAACTGTTTCATGCAGTCGTGTGGTTTATCAGCCCCTTCCTTTAGCATTGAAGACATCGCCTGACCTATGCAATACTGGCGAATTGCTACTTGATCTTCTGTAGTGAAGAAGATTCCAGCCACATTTTCCATGACAGAACGCGACTCAATTCTATGGCAGTGCAACAGGAGACCACACGCACAAGATTATCTCAAAGCTGTCCCCATCCAGGGGCTCAATCAAGCTGTTGTCCCACGCCAATTCCGGCCAGTTCTTCAATATCGCCTCGGTATAACCTTGTTCGATGAAGATTGCATCTTCTCATGCTGCAAAAGGGCAATGGACCGGTTTGGCGACCACGCCATTCATTGCGCCAGCGAAGTTGGTCTGAAATATCGTCATGACATGGTCAGAGACCTTTTCTTTGAACTATGTTATAAAGTCGGTGTAAGTGCAAGGAAAGAAGAGTCATTCGGCCTCACTTCAGTCAGTAATACACCTCTCAAGCCCGCTGACATTATGGTATACAATTGGGATAATGGTAGAGACATCTGTTTTGACGTGACCGGTGTCTATCCATTTTCTAAAGGTGGCAATCGCAGTTTCACACCTGGACAAGCCATTTCTGCTGCAATCACCCGTAAGCGTCATAAATACGAGGAGATATGTTCCGCGCATGGCTATAGCCTTGGGGTTTTGAAATTTTCAACCTTGGGTGAACTAGGAGATGATGTTGTAGATTTTTTGAGGCGTCTGAAGAACTGCATGGCGAATCACGACGTTAACAACCATTTAGGCAGTTCTTTATTCCATCGCTTAGGCATTATTATTCAAAAAGGCATTGGGGCGCAACTTGTTGCGCGCCTCCCTGCCAAGTCCTTGTAAACTTCTTTTTATTCTATATTTCAATAAAATCCTTCATGGCCCCTTTCATAATAATAATAATAATAATAAGGTGTTGGCGCCCAGCTTGTTGCTAGGTTTCCCACCATTCCCTGTAATATTTATTTTGATGTTGATTTTTAATAAAATGCCTTTGTGGCACCTTTTATAAAGCAAAAATAAATAAATAACAATAATAATAAAAGAACGGGCCCTAGCTCAGCTGGTCATCCCCGTTCCCCGAAGTTTCATGCGTTCCAGGAGGTCCTAGGTTCAAGTCCCCAATGGCGTAATATTGCAGGAATTAACATGGAAGGTAGTGTTAGTTTTCCCCCATTGTGACACAATCTCGCCCCCCCTCCCGCTTCGGCTCCCCTTGGAAAGGTTACCCAAGAGGCTCGCTGGTAGGCTAGCACAGCAACCTGTTCAATTAATGTAGTAGTATGTCGTTGGAGCCTAGATTGTTAGGCTTCCAACTAGTTTCATGTAATAATAATAAGAAAATTATATGTATAAAATAATAAATAATAATAATAATAATAAGGCATAGGGGAGCAACTTGTTGCGCGTCTCCCTGCCAAACCCCTATAAATCTATGTCAATTTTTCCTTTTCTTAATAATAATAATAATAATAACAATGTTTGAATACAAAAAAATAAAATAATAATAAGGAATTGCATGGCTCGACATGATGCTAATTTCAAAATGAGCAATTCTCTTTTTCATAGGTTGGGGATCGTTATTCAAAAAGGTGTTGGCGCCCAGCTTGTTGCTAGGTTGCCCACCATCTCTTGTAATGTCGATTTTGATATTGAGTTATAATAAAAGCCTTCGTGGCCCCTTTTCATAATAATAAAGGTGTGAAGTAAAATGAGAGTCCGACCCCTTTTAGAGGTGTGATACTTGGGAATTTGAATAAGGAAAGGACTTCCTATTTAAGTCAAGTAAAGAAAAGAAGCAACCGGGCCCGCGAAGATAAATCACCATGCCAAGCCGTCTGCACCATGCCTTGGCCCCACCACGCCAAGTCTTCGGTGCATGCTTTTCCTTACCAAACCGCGCCTAGCCATGGTCGCACCATACCAAGCCGTCCGCGCCATTGCCTTGGCCCCACCATGCCAAGCCTTCTGCGCCATGACTTGCCCGCCAACACCAACAACTCTCCAAGCCAGCATCATGATGTTCCCTAACCTAGCCAAGATGATGCATATCCAGACTAAGCCGATGATCTTCATATTACCACTTCACGGTCTACACTACAAATAGAATCTATGCAATGCCGCCAAACACGGGGATCATGAACTCTCCTTACCTCTCGAAAAAGGTTAGTCGGACCTTCCTGACCATCTTTTCACGACTTGTCATTTAGATTTTTGTCCTTACCCATCACCATCTTATTCTTACCTCGCAACAATGCTCATGTTCTGAGCTAAGCAGGGGACTTAATGTTGATGGTGGTTTTTAGCTTAGGGTTAAAATCGTAAAACTGTATGACTGAATGACGTCATTATCACCATTAACACATTTATTGAATCAATCAGCATGCATATGCAATAATTACCGGGGTACCCTTTTTTTACATGGGTCATGTTCCACGGCAGAACCCTTAACATCGACTATTCTATTCTCAACACTTTCTGATACAAGTCTTAAAAAAACTACTCTTCCAGAATCAACTATTCTGGTCTCAACACTTTCTTCGCTTCCCTCCTCAAAACTAACCCTTCTCCTTCACTTTGTGACCGAAGCAAGTCTGGAATGGCCATTTCTTGGTTTAGGCAGGATTTGTACAGATTAATCTCTTGAATCTAAAGTACTCCCTTGCAGTACATTGTTTAGGGTTTAAATTCATTTCTCACCCACACACCCTAAATTACCGAAATCAGCCGAAATTGTTTTCACCCTCAAACAGGGTAGTAGATATGCACTGAGCAATTAACTATCAAAATTTATCCGAGAAACCAAACTGCTTGAGAATGTCTAGAAGGAAGCTCCACTCTAATATATCAAATGCCTTAGACATGTCCATTTTGAGATCAAGGTGACCACTGATTCCCTCTTTTTTCTTCATGGCTTGAACAATTTCTTGGACTAGACAAATATTCTCTGAGATTAGTCTTCTAGGTACATAGGCCGACTGCATTTGCGAGATGATTTTAGCGATGTGTTTCTTCATTCTCAAGGCAATAATCTTTGAGATAATTTTATAAACTGTGTTGCACAATGCTATAGGACGGAAATATTCCGGCTTGTTGGCTATTTGAACCTTGGGAATCAAAGACACTCTAGTGTTGTTAATTTTCTGAAGTAGGAAACCCGAGTGGAAAAAGGATTTAATCATCTTACAAACATCCTCCTTTACCAATTGCCATTGGGATTGATAAAAACCGGGAGGAAATTCGTCTGGTCCTGGAGATGTCCATGGCTCCATCGTCATAAGTGCTTGATAGATTTATTTTTATGAAGGAATAGCTTCAAGTTCTTCATTGTCTTGCAAAGAAATGCATTATGGTATGTGCCTGAGAAAATTCTAACTGCAAGGGGGGTTGGAAGTAATCATAGTATTTTGGAAATGCTACTAGAGAAGATGAGAAAGAGAATCCCTATCATTACACCATGTACCATCAGGTGCCAAGAGAGCGTCAATTCTATTTCGACATCTTCTTCGGTTTATTATAATGTGGAAATACCTTGAATTCATATCCATGTAGTTGCAAAAGTGATCACGATACTTCTGCCTGTTGGAACTTGCTTGAACTTCATTCAATTGTCTGATCTTGCTTTCTAGATTAATAACGGCTTCCGTATTAGAACCGTTATTGTCTGCAGACTGCAACGAATTTAATTATAACTGAAGTTGCGTGATTTGCCTGTTCAAATCACCAAAAGCACTTTTACTTCATAATGACAACAAATATCTTGTATTAGACAACTTATTTGTAAGAATAAAAGCATTGGAACCAGAACAATTAGTAAACCAAGCAGCTTTAATATTCTCAGAAAAAGATTCATGTTTGAGATAGTGCTCAAAATTTTTCAATTTTTACCCGTAAACCTATTGTGATTAGAAATTTCTAGCATTATAGGGGTGTGGTCTGAGCCATAATGATGAAGATGCTTAAGAACAGATTCATGGAAAACTAGAAACCACTTACTATTTCCCATGGCTCTATCTAATCTATACTTGTAACGGCCTATGTCGTGTTTGTTACTAGACCAGTTGTAAGGTCTACCAAAAAACCCTAAATCTGTAAGGTCTGATTCTCTAATAAGATCAATAACATCACTGGAGGTTATGTTATCATACCCAGTATTTCTATCATTAGCATTGAAAGTGACATTAAGATCATCGATGAGCACCCAAGGTTTATTAATAGACATACTAAGGTTCTTGATAAAAGACCATTGAGCTATGTTTTCATTGTTATAGGGAGTACCATAAATGCAGGTTAGATACCATTCTCCTCTACTAGGGTCATTAGTGATGCACATATGAAAAAATTTATCATCTCGATGGGTAATATTCATGGAGGATACATGTTTCCAATGCAAGAGTAAACCGCCTGCTAAGCCAACAGAAGGAAAAAAAAAGCCCTGTTAGGCATACCTAAGAAGTTGGATAACCTAATGATTCTACTATCATTGATTTTTGTTTCACAGATGAAAATAATAGCAGGTTGATGTAAATTATTGAGGTAGAGAAGGTGATCCCTAGTATCTTTGCCTAAAAAACCTTGTCAGTTCCTACTTTTTATTTTCGTACTTAAAAAGTCGTAAAAAGTGTAATTTATGAAGAAAGAAATGCAGTGAAAATCCGTATGAAAAACTTGCAGGGGAAGAAAATAACTACAAAGGAAAGAGAGTGAAAAAGAGTTTACCGAAATGTTTGGAGCAGCAGCAGCCTCATACATCATATGGGGGACTCCTTAGATATATTCTCTCCCTCCTCTAATAAGTCGTGCTTCATTCTATCAAAATCAATGTAAGATGGATTCTTATTAGTATTTTGCTCAATAGGATAAGACGTTTCATTGTTCTCTGGACAGTCAGCGCAGTCATCATCTTCAACTCCAGTGTTTCTAGATCTTTTAGACCTTCTCGGTTCCTCATGGTCATCTCCTTGTGTTGCAAGTTGTTTTTTACTAGCTTCACAAATTCTCTGTATTAGGAGATCCAGATCTTCACAGATTTCAACTCCATAACTCACATCCATCTCATGAATATAGTTGAGATATTCCTCATTCGTATGTCGGCGAATCTTCAAATCATGTGCAACATTAGCACACTCTTCATCATTATGATTTATTGTCTAACAATGAGTACACATATTATGGGGTTGACGCTCCCAATGGTACCTAACCCAGGTAACTTCTCCAGCTCTTGTGTTCCACCAACCGCCTTTAAAAACAGGCTTACTAAGGTGTATTCTTACTCTTGCGGATATCATACTTCCAAAAGAATGGAGACAATTCTCCGGATCAGTCGATATCTTAGGACCAAGTTCGACCAAAGCTTCATCAATTACTTGAACAGAATGATGTTCAAGCAGCAAGTTTTTGAATTAGATTTTCCATTCTCTATGAGTGAATTTCCAGTCTTTAAGAGGAACTTCATCATCATAAGGAAGAAGATTCAGATGGGACTTACAGACATTCCAAGGGGTTTTTTTGAGTATCGCTTCCATTTTTCCTTTAGTATGAAACTTGAAGAGAAAGATATTTCTGTCAAGAGCACGGACTTCTCTAAACTTGTATGTATTCCATAAATACTTTAGCTCCTTACTCACTAGATCAGTTTCCATAGAGTCTTCATTGAAAATCTTGCCAATGAGAGTATGGCATCTCTCCTCTTTAGCTGCTGAGAGAGCCTTCACTGAACCAACTGACTGCCTAGCTTTCATAGATGAGATGTTTCGGATATTGGCATCTTGAAGCTGATTGGTAATAGAAGTGACAGGGTTTTTAGAATTTGAAGCCATTCTTATGTCTTGGAGAAGATGAAGTTGGATTGACAGAAAAAGATGAGAATTCAATTTCCACTCTATTTGGTTAAAAGAAATAAAGATATCAACAGAATTTCCATAATTTGTTGTAGAGGGATAAGGAAAATCTTTTATTCGCGGAAAGAATATGACAACATAGATTATTGATGGATATTTGGCATATAAAGAGTATAAGTTTGACTTTGGGCATGAGAGATTCTCGATGACACCTTGTTTATGACTAGGACAGACGTTAAATAAATTTTAAAAAAAATTATTGAAAGGTCGCACAACAGCTGTTGTGCCCCCAATCAAGGAGATTCAAAATTTGAAAGTTTCTTAGCTCAGAAGGATTGATGGGTGTTACTCTATTCTGAAGTGCAAAGAATACAACTTGGGGTTGAAACTTGGTTGAGACATTGAAATCATAAAGATGATTTCTAGCAAAATACTGGGACATACTTTTAGAATCCATCAAGAGATTGATGGTCTACAAAACTGCCGAAGAAGACGTGGTACATACTGTTGATGATTGAAACAATATAATTTCAATGAGGAGGAGAATAAGACAGGTCCAATAATGGATGCCCCCATGGTACAAAGTAGGATGAGGCCCTGCAAAGAAGATTAGATACACATTAGATGATTATATATACTTATAGACATGAATCTAGAGAAAGTAAAATGAAAAAACAAGAAAGAATGAAGAGAAAAGATGGACAAACAGGATTAAGGCAAGCTAAAACACAAAAAACGAGAAAACATGAAGACAACTAAATTGAGAATCAAACAAAACACCAAAAAAATCATTAAAATGCAATATAAGATCAAAAGATCAATTCTTTTAGTGGAGTTTTAATTTAGATCCCTATTTATGGGGGTGTTTGTGGGAGAAAACTACTTCTGCCGGTTTAGTTAATTTTGGGTGTGTGTGGATGAGAAGTGATTTTAAACCTTCAACAAATTTGTTGCACGATGAGCACTTTGATTCGAGAGATAATCTATACAATTCTGGCCTAAACCGAAGACACGGCCGTTCCAAATTTGTTTCGGTTACAGGTGAAGGATGTGAGGTTGATCTTAGGGAGGGAAGCGAAGAAGGTGTTGAGAGTATGAAGGTAAAGGCTATTTTATAACTTGTTAACAGAATGTTGAGCAGGCTAGCAAATGTTGCATGCAGGCTCTGGGTGTTGAATACGATGGTATTAACACTCGGTTTTTCTGTGTTGTTCCAACTTCTGTTTTGGAAATAGGGAGGAGAACCTATTTATACAAGTCGACAAGCCTTCATTACGTCTCTCGTGGGAAAGTGGAGGAAGTGGAGTGATGGAGTTAGTGGAGTTGTGTGTTAGTGCCACACAGTTGTTTTCCCACTTCTCCTATCATCGCCAACCGCCCATGTTTCCTTGACACGATCTTATGATGGCGTGTTGCACGTTGTAAACCGCCAGAACAATACCCCAGTTTGTTTCCCCCAGTTGTGACGTGATTAATGTCTCGAGTGTGTGGATCATGGGACCCACATGAAATATTGCAGGGTGAACCGTGATCTTGGTATAACATCGCATGCAGCCATCTTCAGGTGACCGTTTGGAGGCTGTATAGATAAGCCATGCCTTGGTCGGTTACCCTGTGAAGAAGAGTGACGGATGGTGATCATGGTGATACCTTGTTTCCTGGTTGATTCGTACCCTAAGTCATTCGTCTAAGCTTGCAAAGTTGGACGGACGAGATGGTTTGCAACCCTACCTGCGATCGTTGGATGGGAGACGCGCATGCTGCCTCTTTCGGCCCAAACGTTTGCATGCTTAGAGAGTTCCAATGGAGAAACCGATCATCCCTGCATGGAGGTGGTACAATGGTGTTCACGCCCATGCCTGATTGACTCGCAAAGATTTAATATGAGCCACTCGACACAGGTGTCAAAGACGAGTGGTCGATATTAGAACTTATGGAGGGGCCGTGACATGCCACCTTTTGGGGCGCGTACCGAGGAGCTTGACCACTGCCGGTCTTGGCCGATCATCTAGACGTGAATCCAGGCCCACGGTGGTCATGCTAGCATACTTGGTTCCTTCTAGGTCTCCATCTTTGCCTTTCATCCAAGCCTGCGAATATGGACGCTCGATATGTTTCTGCGCCGCAAATCCTAATTAGGGTTTTGGACCGGCCACTTTTGGCGACCAGTTTTGGGTTGCGTGCGCCTCCTTTGGGGAGACCGACCATGTGTGCAACATATTGGGTTGACAGTGAGCATGTACATGCTTGCTCTATGACCCTGGGCACAATCTAAGCCATCCAACTATGCCTGCGAAGTCGGACGGTCGTGATCGTTTTGGATCTTCTCAACCTACATAAGGGGTTAATCTAGCCTTGTTTGGGCAATCGTTTCTTGTACCACGGCTTGCATATGAGGTAGTCGGTCATGTAGGTAGAAAGTGGGCCCGCCAATGGTGTACCATCACTTCACTACTTGTTTTAGGGTATAATCTAAGCCTTCCAACTACGCCTGCGAAGTTGGACGTTCACGATTAAAAGGAACCCTAGCCGTGCGTCATGCTCACTTTGAGCGCATGTTTTGGAAGGACCAACTGTAGTTGGTCTTGACCGTTAGGTCATGCATGAAGGTGGGTCCGAGGTGATCATGGTATCATGCTCAGGACCCCCTGAATCTATATCTACACCTTCCATCTATGCTTGCGAAGCCGGACGGATGAGATATATTTTTGGGTTTGTTTTCAGCAAGTGAGACTAACACGGGTAGTCTTGCATGCGTTCAACGGGGCTAGTATAACCTGCCGTCAGGTAGCCTACGGGTGTTTGCATGTCGAACAAAAGGCTTTAATTAAATCATTAATAGTAATGATGTATACCTACAGAAAACCGGGATGGTTGCCACATGCTCCGTCGGGATGGTTGCCACATGCTCCGTTCTGGGTATGTTTTAATTCTTAGGGATGGTTGCTCACGCTCCAATGAATTAATATGGCGAGAAGTATTCATCGCCTGAAGGCTTTATCCTTTGCAGGACGTCAGCTTACAAAAATTGGCTTTTTACAATTTTAGCCTTTAAATAGAAATCCACCATCAACATTAAGTCCCCTGCCTAGCATGCAATGGTTACACTATTGTAGGGTAGGCATGAGATGGTGACAAATATACGTAAAAGAAATAAAGGTAACTAACTTTGGAAGGCAGACGCTAGTGATTGTCCATGTGAACACATCGTCGCAGGCATGAAACCTTGGGTGGGCCGGTTTCCCTTCTTGGTTTTTTGGAAGCAAAAAAGGAATCCTTCTCTAATTAGAATTCTTCAAATTTTTGCCTATAAAAGTGAGGACCCTTTTTTGTTTTCCCTTCACGATTTCTCTTTTTTTTTTGTGAACGTCCATCTCTCTGCTCGTGCTGCCGCCATCGTCGTGCAAATTTGTGCTGACGGAGTCGCTGCCGGATTTGTTGCCGTCGGCGCCGTTAATCAGGTACGTGCAATTTTTTTTTTTTTTTTTTTTTTTGCAAACCCTAATTATTTAGTTAGAGTTTCTTTTATATTTTGAGAGGATTGTAGGCGCAACAAAACATACCATAATTAATTCCTTTACCGCCTGTTAGGGTTGCGTAGTAAAAAAAATCATAAACATGTCGTTTGTTCCCTTTATCCTTGCATGTCAAAACCCAGGTTGTAGCTTGATAGAACCGCTGCCTTGAACTTGTAGACATGGTAGCCAACTGTAGAAAATATGTTGACATGTTGACTTAGCTTTAGGGATGCGCATGCAAACTTTAGTGCCCGCCTGCGTGATTTTGAGGTACTCTTGCGCTTGCGTTTATCGAAATTGCTGTAGAATCCTCATATAAACTCGGATTTTGACGGTTCGCATATGTATCCTTAAGCCCAGAAAATTTCCAAACTTATTAAAGAAGCTTTTTGAATTTTGAGCGTGTTTAGGGGATAAAAATCGTGAAATAGTAAACTTCCAGGAGGTTTTCAGAATTTTTCAGGTTGCGTGTCTTCTGATGTTTTGGTCACCCCTCCTTGCTCTTCCATCCGATTGTCGTGAAATTTTGATATGTTGTAGGTAACTTCCATATAAAGAGAATGGAACATGAAATAACACTAGATTCCATACCCATTGCTCTCAGTTCATAATCGAACACAGGGTAGTGTAAATTTCCCTCAACTGAGTTTGTCTGGAGGACGCTTGAACTATCCTAATTCCATGTAATCTCCGTATTAGGTGCCTAAAAAAGAAGTTGGGAATCATGAGAATCTTTTATTGCTGTATGAATCCTTGGAAACATGCTAACACTTCCAATCTTATTGCAGTTGCTCAATGATGAACGCGGAGGATAATATTGTGAAGGGAGGTGTCGACTCTTTCAGAGATGTGCCAAATATAAATGATGGAATGCTTACCAAGTATTTTCCAAACGTCAGGAGGCACCCCAGACATAATATAATCCTTATTACTGGTTCATAAAGTGAAGAGGGTCTACCATCATCTTTAGCAGGCGTGATGAGGCTTTTTCTCCAGAAGAAAGAATATCCACCTTCCCCTATTGACTTCAGAATTTGTCAGAATCCACTTGACTCATACGAAGGATGGATGTGGCGCATGTTAGGTAATGAAGGGATTAGAGACAACTTAACCAAGGCGCGAATTCTTGATGCTATTAAGGCGTATGCGATTCTTCATGTCAAGAAGGATATCCCAGGTTTGGTCGCTTTTTCTGCTCGATGGCGTCCTTCTACGAACACATCTTTGTGCACGTGGGGTGAAATGACTATCACTCTTGAGAGTGTGTCTGCATTAATGAGCCTTCCTGTCGCTGGCAATCTTAATTGCAAACTATCTGAAGATGAAGACATCATCTATCAGCCTATAATTCAGAAAGTGAACGAATACGATCAGTTGGAGAAGAAGCCGAAATATTTCTACACTTGGTGGGTAAGTGAATGGTCTTCCACGCAAGGTAATGATGATCTTAGCACATCTGCATTCTTATCCTTGTGGTTGTCCAGAGATATTCTTGATGACGGCTCCGGCACGAAAACTATTAGAAAGAAAATCATCATATTCACCATTAAGCTAGGCAAAGGTATAACTCTCCCTTTGGCTTCATTATTCCTAGGCTCGCTGTATGGTCATCTGAATTCTTTAGTGGAGGAGATGTATATTTCCAATGGGTACATTAAGGTGGATACATATGTGCACGTCGCCTTTCTTCAGGAGTTTTTGTGGGAACACTTTAAGGATTACGCTCCCACTCCTACAACCTCAGTCCCCAGCTTGTATGGTGATTCAAGAATACTCCGTTGGCAGAACAAATGTCCAAAAGCTGGGGTGAGGCTTGAAAATTTGCTCGATAGTGTGAGTGCCATAGACTTTCGTTCTTGGGGACCGGTTCATCCTTCCGCCATCGTCCCTATCATTGAGCTGCCGCCTGAGGGGAGAGACATGAGCCATGAAGAAGTTGTTTTCCTACGGAGCTGCATACCAGGATATGTTCCTTCTTTTCGTGATGACAGGCTAAGCATTATTCCGTATAATATTGATAGAGCCGCTCGCCAAATGGGTTTTGATCAAGGTGTCCCATTTCGTCGTCCCGAAACGCCTTCAGAAGAACTTAAGTCATCATTCCTTGATGTTGATGTTTTTTCGCCGGAGCTGAAATTTCCTTTTCCTTCCCCGGGGAGAAAGCCGGTAGCTACTTCTGGTTACAAATATTTTTGGAGGGGGCAGTTGCTGCTCTTTAAATCATTTGCTAGCGAAACAGTAACTGTCCTTCGTGATAAACCTATTGATGACGTCTTGGATGATCATAGGCGATTGAGACCCCTTCTAGGGAAACGCAGGGTTAACGCCACCGATTGCAATCTTAAGTCCAATAAAAATAGGCAAGCATGTAGTCCAGTAATTCTTAACTCTTCAAATATGCAGGTATTCTGAATTCTTTATGCTTAACTTTCAGTTTCGACTTCCATGAGAAGCTTTTACTAATCTTTGTTGGTGATCAGAGGATTCCTAAAGAAAATGCCTTTGCTGTACTGGCTCTAGTTTATAATGAGGAGCGTGGAGGTAATGGGAAGTCTGGAAATCCTCATGCTGAGAAGCTTGATAATAATGACCTTCATGTAGAGCAGTCTAGGAACACTGATCCTCATGCGGAGAAGTATGGCAACACCGATCTTCATGCGGAGAAGTCTGGCAACACTGATCATATCATATACAACGATGAATATGGTGCAAGCTTGATTGAAGAGAATGCATTCTAGAGCAGTAATTTTAATGAGCTTGTAGATGAGGCCGTGTCAGCAATCTGGACCAGCACTTCGAAGAGTCTGGAAGGGACATCAGCTGCGATGGTTATTTCTAAAGAGATGTCGTCGCCAGCAGTCGTTTCTAAAGAGATGTCGTCGCCAGCAGTCGTTCCTGGTGCTATGTTCGACCTTCCCTTTGATAATCCACGTCCTGATAATGTGTTGGTTGGAGGGTTTAGCGTACCGGCCCAGTTTGAGGAGTTGTACACCACAATATGGAAGAAACATGGCCACATTGCTACCACAACGAAGCTGAAGTGTCTTCTTTCTTTGGTAAATCGCGTTCAGGAGGCTTTACCCTCTATTCGGGAGATGAGCATCGAAATTGGTCGTGATGTTTCTGAAGACGTGATGGAAGACTGGAAGTGCCACTTGGATGTGTTTGTGCAGTATGAATTCAATTCTCCTTGGTTCTTCAAAGGGTTTCATGCAATTCAGGAGATTCAGAAGAAGCAAGGTACGGTGCTTTCCACTGAATGCGTCGTTCGTCAGAAACAAAAGGTTGGTAGGTTGGCCGAGGAGTTGAAATCTCAGCAAGCCGTTCTCCGGAAGATGGAAGCCGCTCTCGCTCAGAATGATGAGGTGTTGCTGAAAGATTTTCCCTGAAGCATTCATGCCGTCTACTTGTGTTTTCTCTTTAGATTCTTTTCGAGTGATTGTGAGGATTTACTTTCACACAGTTTGGTTTTAGGTTTTGAATTGATAGGTGATTGAATCTTGGACTAGTTTATTTATGACATGCTTTTATGAATGTTTGACTCTTTGAAAAGATTATTCTAAAATAGAATATGAATCTTATATTATGAGTGATCATACATGTCGTGTGAAATTGAAAACGCGGTGTGAAAGGGAAAGGTGAGGGGTGGTGGGCATGTATGGCGCTTTCTCATTGAATATCCTGTTCATATATATAGGACGCCAAGACCCCAGTAGAATATATAACTTTTACAGTAACGTTTGCTGGGACTTACTTGTCTTTCGAAATCCGTGTATGAGAACGAGCACTCCCGAATACCTTATTCCCAAAGAGCACGTGCTAATTTTTTGAGGTTAAATATTGTTTCTCTGAATTCATCTTATCGTGGAAAATGAGTTTCAATGCGTGGAACTCGCTGGTGGGGTGATGGAGAAATCGATGGTAATGACAATACCTCGGGTTGGCTGTCTCTTGATCGGTGGGCGGACACCGCACCGGCGGCAGTTGTACTTCTCCATCACGTACCATATCTCCAACAACTCCACAATCTTCCTTATGGGAAACGGGAATCGTGGATTTTTTGAGTCTAGACTTTCCTACGTCGGCGCGTGTCGTGGCTCTTCCCTTAGGTTTCGGTGTGAAGCACGCTTTGGAGACGGAATTGAGGCGTTGTCACGTGTCACTGCATCCACGACCCTCTTGGTTGGGTGATTCTGCTAAAACATGGAGGATGTTGCGTTGGCGATGGTATTGTCGTTGAGCCGGTGATTTGAAGGCTGCAAGCTCCTACGTTCATATGCTCTCTGATTGATTTCGCCTTCCTCCAGCGTTTCTTCTCCTGGATGAAGAGTCAGCACGGGTTGGATATTATTATGAGTTTTGGCAAGAGCCTTGAGGTATAAATCTTCTAAAAAGGATTCGAATGCAGTTGATTCTTTGTTTTCATCCGGCAAGCATGGTAATTCTTCATGCTGGTCGATCCGTCTCAAGCTCCCGTTTCCAGGTGAAAGGTTTTGATCGTCTCTGAGCTTTCTGGGGCCATGTGTTCCGCCAGTTCTTCTGAAAACCTGACCTCTAGAATTTCTTGCGTCATTAGTGATACTTCCCGGGTAGATTCTTGCAGAGCCCTCATGTAATTGAGCCGATATGTCATTCAAGAGACGGAAGGTTTCACTCCGCCTTCTATCAATACCTGCTTGATTTGCCAGGACGTCTTCCAGCATCCTGGTGACATTTTCGATGACACTTGAATTATCCATGTATTCTGAAGGATTCAACAAACGGGAGTACATCCCGGGATGAACTTCTTGGATTTTGTGAAGAGTGAATTGATAATCAAATCAAATCTAAGATCTGCCTCCCCAAAGTCGAATAAAAAAAACTGGTAGACTTTAAAGATTCGAGTTTTGCAACCGAGAGATTAACCTCCCACTGTGGTCGCCTATTGTTTGTGGGAGAAAACTACTTCTGTCAGTTTAGGTAATTTTGGGTGTGTGGATGAGAAGTGAGTTTAAACCTTCAACAAATGTGCTGCACGATGAGAACTTTGATTCGAGAGATAATCTATACAATTCTAGCCTAAACCAAAGACACGGCCGTTCCAGATTTGTTTCGGTCACAGGTGAAGGATGTGAGGTTGATCTTAGGGAGGGAAGCGAAGAAGGTGTTGATAGTATGAAGGTGAAGGCTATTTGATGACTTGTTAACAGAAGGTTGAGCAGGCTAGCAAATGTTGCAGGCAGGCTCTGGGTGTTGAATACGATGGTATTAACACTCGGTTTTTCTGTGTTGTTCCAACTTATGTTTTGGAAATAGGGAGGAGAACCTATTTATACAAGTCGACAAGCCTTCATTACGTCTCTCGTGGGAAAGTGGAGGAAGTGGAGTGATAGAGGAAGTGGAGTTGTGTGTTAGTGCCACACGGTTGCTTGCCCACTTCTCCTATCATCGCCAACCGCCCATGTTTCCCTGACACGATCTTGTGATGGCGTGTTGCACGCTGCACGCTGTAAACCGCCAGACCAATACCCCAGTTTGTATCCCCCAGTTGTGATGTGATTAATGTCTCGAGTGTGTGGATCGCGGGACCCACAGGAAATATTGCAGGGTGAACCATGAACTTGGTATAACATCGCATGCATCCATCTTCAGGTGACCATTTGGAGGCTGTATAGAAAAGCCATGCCTTGTTAGGTTACCCTGTGAAGAAGAGTGATAGATGGTGATCATGGTGATACCTTGTTTGCTGGTTGATTCGTACCCTAAGTCATTCGTCCAAGCTTTCAAAGTTGGACGGACGAGATGGTTTGCAACCCTACCTGCGATCGTTGGATGGGAGGAGCGCATGCTGCCTCTTTCGGCCCAAACGTTTGCATGCTTAGAGAGTTCCAATGGATAAACCGATCAGCCATGCATGGAGGCGGTACAATGGTGTTCACGCCCATGCCTGCTTGACTCGCAAAGATTTAATCTGAGCCACTCGACACAGGTGTCAAAGACGAGTGGTCGAGATTAGAACTTATGGAGGGGCCGTGACATGCCACCTTTGGGGGCGCGTACCGAGGAGATTGACCACTGCCGGTCTTGGCCGATCAGCTAGACGTGAAGCCGGGCCCACGGAGGTCATGCTAGCATGCTCGGTTCCTTCTAAGTCTCCATCTTTGTCTTTCATCCAAGCCTGCGAAGATGGACGCTCGAGATGTTTCTGCGCCGCAAACCCTAATTAGGGTTTTGGACCGGCCACTTTGGGCGACCGGTTTTGGGTTGTGTGCGCCTCCTTTGTGGAGACCGACCATGTATGCAACATCTTGGGTCGACAGTGAGCATGTACATGCTTGCTCTATGACCCTGGGCGCAATCTAAGCCATCCAACTATGCCTGCGAAGTCGGACGGTCGTGATCGTTTTGGATCTTCTCAACCTGCATAAGGCGTTAATCTATCCTTGTTTGGGCAATCGTTTTTGCACCACGACTTTCCTATGAGGTAGTCGGTCATGTAGGTAGAAAGTGGGCCCACCCAATGGTGTACCATCACTTCACTACTTGTTTTAGGGTATAATCTAAGCCGTCCAACTACGCCTGTGAAGTTGGACGTTCACGATTAAAAGGAACCCTAGCCGTGCGTCATGCTCACTTTGAGCGCACGTTTTGGAAGGACCAACTGTAGTTGGTCTTGACCGTTCGGTCATGCATGAAGGTGGGTCCGAGGAGATCATGGTAGCATGCTCAGGACCCCCTGAATCTATATCTACACCCTCCATCTATGCTTGCGAATCCGGACGGATGAGATATATTTTTGGGTTTGTTTTCAGCAAGTGAGACTAACACGGGTAGTCTTGCATGGGTTCAACGGGGCTAGTATAACCTGCCGTCAGGTAGCCTACGGGTGTTTGCATGTCGAACACAAGGCTTTAATTAAAGCATTAATAGTAATGATGTATACCTACAGAAAACCGGGATGGTTGCCACATGCTCCGTCGGGATGGTTGCCACATGCTCCGTTCTGGGTATGTTTTAATTCTTAGGGATGGTTGCACATGCTCCAATGAATTAATATGGCGAGAAGTATTCATCGCCTAAAGGCTTTATCCTTTGCAGGACGTCAGCTTACAAAAATTGGCTTTTTACAATTTTAGCCTTTAAATACAAATCCACCATCAACAGGGGGTTATATGTATGTGACAAAAATAGTAACGCGTTGCTCATAAACTATCTCTAAAGATTCGAGATTTTATTTTTAAGATATGTTTTTTTGGATAATAATAAAATTAATTCCTTTTTTTATTGGTTCAGAAAAATTTATTTATTGGGAATTAAGTGTTTGGCCCTCCACTCACTCTCTCTTGCTCAAATGGCCTTTGACTTAAAATTCATTTTTTAAATTTTTTTTTGTTGAAATGACCCTTAAAAAAAGAAGGGGGGTCATTTGGATTAAGATGTTTGATGTTGTTATCAAATAAACTGTATCTTTTACTAAGGGTATAATCGTCATGCCTACTTAAACATAACATCTCTCACAAATCATACGTAAGAATTCGACAAATTTTATATATTTGGAAAGCTTTTTGAAAGACCTACTCAACGAACCTAAATACAAGAGGAATTGTCTTAGAAATCCATAGGTTTGGGTCAAACCTTATACATGGAAAAAGTTTCGGTCAACCTATTTTGACGGACAGGGTTAAATTGGTATGTTCTGGTGGAGACCGATCTGTTTCTAAAGTACGTTATTATCCCTTCGTAAGTAACTTAACCAAAGTTAGAACTTGACAAGGTTTACTTGCTAGTCTTCTTCTTCGTTCCTAGGATGCTGCCTGTGTAGATGAAAATGCTCAACAATACATTTACAGAAACCTAGGATTTTCCAAACTGCTGTATCGTGTGAATAACTTGGCATCTATTGTTGTTCTCGATACATCAATGAAGCAATCACCGAAAATCTTCATCACAATAATTGGGTTTTGATTCTTTATTTTTCAAATTAGGGTGGCAAAGTAAGAGTCTATTAAAAGAATAGGATATAGATTTGGGTTTTTGATTTCTCACATATTTGAGTTACACGATCTCAGATTCTGCATGTGATCAATTTTGGGTTTTTGAGGTAAGCCTAAGTGTTTGTTAAATTGCTTTTGTGCGTTTGTGTTTGTTGTAGTCATATTCAAAATTAGGATAAACATGAAAATTGGTATCTATAATAAGGGAACGAATCAAATCCTTTGAGGTTATTAATTTTATTTATTTTTTATCTCACACAGATTTCAGGTTCCCAAAATTCGGAATCTACATTGATGATTCTGAATTTTCTATGTTGTTTTTGGAGGTAAGCCTAATTGTTTGTTAAATGCTTTTGTGTTAAAGCTTCAAACTAATGGCCAATTTGTTGTCCATGGTTTAAGAAAATCTTTAAACTTGGTTCAAATTATGTTTTACAGGAATTAAATGACCTCGAAAACCAGATTCAAATTAGAAAGTTCGGGAAAGCAAAAAGATTAAGGAATGATATCTTGGTTGTTAAGAGACATCCAATCTCATTTGGTTATTTCTTTCTCACTTGGTGAAGGGTTTTATTCGGGGAAGGTCATATCCAAGACCATACCAACTTCACAATGGGAATGGTTGTTTCTTTTGTTTTAATGGTATTCAAATAACATAAATTTTATCTATATCTCCACTTTTGTGCCTCGACACTGTATATCAACACTATCTTATTGATTATTGCCAGAACTTACTATCAAGTGAAAAATGTTAAGGCTTTTGTATACTGTAGATCAACATTCTACCTAATTAGTAAAGTTTTTGATTCTTAAATAAAGCTCTGATTGTTTATTTATGATCAATGCTAAAGACCGTCTTGGCATCATTCAACCTGCACTAAATGGAGTCGACACAATGCTGGCATGAGAGGTAAGGTCTGGCCCATTGTAGTTGCAGGAATTCCCACACTACACCCTATTCAAGAATTTATCAATATTTATGACTCAATTTGAAGATTAAGGACCTTTTTTATTAATATGATCTTAAAAGAATTACAGAAATCAAGAACACAGAACACTTAATAAGATTTTCTCTCTCCTAAAAACTTTTTTAGCACTCAAAAATTCATCCCCACTCTGGAACTATTCATTCTCTTTATATAGGCATTTACATAGTGGATTACAGCTCATGACAGCTCATTTACAGCTAAGATTCCCTTTAGTTTCGGATCTAGGTTATTGTGATAAATCGCAATTAGCACCGCCTTAATCATTTGCAGATTTTATTGATTCGTCGCAGAAATATCACACTTTTCTCATGCTCCTGTCGTTTTCATCTGATATGTCATTCCTTATGTCATTTTGAGATGTATCTCAGAATATCATTGATGTATCGCAGAACTGTTGTTTATTTTGCAGGAATATTATTGTGACAATATTCTGGTCCTACATCTTGCCTCTTCTCATATCTTTTCTGTGAAGAAGATAAAGATCATGAGAATTTAAATTTCTTGATTTGCCGCAACTCCTTATTTTTTACCCGACAAAGTTCCCTATTTTACGCTTTACCGTTGGCACGTGTCAATCCTTACTTTTTTACCAATTAACCCGGTTACCCATCATTTATCTATAAATAGATGTCCCACTCGAGGAAATGTTTTCTTTCACCTTCTCTCTTTTCTTCAACTTCTTTCTTTTTCGTCTGCAACTTTTTCTTTCCTACTATCCTTCCTGTTGCTGCTCTAATGGAGACTCAAAGGTATGTTCTTATCTTGAACCTTATTTTGTTCATGTTTCATCATCTCTATCGCCTGATTTTCTTTATAATCCCCATATTTTATATTTTCATTTTCAGTAACACTACTTCTCAGACTAAGATTACTGTCAAAAACCCTAACCCTAAGGGTCCTCAGAAAAAGCATGTTGGAAAGGCGAAAAGATCTGAGAATGATAAGGTACTAAGAAACACCTATTCTTTGAAATAACAATATTTTTGCCTTTGTTTCTTATCTAAATTATTATTCGCAGGGTGAAGAAAATATTTCTAGACCTCTTAAGCATTCTCGTCAAGTTAAAGCTCTTTCAGATGAAGTGGATATTCTTGATTTTTTGCCTGCAGACCCTGTTCCGCCGCAAGATAAATCTTCTCCTTCTCCTCGGGTAAATTCCAATGTTAACACCAATACTACTTATTCATCAATTCCAAGTGAAGTTATTGATGCTAATATTTCCATCAATATTTTAAAAGTTGCGATGGATGAATCTTTGATGGCTGGAACTAAGGTGAATGAATCAGCAACAAATAAACCTGCGATTAATGAAACTGTGGTGAATGAAATTGTGGTGAATGAAGTTGAGATAAATGATGTTGCGGTGAATGAGACTGTAACTGCGACTATTCAAGTTCCTTCTTCCACTCCTACTACCGCGAATGATTCTAATCTTCAAGTTACTGTCGCCAAAACCTCTTCCCATACTTCTCTTCCTTCTTCCCAAGAAATAGCAACAGGGGTTGAAGCTGCTTTTCAAATATTATCTGAAGTTTTGAACGATGCTATGAAATCTTTTACAGATCCTGCGAGACAGGATATTTATATGATTCTAAGCAAGCATCTCGGATCCTGCGGTTCTTCATCTAATATAACTGTTTTAGAAAGTGAAATTGAAACCTTGAAGAAGAATCTTCAAGCAAAAACTTTAGAATGTGAACTTCTCGATCATAAGCTTCGCAATTCTGAATTGGACTGCGAAAATCTTCGCAGCAGAAATGATGATCTGAAAGGTATAACTTTCTTGCCTCTGTTTTTGCCTCAGTAATTCTTTGTTTTCTATGTATTCAATTTTTCTTTATTTATTTGTTGACGCATATTTAGCTTCAAAACATAACCAATTAATGAAGATACTTGAATGGGAAACAATCGCTGATAAGGACCACATTGGGAAAGAGGCTTGGAAGAATCAATTTGATAGATTGAATACTCTTCACACATATTCAATTGACGAGATAAATAATCTTAAGAATGAGAATAATCAGCTAATTTGTGAACGAGATCGCCTAAGTAATGAAGTTACTCAACTTTTATATTCGCTAAATCAGACTAATTTGAAGGTGGAATCTTTATTAGATGAAAACAAAACCCTATCTCAAGAGAAACGTAGCTTTGTGAATAAAACAATGGTTTATTCGCAACAATTGATTAATCTTCAAAAGTTGTGTGACAACCAAAAGAAATCTCTTCGTGTATTGAAAGATGAGCTTAAAAAGATAACCGAATCATCTGCACATTTTGAACAAGAGAAACTTATAAAAGGTAGATTAGCTCTAAGCGTAAAAGTCAACAGTCTCAAAGATGACTATGCTCTACTGAAGAAATCACATTCCTCCTTAAAAGAAGAAAATGCTTATCTTCTTTCTAAAGACAAAAGTATAAAATCTCGTTTGAAAGGTAAAGTTGGTGATACTTTCGATGATACCATGAATCAATGGAAGAGTTGCTTCCTTAACATAATTCAAACTTTATCCTCGCAAAAGGAAGGTAGTCATTTTGACTTCCTCGTCTATTAATTGTTTCATTGTATTTTCCCATCTTATTTCTTGCGAGAATTCCATCTAATATGCAATTTTTCTTCTGCAGAATCTGAGAAGCATCTTCAAACTTCAATCTCTGATCTGTCTATGAGGTTGGCCAAACTTCGCAAAAAGAATACCGCGCTTTCTAACTCTCGCAACAGAGCATTAAGAAGATTTGACTATCTTGAATACTTCAAAGATATAGAGATCAGAAATCGGGAAAAGAATGTTCTCCGTAAGGCTCATTTAGGCGCTGAGGTTCTCGTAAACAATGTTCTATTCTCTCATTCTTTACCTCCTATGAAGGTCAAACCCTTGGAGATAGATAATAACGAAGTTCCTCGTCTCATAGATGAAGATCTAAATTATTCAAGTAATGAAGAAGATTTTTCTGAGGATGAACAAAACCCACCTAAAGAAATAGAAGAAGAAGAAAACCCTCTCGATGAAGCAGAAGAACAAAATCCTTCTCAAAAGGCCATCGCTAATGATGGAGAAGAGTAAGAAAATCCTCATAAAGAAGCAGAAGAACAGAATCCTCCTCAAAAAACAATCGTTGGTGATGGAGAAACCCAAACTGAAAAAGATGTTGCTTGTGAAGATAATAATAGCGAACAAGAATGATAAATAAGATTTTTTTTTATTCAAGATATTTCTGCGAAATATCTTGTTCTTTTCCTTGTCCTGCGAATGATTGTAATTTCTGAATCTTTCTTTTTCCTGCTTCTTTTGCGAAACATTGCAGTTTTTGTAATTCCATCATCTTCTTCTGATTATATATTTTTATTAATCTGAATCTAATCTTCACAAATTCTTGTAACTTGATTATCTTCTTTTTACTATCTTGATTCTTCTCAAGGAAGATAATGAAATATCGTTTTATAATCCCCATATTTTCCCCTCATAATCTTCCTTGTGAAGTATGTAATATACTACCATTGTAAGAAATCCCATATACTTTCCTCTTGTTATCAATATGCAATATGATAAATTAATTATCGCGAATAATTCTGCGAAAAATATGTTATATTCTTCGCAGATATAATCTCTCTTGTGGTCTTATTTCTCCTTCCTAGTTAAAGGTATTATTATGCCACTTTTATGCGACAAGATCGCAGGACATTCTTACTTTCACATGTAATAATCCATTGATCTTGCCTTATCATTTATTTTGATCTCTGCGACAATATGATAAATCTAAGCCATCTTGTGAGATTAATCTCTTTTTGCTTTTGAAGACTTATGACATTGGCGTCTTTGCGATGAAATCGCAGGACGTTTTTGCGATTTATATCCTATTATCATTGATTTCATTTATCTCGTCTTTTGTTCTTATCGCAAAAACCCATTGATCTCACCTTAACATTTCTCTTTAGGCTTTTTGGCCCGTCATGCAGCAATATGACGGGCCTAAATATTCTTGCGAATATAAAGTCCCATGACATTGATGTCTGTGTCACGCGACAATATGACGGGCCTAAATACTCTTGCGAATATAAAGTCCCATGACATTGCCGTCTTTTTTGATACACATCTCCCTAATGGAGGGTATCGCCCTTATCTCTCCCCCTGGTTGCCCCTTCAAGGAGACGTACTTCTGCCATACAAGACTAGCTCCTCCCATCCGGTTCTAGAAACAACCAGTTGTTTTCGTAGCCTCTTATCCTTTATGCCTATATGGCTTATAGTTACGAGACTACACCCTAGTGGGGTTTTCTTTTGGCCGAACACATCGTAAGTCAAGACTTTCCATGGATGTCCATGGTAGGTTCATCCGTCCCGGGCACCCACAGCTCAACCGTGTACCTCGGCGCCTTGATCATACTTTGCATTCCTTAGGAGAAACTCTCGGGCGCCCAACCAGGGTATAACCTTATATAGTTGGGAATCCAAGTTATCTCTCATGGATGGATTTTCTATAATCCCAAATCTCCATGACTAGGTTCCAGCAGCAGTATAGACTTTCCCATAGTCATGCAAAGAGATACCCCCCTTATGACGTACTTTAAGGACATTGCCTCTTACGGAATAGAATCCGCGAACTAAGGTGTACGCCATAAAGGATCGTCCCATTCTTATATGTTTTTAGGCGATTTGCGCTTGTATTATGTATTTGCATTTAAAATTCTTAATTATCTCGCAAACTATTGCAAAAAATTGCTTTGTATTTTGCCAATTTTGTTCTTGCGAATCATCTCTTTTATTCTCTCGCAATTGCTTGCGTATAATCCAATCATCTTAGTCTTTCAAACCTTTATTGATAATATTTTATTAGATATTATATATTCCATGGTCTGCCAAGTCTTTGACCCATCTCTCTTCCTTCTGGATCCATTAACTTATATGCTTCAGTTCCAATTATCTCTTTGATAATATATGGCACGTCCCATTTTTTCGCTAATTTTCCTCCATTCTCTCGCTGATATTCTGGTGTTTCTCGCAGAACTAAATCTCCAACTTGGAATTCACGCTTCTTTACTCGCTTATTATATTCGCGAGCTAATTTGCGATGGTAGTTCTCCATATGTTGTAATGATTTTTCTCTCCGCTCTTCTACCTCATCAAGTTTGTCTAGAATCATACTAGCACTAAGATTCTTTTCCCAAGCTTCTCTTTTTGTTGTAGGAATAGCAACTTCTGTTGGTAATACCGCCTCAACTCCATATGTTAAAAAAAAAGGTGATACCCCAGTTGCTTCTCTTCGTGTTGTATTATAAGCCCAAACTGCATTATGAACTTGTTGACACCATGTTCTATGATGCCCTTCTAACTTCTTTTTGAGGATATCTGCGATTGTTTTGTTAGTTGCTTCAGCTTGACCATTAGCCTGTGGATATAAAGGAGTCGATTTTCCGCACTTTATCTTGAATGCATTAAGTAACATATCTATATTTTTTCCTTCAAATTGTTTTCCATTATCTGATACTAACTGCGCAGGAATTCCGAATCTGCAAATGATGTTTTCAAATATAAATGTGAAAATGTCCTTATCACGAATATGCTGTACTGCTTTAACTTCTGCCCATTTTGTGAAATAATCTGTTGCGACAATTAAATATCTCTTTTGCCCTGTTCCTGGTACAAATGGTCCCACAATATCTAAACCCCACTTTCCAAATGGCCAAACATTTTTTGAGGATGTTAATGTTTCTCCGGGGTGCATGTATTCTTTTTGCAAATCGCTGACATTCCTCGCAACTCCTTATTTTTTACCCGACGCATCTTCATGCATCTATGGACAATAATAACCTTGCATTTTAGTTCTGTATGCTAAAGATCTTCCGCCGCTGTGATTACCAGCATCCCCACTATGTAACATTTTTAGTATTTGTTTTCCTTCCTCTTGTGTCAAACATCTGAGGGAAGGCCCATTTAAAGATTTTCGATATAATATCCCATCTCTTAATTCATAATTTGTTGCTCTACTTTTTAATTTGTGTGCTTCTAATCTGTTTCTTGGTACCTCTCCCCTTGTTAGATATGCGTGAATTTCCGCACGCCAATCTGCGATAATTCGACTTGATTCTTCGCCATTATTTTCTACTACCATTGCCTCGGCTTCCTCTTCCTCTTCTTTATTAATTGAAGGTGCTATGAGTTTTTGTATTTTTATATTTCTCGCAGTTGGGTCTACCATCATACTTGATATAAACGCAAAAGCATCTGCGAGCCTATTATCTCTTCTTGAAATATGCCTCCACTTGAGTTTTGGAATTTTCGCAGATAATTCTTCAACAAGTTTCTAATATTTTTTCAAAGATATATCATTAGTTGCATATTCTCCTTCGATTTGGCGAATAATCAATTGCAAATCACTGGTAATTCTTGCATTTTCTACCTTCATCTCTATTGAAAATCTTAGAGCATGCACTACAGCCTCATATTCTGTTTCATTATTTGTAGATTCAAATTCTAATCGGAATGCAAATGCCATTTTTGCACCTTCTGGTGAAATAAAAAAGACTCCCACTCCATTTCCTTCTCCGTTGGATGATCCATCTACTAATATCTCCCACCTATTTGGTTATGTTAAAAGATCTCTTGGATCCCCGTATTCTTCTTCTATATCCATCATGTCTTCTCTGAGCTTCATCATCCTCCAAAGGAAATTCTGCGAGAAAATCTGCGACAATTTGAGATTTTGGCGAGGATAAAATTGCGTATTGGATCTCAAAATGCCCCACTTGTGCGTTCCATCTTTCAACTCTGCCTGATCTTTTTGAATTTTTCATTACTGACTCAATTGGTACTTTTGTTAGTACTTTGATTTTATGCGCTTGGAAATATATACGAAGTTTAGATGCCGCATAAACTAACGCCAGAATTAGCTTTTCAATCTTTGAATAGTTTTTCTCCGCATCATTGAATGTTTTGTTGATGTAGTAAATTGATTTTTCAACTCCTGGGTCATTTCGCAAAAGTACTGCGCTTAAAGAATGTTGAGTTGTCGCAAGGTACATCAGCAATTCTTCTCCTGGTTCAGCCTTCTGTAAAATGGATATATTCATCAAATATTCCTTAATTCCTTGAAAATCTTTCTCACATTCATCTGTCCATTTAAATTTTGTTCCCTTCTTTAGTATGTTGAAGAAATGCTTGCATTTATCTGATGACCGCGAAATGAATCTTCCTAATGAGGCTAAAAGTCCATTCAATTTTTGCACATCTTTTATTGTTGCTGGAGTTGGAATATCTCGAACTGCTTGCACCTTTTCAGGATCAACTTGTATTCCTTCCTTTGATACAATATATCCCAAGAATTTCCCATATGATACTCCAAAAGTACATTTCTCAGGATTTACCTTGATATTAGAAAGCCGCATCTGATCAAAATTTCCCTTAAATCTTGCACATGATTTTTAGCTTCTTTGCTTTTTACCAACATATCATCCACATATACCTCTAAAGTTTTATGTATCCATTTTGCGAACACCTTTTCCACCATCCTTTTGTAAGTTGCTCTTGCATTTCATAACCCAAAAGGCATCTTTGTGTAGCAATATAATCCTCTGGGAGCAAAGAATGCAGTATGTTCTTGATCTTCTTCCGCAAGTGGGATTCGATTATAGCCCTTGTATCCATCTAACGAAGATATTCGATCATTTTCTGCGGCAGATTCCACCAGCTGCGGAATATCTGTCAAGGGAAAACTATCTTTGGGACATGCTTTATTTAGATTAGTAAAATCGATGAAAATTCTTATCCCCTTATTTTTATTGGGAACTACTACCATATTGGCGATCCATTCTGGATATTTTGCTTTCCTTATAATTCCTGCGTCAAGCATCTTCTGCAATTCTTCTTCTATCTTGGCATGATAAGTGGTCGCAATCTTTCTTATTCTTTGTTTGAATGGTCTCACATTTTTGTTAATCTCCAATCTATGGCACGCAATAGATGGATCTATTCCAGGCATCTCATCCATATTCCACGCAAAAATGTCTCTGTATTCTCGCAGAAGGTTTACAGTTTTCTCTTCTTCCTCCACATCCATCTTAGTTCCAATTTTCAGCATTTTTGGGTCTTCTTCACTTCCAACATTTACTTCATTTGTTGGTTCTGCTGCAGTATAACTGGCTTCATGTTCTCCCATTGGTGTTGGTGTTTTTATTATCTCCGCTGGTTCATCACTTTCTTGCGATACATCGTTAAATATTCCTTTTCCTTTTTCTGATCTTATCATGTAAATCTTGAATTCTTCTTCTTTCCTTTCTTCTCTCCTCATTTTTTCTGTATTTGTTTTTCAACTGAATTTGATTTTCACAATTTTTTACTTCATTCTGGAAATACAACGCTGCATAATCTGCATCTCCTTTAATATCGCCAATTCCGCTAGGCATAGGAAACTTTATGCACTGATGTAGAGTTGATGATACAGCCTTGATTGCATGTATCCATGGTATTCCCAACAGCATATTATATGGTGATTTCACGTCCACCACGTACAAAGTTATCTGCGTCTCTATTTTCCCCAGTGGAATTCGCACTACAATTTCACCTTTAGGTTTTGTTAGAGATTTTCCAAATCCATGAATATGATATGTTGGACTAAGCATTTCTTCATCTTTGTATCCCATTTTCTTGAATGTGTGGTAAAACATTATATCCACAGAACTTCCTGCGTCCACCAGAGTCCTATTCACAGCCCACTCTTCTGTAGATCTTATTGATTTATTTTTTCTTGTTGGTACAACAGACACTGTGATCACCAATGGAGATGTATGACTTAAATTTTCTTTCGGAATTTATGATGCCATGAATGTGATCTTTTGTTTTTCCCAATCTTTTAGCGGTGATGCCTCATCTTCCGACATGATTTTTTTTCCTTCAAAATCTCGCTTGTGTATCCTTCCTCTAATATCTTCATGGAACTTATCTATCATCATCTTTGTTATTACATCACACTCCAATTTCTTTTGATTATCTTTGATTTCAAACATCTTTTCTTCCACCAATTTTCTTGATATTCTTCTAACTCTTGAATAATTTCTTTCTTTTACCTAACTTTTTCTATGATTTTCAACTATTCATCCCTGTTTCTGGGCGCCAAAATGTAGTTGCAGGAATTCCCACACTACACCCTATTCAAGAATTTATCAATATTTATGACTCAATTTGAAGATTAAGGACCTTTTTTATTAATATGATCTTAAAAGAATTACAGAAATCAAGAACACAGAACACTTAATAAGATTTTCTCTCTCCTAAAAACTTTCTTAGCACTCAAAAATTCATCCCCACTCTAGAACTATTCATTCTCTTTATATAGGCATTTACATAGTGGATTACAGCTCATGACAGCTCATTTACAGCTAAGATTACCTTTAGTTTCGGATCTAGGTTATTGCGATAAATCGCAATTAGCACCGCCTTAATCATTCGCATATTTTATTGATTCATCGCAGAAATATCACACTTTTCTCATGCTCTTGTCATTTTCATCTGATATGTCATTCCTTATGTCATTTTGAGATGTATCGCAGAATATCATTGATGTATCGCAGAACTGTTGTTTATTTCGCAGGAATATTGTTGTGACAATATTCTGGTCCTACACCCATGCTATCTACAGTACCTTGGATGCCTATAAGAAGTTTATGAGTACACATTTAATTTGTTTTCAAAGTTTAGGAATAGTGTTATTCCATGACATGCATGCTTGCTGGGTTTGTTTCCATTATGTTGATGTGAGATATCAACTCCTTATGTAATGTGTGCGCACATGATACCAACTAATTGTAGTTTTATAAAATACGGAGATACACTATGACCTTCGCATGAAAATAAACTAATAAAGTAACTATTTATTTGACTTTCTGACAATTAACATTGTGAAAATATTAGGGTGATGTTGCTTTTGCGAGTCATTATTATTACTCCGTATGACTATTTTGACTTGGTACCCAGAAAAGTTATATGTTCAGTCATCATGTTTATGGTGTTTCCAGCTGAGACTTCCTTCACTAGCTAAATCAATAGTCGACCTTTGTTTAAACATGTTGTATTCCAAAGAAGAATTTAGCCATGCTAGAAATTGACAAACACTTGGTAATATCATTGAACATGTATCCTGAAGTAATTGGAGCATAAACTTAAGATCTAAAAGAAATACTAATGTTAGAGATTGATTTGCAGTTTTTAATGATGTCGGGTTAAGGCCTCTGGAAGGTTGGTGCCATCCTCATCGTTTGGGTTCTTTAGTTAGATCCACTAAGGGGATTAATTAAAGACGGGTTCAATGGTTTGTTGATGGACAAGCAGCATCTCAAGCAATTGAATCATCCATTGAGGAACAATGTCAAGAGTTTAGCAATCAGTTGTAATGCAGAAAATAATATACAACCGGGTGCGAAGCACGGGTTACCATCTAGTAAGTAATGTTTTTTTCCCCTCATATTTCTCACTTGAGATACAGTTTAATCTTCACTTTATGCATAGTGTCATTTATACTGCCAAGTGTCCCAAATGGTTTTAAGTTGATTACTGTTAACTTGTATTTTCACTTTCCCATTCCTCCGTTTGAGTATGGATGGTGTCATTTATACGACCATCTGAATAAGTATCATATTTAATTTATATGACCATTTGAACCATCTACCCATTTTAATTTATATGACCATAGACATCATACCCGAAGTTATTTTATATTTCCCTCCTAGTGTAGTACCCAATTTATTTTATATGACCCTCTTAGTTTGGTACCCAATTTATTTTATACGACCTCTTGGCTTATTGGAAATGTTATACAACCCCAATATTGTAGCGAGTTGTTTAGTTTAATACCTCTGGCATTGTGAATAGGCTTATATCTTTGTTTTCTGTTGTTCCATGTTATCCTTGCATTTATAAATTGGATCAATTACGGTTTATGTGAGTCATTTTTACCTTTTAAATTTATGCTCTAGTAGTTAAATATACTACATCATATGCTTCTTCATGTGAAGCTCAGAGAATGGAAAGCGCTGCTAAGACCGCCGCTGGGGAAGATACAAAGTTTTTTTTTTATCTGATATCTATTTTTGTACATCTATTTGATTCATATCTGGTATAATAGGGAGTTGGTTTCAGTCATATCTCACCGTGTAAGGTGTATATTCACAAGTTTTTCTTTTTCTTTTTCAGGAATTACTTTTAAGCACTTTTAAGCTATTGAAACATATATATAATGTTCTAATTCTGTTAATTTTCTGATGGCAGTTAAATGATAGTAAAATTTATTTCTAGCATATATTTGTCAATCAGGTATGAGTAGGAGTTTTACTCATGAAAGTTTCATTTATTTTAAAATTCTTGGAAGCACACCTGGATGTGTCTTTGTTCTAGCATATGGGCATTGGTTTTACTGATTAGATGATGAGATTAGATTCTTGATCTTGGACTTAGTCTCTTCGCAATTTTATTTATGTGTGGTTGTTGCAGATTCATCAACTTCAAGTGCTGCAGATTCCTTATTTATGTGTGGTTGTTAGCCTTTGGTAACTTGAATAGGTGATATTTCTTCTCCACACGTGCATCTATGGAGATGCAATCAGAAGCAGAACGTAGAAAATGAGCTCAAGTTCTCGAGTCAGAAGGTGATTTGTGACTATGTTTTAATTTATTAATATAACGTGACACCTCATTTAGTTGTTCCATTTCAATAAAATCATGTTTATAATATCTTTTTATAGTTGTAGTCGCTATTGAAGTTCAATGCTATCTCCTGAATCAAATGTTGTTTTAAGAAATTTTTTTGTTTTATTATTCATTTTTTTATATAGGATGAAAACAAATTACAGAAAGAATTATCGTGGGAATCTATTTTCCGCGACCCAAACAGCGTGGTCATGAATAGATCTTCCTCGATTTGCCAAAACGGCTAAAATTTGATGTTTCTTGGATTGTAAATCCTTACATAATATATTACTGAAACTGTTGAAAACTTTCGAGAGATTGTCCATGGCCTGATTTGTCCTCCAATTTGTGATTCTTCTATAGCCTTGCATACTTCTGTTAACCTTCGGGTAGTTTCCCAACAGATTGATCTCCTTGCAGTTGAGGTGATAAGCCCATTCCAAATTCTGCAAAGCTATTATACAGTACCCTTCCTTCTTTCTATGAACTCTGATAGTGTTGCTTATTTCTCCAATGATTCGACCTATGTTATCACAAATAATGGAGCCGAGACCTGTTAGTTTCGTGATTCTGTCATAGTGAGTGTTGTAGGCAAAAGTGGGCCACTTGGAATTTAGCAGTCGATGATTTTTGGAGGAAAGAGGGTACGATGTTTGGATTTTACAATGGGTACTTTTGGATGTGGACTGTAGATGGTGACGGATTTGGTTGCCAGTTATCTTGGGATCTGGGTTTATATCTTGGAAAATGTAGGCGCACCTGGATTTCCAGATAAACCACGATATAGTGGCACAAAGTTCAGGCCAATCCCCTAGGGGGTGCTGTCATGGCTGGCAGAAAACCAAGAGTCACACCAGCTAGAGCAAGATTAAAAAGAGATAGCTATGTTGGCTAGATTCATGTTACAGCTAGTCCATACAGCTCTGGTGAAATAGCAATTCAGAAAGGTATGTTCCGGAGTTTCTATCGCGTTATTGCACATTTTACAGATGGGATATATATGAAAAACATATTTGGACAGATGACCACTAAGTGGAAGAATATTAGAATTTAACCTCCAAGCGAAATGTTGAATTCTGGGTATAACTTTAAGCTTCCAAATATTCCTGGCAGTTTTATCAATAGGTTGTTGGTCTTTTTTGTCTAACACCTGATAAAGGGATTTGGGGGTGAAAGTTCCTTATTCATTATGGTTCCATCTTAGAGTGTCGGGCTGTCTGATATTGAGAGAGATTTTTAGGACGCTTCTAACTTGACTCGGAGTTAGGAAAGTATAAAGAATAGGGACATTCCACTGCTCTCCAATGAGAAGATGATCCACCAGATAAGTGTCATTTGTCTCAACATTTTTTTTGGCAGGGTCAAGGGGTTTCATTTGGTCTTCGAACCAAATATCTTTCCAAATGCTAATACTATAGCCATCCCCCACTTCCCATATGAAATGTTGTTTAAGGATCATGAGTCCTTTATGAACATCTTTCCATGCCCATGAAGCACTCGAACTACAAGTAGAGTGGAAAGGATTAGTGAGCGGGAAATACCTAGATTTCATGTTTCTAGACCACATGGAGTTTGGCTGAGTGAATAGTCTCCAACCATTTTTGGTTATGAGGGATAAGTTCATTTTCTCTAGATCTTTTATACCATTTCCTCCATTTTCCTTATCTTTGCATAGGATTTTCCATGCCTTAATATAAAAGCCTTTCCTACCAGACACCTTACCCCACTAGAAATCACGCATAATTCCAGTAGCTTTCTTGGTAATAGTTTTAGTGAGGATGAAATTGGACATAGTGTAAACCGGGATAGATTCGAGAGTAGTTTTGGTTAGGACTTCCCTACCAGCTGGGGAGAGGCTTCCGTTCCAGCCTTTAAGTCTCCTACCCATTTTATCTAAGATACCGTCAAAGCAAACTAATTTCGATTTATTAGTAAAGAGGGGAGCTCCTAGGTATTTGTCGTCTAGGGAAATTTTCTTGACCTTAAGAATATTGATAATCCTTTTACCAAAATTATTGGTAACTTTTGGAGAGAAAAAAATGCCATATTTGAAAAAATTGATCATTTGACCCGACGTCTTACCATACATTTCAAGAATTTCCAGCAGACCCTTACTATGTTTGATGGATGTTTTCCCAAAAATGAGGCAGTCGTCCGCAAAGAGTAAGTGGCTTATACAAGGACTTGTGGGGGATATTTTGAAGCCAGATATGATGCCCCTGTTTTCGGCATTAGCCAAAGATCTAGAAAAGGATTCCATGACTATTATGAAGAGGTAAGGTGAAAGGGGATCTCCTTGCCGTAACCCTCTAATGGGTTTGAAGGAAGTACTAGGGATACCATTGATGATAATCTTAGAAGAACTAGTACTAATGCACTGAAAGATGATATTACACCACCTTTCCGAGAAACCCATTTTTTTCAAGATAGCAACTAGGAAGGACCATTCAACTCCATCGAAAGATTTTTCCATGTTTATCTTTATGCCCATGAACCCTATTTGCATTTCTTTTTACTCATAGCGTGAATAATTTCATGGGCGACAAGAACATTATCCGAAATTTGTCTTTGCCTGACGAAAGCACTTTGGTATGGAGAAATTAGAGTTTCAAGATGGGGTTTAAGACGGTTGGCTAGGACATTAGAGATACTTTTGTAAATAATGTTACAGAGGCTAATGGGTCTATAGTCGCTCGGGGTAGTGGGATGAGGAACTTTCGGGATTAATAAAATGAAGGTCTGGCCGGTTCAATTGTTTGAGCATGTGGCCACTAGAGAAAAAAGCTTGGATAGTTTTAATAATATCAGGACCAACCAGACTCCATTTTTTTTGGAAAAAACAGGCCGGAAAGCCATCCGGGCCCGGACTAGCGTTGGGAGGCATGCCAATTAAAGCAAGTTTAATCCCAGGTTCTAAGGGAGGAGACATAAGAGCCAGATTATCCTCTGTCGTGATAACCGAAGGGACGAGATTAACAATGTCATAGTTAATGACAGGGGATGATGTGGAAAGAATCTCACTGAAATGGGAAGCAAGACATTGGATAATTTGAGCTCTACCCTCCATCCATATTTCGTTAGAAGAGTAAAGGCCATCGATGTTGTTACGTCTAGTTTTGTTAACCACATTTTGGTGAAAAAACTTAGTATTTCTATCTCCTAGGGCTATGCACTTTTCTTTTCCCTTGACTTTTAACATATCCTCTTCATATTCGTAGAACTTTTTAAGGTTTGCTCTAGTGTTAATAAGAAGCGGGTCATCTAGTCTGTTAACAGGATTTACTAGAAAATATTTTAGGGTGATAGATAAATTCCAGATGTTAGTTTGGATGTCTCCAAACTGGAATTTATTCCATTTTTGCACTTCACTTATAACATTAGAAAGGTTATTGACCATCCTGAAAGCATGAGATCCAGCAACACCAGAATCCCAACTTTTTTCTATCACCTCTCTACAACTTTGTTCTTCTAAGAAAAGGCAAAAAAACTTGAAAGGTTTGAAACCAGGATGGAATTGAGTGTCGGTTTTAAGTAGGATTGGAGTGTGGTCCGATCCTATGTGGGGGAGATGGAGAAGTTTGGCAGTAGGGAAAATGGTAGACCAGCCGCCATTGGCCATACCTCTATCGAGTCTTTCTTCTATGTGTTTTATACCTGATTGTTGGTTAGATCAAGTATAAGGAAAACCTACACAACCTATGTCACTCATCCCTTAGTTATTGAAAATGGAATTGAAAAAAGTTATGCTAGCCTTATTAGGAGTTTTTCCACCTCTCTTTTCGTGGGGGATAAGATCATATTCAGGTCACCTAGAATCAACCAGGATATTGATATTATTCATATTGTGTGATCATGAGATTGCTGAAGTTTGGAAATCTTCCCATATTAATATTGCCGATGGAAAGAAAAGCTCCGCTATCTTAGAGGTTGAAGGTAAATTTCTTGAGGAGCCCCCAATATTGGATCGATATTTATACCCTTGTTAAGTCCATTTGTTCTTTTCCATTAGTAGCGAGTAGCTAAGGGACCATTGTTATTATTTAGTCCTATTTTTTATTATTTCATAGTTAATTTGATTACAATCATCATGTACCTATTCTTCCTGTTTAGAGAGTCTTTTTTCTTTTCCTTTTCACATGTCTAGTGAGGCTTTCATATAGAAAACAAAAGTAAATGCTTATTGGATATAACTTAATCCTAAGAAGTTAAAGTGTCTGTATGAGCAACAATCATAGGATGACACCACTTGAGTGGGTTTGAAAATACGTTGTCTCCGTTATATTATTGTCCACTTCTAATACTGAATCTCGTTTTTGCATTGCCATGTAAGATGTAACTTTAGTTTTAATATTTTTTTATTTATTTTTAATTCGGAAAGACGCATATTTTTGTAGTATCTGAATAAATTCAATGTAAATATGCTGGTCCATTATGTTCTTTTAGATTCAAGCTTGATAAAGGGGCATCATTAATTGGTAGAAGGGCGTCAAGTGTGATAGCAATGTCCTTTTTATTGGTTAGGGGTGTCCTATAGGGGTGTAGAATGACTAGATTACCCCTTTCATCTTAAATTAACCAAAATCAAATCAATTTTTTTTAATTAACCAAAATCAAATCAAAATTTTTTTCATCTTCTCTTCTCCTCCATCAACCCTAACCTCCATTAAAACCGAAAATGTTATCGTCTTCGATTAATCGGCGATTTGAAAAATGTTTGGAAAAACCCAGTTAGGGTTTAGTTTATTGTGTTGGATTTAAGTTAATTTTGTATCAAAAATTAGGGTTTTGAATGAAAATTGAAATTGAAATTTCTGGGTTTATGCTAGTTACGGTTGGTAATAACTCAAATACGAACCGTCACTGTAGATTGGGTTGATGTTACGGTTGGTTTAAACTCAAATACCAACCGTAAGTTCTTAGTTTTGGGAATATGTTCAGTTACGGTTTTTATTTGCATCATATTTATCAATCGTAATTGAGTTACGGTTTGAAACTCAATTAAACTTACCAACCGTAAATCATCCTGAATGTTAACAACTTATCAAATAGTTATGTACGGTTCAAAAGTTAAGATGACTTACCAACCGTAAGTTAGTTACGATTGGTTTCTATTCATTAGTTCAATTAGTTGGTAACTAAATTAAATTACCAACCGTAACTGGGTTTACGATTGGATCTTCCCCAAATTTAACCAGTTACGGTTGGTATTCGATAGCTTACGAACCGTAACTAAGAGTTACGGTTGGTCACGAGCAAAATTGCAACCGTAAGTTCTTCTGAAAATTCAAAATTTTGATTTTGTTATGTAATTTAGATAATTTTGAACGAGAAAAATCTAATTGGAACTAATTTAGAAGTATATCGGGTCACTGGAATCACTCATTTTGGTGGAGTGAATCAAAATCTAGGGTTTCACAAATATCACATAAGTTTTCTTCTCCTCAATTTTTTTTTTATAACTCTAAAAATCTGATTTTAGAGTTATAATACACTAATCTTGATTATCAACACTAATCTTTATAATCAACACTAATCTTAATTATCATTACTAATCTTGATTATTAACAATAAGGGCTAATTAGTCATTTACAGATTTTTATTGATAAGGGGCACTTGAATTTACTTCTAATGACCTTTTTTGTCTTATTAGTTTGACGCCCCTCTACCAAACTTGTTTAGATTAGTGTCTAGTATAATTTTTGATATAATGACGCCCCTTTACCAAGCTTGTTTAGATTAGTGTCTAGTATAATTTTTGATATAATGACTAGTTGCAATGCCTTGTTGAATGGAATTTTAATACGTTAAGTCTATTGTTACTTAATGATGGTTCATAATACCATTTCCTGAACTTCTCCGGGAGAGGCATCAGGTATCTATCTTAGAGCAAAGGCAACTTCCAGAAGAATTGATTTAATATCAGGTCCATCAAGTCAAGGGGAGGCCCTGAGGTTAGATACTTATCTCTTCACTAGTAGTGTTGTAGATTCCTTAATTCCAAAAGACATCAACTGTCAAGAACCGAAGTGATAGAGTTCAACAAGAGAAGCTTCAACGCCGGGTATATTTCAGCAATACAACGAACTAGTTATGTCCATCAATTGTTATCAAAGGCTGGAACCTATGACTTTTTTGTGCTTTCAGGGATATGAAACCTAGTGCAGCAGCTTCCTATTTCAAGTGCTACAAATTCCTTGTCTTCAAAAATTGATAAGCTAGAACGTGTTGATGGTGTGGACTCATTATTTGCTTAGGTTTTTTGGGTATTTGTGAGCTTGTAGTGTAAACTGAATTCAAGTTTGTATTGAACTAGTTATCGTACAATGAATTTCAAAATTTAATATTCATGTCTTTTAGGATTTGGTTCTATTTAGACTTGTTTGAAAGATGGTCTCTAACGGATGAAGGAAAAGATCCCCAACTTCATATACTAACCACCATTCGGTATCTAAAACCAACCAATTATCCTAACACTAATATAAAAAGTAACTATGGTTAGGTTAGTAACTATGCTGGAGGGGTAAGCATGGAACAAAAATATGAAACTTAAAAATTAAGAACGGACAAGCTTGTTTTGTCCTTCAAATAGGTTTGACTGAAACCTTGTCTGGGTCCGAGGCTTGACCCAAACCTATGGATTTCTATGACGATTCCTCTAAATACAACTATCAAATTTTCATTTCACATAATTTTTTATTTTGTAAATAATTTTTTAAATTTTCTTCATATTTTATAGTGTGCAGACAATATACACACCGATTTTATGTGCAGAAAATATGCACACTGATTTCTGTACATAATTTTTTAAATTTCTTCATATTATGCACACTTTTGTAACTAATTTTTTAATTTTTCTTCATATTTATAGTGTGCATGCAATATGCACACTGATTTTATGTGCAGTCAATATGCACACAAATTATTTTGTTAATCCTATTTTCTATAATATTCTAGGGCCACTGGAATAATTTGCAAGTTTTATATATTAAATAACCCTGGGGACAAGAGAGTAAAACCCATAATATCTAGGGTCATAAGAATAAATTAATCATTTATTTAAAAATAAAAATTTGAAATATTGTTAAAAAGATGACATGGAGGTCATTCCAAAGGTCTAGATAAGACTTTCTCCAAGACCTTTGTGTTTATCCTAACACCCTTCCTACTTAATATGACCTATTGTTGGAGATGAATTTATTGTAAACGAGGGTCAAAATTTCTATGTGTCATAAGAAAATAATACTCTCATCCTCTGTTGGAGATGCTCTTATGAGCTTCTAGAGTGGTAAATTCCAGTTTTTTTTTTTTAATGCAAAGAAGTAATTTTATTAGATGTTGGAAATCATTATATCATTTAATTCGGTGGATTTGGAGTTTAGTAAGTTTACAAGACCTAGTATACTTAGCCATCTTATTAGTTGTTTTATCAAACCTCCCGAATTTAGAACTTGCAACTCCAACTAATTCTCTCAACTAGCTTTTTTGATAATCACCAGTTTCAGGTCTTAATACTGATTTGGTTCACAATGCAGATATAAAGTCACCGGGCAGATTGTAATACTAATTTGTGTTTCATTGTGAAAATTTAGGGGAAACTATTTGAATTTCATATCACCGAATACATTATAGCTCATGGGGTAGATTTACGACCACCATGGTAGATTTCAGGTTGCGATACTGATTCGGTTCAAAATGCAGACATCAAGTCACTAGGCAACATTCGTGTTAGGAGATGGTTTTAAGTCATATTACGAAACCAAAATTATGTCAAGATATTTTGAACCTCATTGTGACTGAATTGAATCTAAGATAACCATTTCTTGGTTTAGGCAAGAGACTTACATATTGGTCTCTCGAACTAAAAAACCGTCATGCAATGCATTTGTTTAAGGGTTTAGACGATGAAAAAGTGGGGGTACAACAACCTCACCCAATATTTCGCTTAGAAATCTGTATGGATTAACTCTAATGTACTTTTAAGAGAATCAACAGACTCAATCTTAATAAAAAGTATATCAAAGAGTTATATCTCAATTTCTCGATTCAATCCTAACTCAAGCAAATAGAAATCTGCGAGTCTGATTGATTACAAGAGAAATAACTTGAACGGTACCAAAGACCAAAGTTCAAGGATCAGTCAGTTCAATCAATAACCAAAGGTTGGATTTACCAATTGATCGATACAACGCACAACCTGTGATATTTCAATTATATAACAAAATATAATGTGGAAAAGAAATAACACAGACACCAGAAGTTTTGTTAACGAGGAAACCGCAAATGCAGAAAACCCCCGGGACCTAGTACAGATTGAACACCACACTATATTAAGCCACTACAGACACTAGCTTACTACAAACTAACTTCGGTTTGGACTGTAAAGAACCCTAATCAATATCACACTTATTTAAGGTACAATTTGCTCCTTATGTATCTGATACCAGTAGGATACTACGCACTTGATTCCCTTAGCTGATCTTACCCACAACCAAGAGTTGCTATGACCCAAAGTCGAATACTTTAATATAAAAAATCTGTATCACACTGAAAAGTCTACGATAATAGATAAATCTATCTCCCACAGATAAACCTACAAGTTTGTTCCGTCTTCTGATAAAAATCACGGTGAACAGGAACCAATCGATAACCCGGACTTATATTCCCGATGAACAACCTAGAAATATCAATCACCTCAAAATAATCTTAATCGACTAGTGAAACAAGATATTGTGGAATCACAAACGATGAGATGAAGATGTTTGTGACTACTTTTCTACCTTGCCTATCGAAGAAATTAATCTCAATCCAATCTTACGATTTCACTCAATCACAATAGAAACAAAAAGATCATATCACAAAACTACAGAGAAAATAGTTGGGTCTGGCTTCACAATCCCAATGAAGTCTTCAAGTCGTTAACCTACAGGGTCTCGGTAGAAACCTAAGGTTAAAGGAGAATCGACTCTATCTTATACAACTAGTATCACACATGAGGTGTGGGCATTAGGTCTCCCAGTTGCTAGAGTTCTCCTTTATATAGTCTCCAAATCAGGGTTTGCAATTTAAGTTACCTTGGTAACAAAGAATTCAATATTCATCGTTAGATGAAAACCTGATTAGATTCAAGCTAATATATTTCAACCGTTAGATCGATCTTAGCTTGTTATACACAAATGAAATGCACGTTCATTTAGGTTTGTGTAATCGTACCTAAACGTGTACACCTAGTTGGTTCAACAGTAGTTAACCAAATGGTTATCCATATGAATAAACCGTTTTTAGAAAATAACCCACTCAAGTATGCATACCGGTACCCGGTTTGAATATGTTTTCAGTTCACAAACTCCAACAGAAATTCAAGGGATGTGAACATCCGACTGTACGCGTTCGGGTGCGTGGACTTTGCTTCCGGACATCCTAAATCAGTAAAGTACGCATACATTAGTTCAAGGATTTTGGACTTACACAAGTATGAGTTCACATACAATGTTTATATCCATTCAAGGTTATATATTCTAAACTCTCATTTCAATCATTGAAACATTCTTAGTGGATGTTAAATAGAGGTTATTCACACACTATTTTTCATCAAAGAGATTTTCAAGATATTGAAATAATCAACATGACTTCCGTCACTTATAAAGATGAACTTGGCCAAAGCGAAAGCTTAGCAACACATATTTCGAGAAATAGATAAGCGAGATAAACTCGGCTCAAAATAGCAAATTTGTATAATCAAAGTCTATATAGCAATACAACTTTTGTCTCAAGATATGAGATAGATTAGATAGACTTTTGAGTGATAGATAAGTTCAAGTCTCAACATACCTTTTAGTCGATGAAGTTCCTTGAGTGGTTCTTCTCCGTCTTCGTCGTCTTCTCCAGTATAGTCAATGTCTCCGGCACAGGCGGTAGTAACAGAAACTCCCGGTGACCGCCATTTCCAACCGGCAACAATTGGTAGTGATTTCATGCATCGCGGTGTATCCAGTTAACGTGCTCCTCGGTTATTTCCACCCCTTACATTTACATTGAAGGATATTTACGCCCATTTGGTTGAGCCGAGATGATTCACCAATTTCCATCCAAGTTGAGTTTTTGACTCACTGATGTTTCATCCCACCTTCGTTTGGCTTGCGGATATATCCACCCCATTGTGTGGGCTGAGCCAGTTGATCCAATTCTTTGGCTTGGTCCTTTGTATCCTTTTGCTTAAGCTAAATCCATAACCTTAGAGGAAGTTTCTGTAAATATCTGGAAGGGTTGATGGGAAATTCCTATAGGGAATATTCTAGAATATTCCAGGAGGCATGCATGGCAATTTATGCTAGGAGGCATGCATGGGAGTCAATATAATTTATGCTCACATCTTAACTCGAAATTAGGGGAAGACTCTGATTGGAAAGATACAAATAGATGGGTTCACAACCCTAAGAAGGTACGCAATCTTCTCTACACATACTCATGTGAAAAACTCTAGCTAACTTAAGCATCAGAGGGTTTTTTGCAGGTACCCCCCATTCATTATTCACGTGGAGAGAAAGGCAGCGGTTTGATCATCAACTAATTACCATAAAATTCGTGTTTGAGGTAGAAATATTTTACCATCCAAACACTTGTCATTTCGTCGATGTAAAAATCCAATTTAAAATGATTTGTTTGAAGTAAAAGAAGTTAGCTGGAGCGAGACTGGTTGTTTGGGTTGCGCCAATACTTGAGAATTATGTATGTACACGAATCAAATTCTCTGATACATGTATCGGATACGATACCCTCAGATACTTCCCAAAAGGCTTATAAAAAATTTATTAGTTTTTCTAAAGTTTTTTTCTTCAGTTTTTTTTTTTTAAGGTCCTTCTTGCTTTCAAGTGCTTTGTACATGTGAAGAGGAGAAACACTTAAAAAGAGAATGAAGGAGTTTACTTCCCTCAAAATGAGGGTTGAGAGAGGAAATTTCAAGTTTGCTAACAATGTGAGACTGAAATGTTGTGATATATAGGTGTACATACATACAAGAATCGGATACCGTACCAGTATCTATGCACCCCAGCTGGTTGTGAGTTTCACAGTATAATTCTAATGGATAATCACTAACGCTACTTAGAAACTGGCACTTATGTAATCGTAGCAATGAAGACAACCGATGACTAACACAGTTCATTTAAAACCCAGTGGATACCGGTGTTTGTGATTTTTTTTCGTGATCCACGTCTAATTTCAATATAATATAATCTTATATTATATTTAGTGCAATATGCTTAAATTCTCACTCTGAAAGGGGTGCGAAGAAGTTAGTTCACTTTAAATGATTGTGTCATTACATTTTGAAGTACAATCTAGGTGTATTTTGCTATCTGTTGTAAATGTAAAACCTTTGAGGGAGTACCTTGTTGGGGGAGGCTTACGAAATCCGAGCCGCTATGCGCAATACAAAACCTACACAAGTAATGATATACAAATGCGGAATAACAACAAACTACACATATGGAAACAATCACACAACACCGGCAATTACGTGGAAAAACCCCTCCAAGGTGAAGGGTAAAAAACCACGGGCAAATCTTCCACTATAATCAAACAATGGGTTACACACAATTCTCCCAAATTTGGGGATAAACTCTTCTTCAAGGTGCCTATAGCACTTGGATATCAATTTGCCTAATTACACTCACCCCTAAGGATGAATCAACAATTCATTCATATATAATATGAGATTCACTATCAATTTGAGAATTAGAAGTGATTTGAGATACTTACTACTAGGGTTTGACAAACCCTAGATTTTTCCTCCTTTGAAGAGATGTGGAAATTAATAGCTCAATCTTCACCACAACAACCAAAAGATCCTTAGCTAAGAACCATTTCTCCTTCTCTTCAAGATAACACCAAAATCATCACCAAAGATCAACTCTAATGGTGGATACACCCTCTCTTTCTCTAGCTCTCTTTCTTTCTCTTTCTTCTTCACAAAAATGGAAGAGATAAACTCGTGAGACAAAAGAATGTCTCCTGATGCCTTTTGTACACAAAAACATTTCTAACAAAGCTGCTTCTAGTTATCTCCTCTCCCCCCATTGGCTAAGGGGCATCCCAAATGTTGGGCCATAAGACGTAAACCCAACATACCTGTCTTTTATAACTGCAGTAGGATTCAACAAACACTTAAACCGTAAGGTGGTTCACGGATTTCTAGGGAAAATGCATGCAAGATACACCTGCAAAACACACCCAGAGTTTTAATTAGTTTAAGTCTAAATACGAAGCCAATATAAACAGATCCCACCCAGCTTGGCAAGAATTTAAGGGAATCAAATTGTATTTTTACAACTATAGTGATGTGCAAGCCGGTTTTCTCCCACTGCGTGTACTTCTTATGCACCACTACTCAATATAGTCACAAAACTTCTTATGCCGCACTTAAGTAATAGATATGCATATAATATGGCTGCCTATACTAAGGTCTCATGACGCATTCAAGTTTTCATGAATGCAAAATACTTCGTTAAAGAAGATTTCTTACTGAACTTGGGCTACGATTTCTAAAAATTGATAATGTTCTATGACTTCAAAAATAACGGCTCTTTAGGGTTTCACGTAAATTATAAAGTAGAAAGTACCTCAAACGATTTACCATTCTCTATGAAGCAATTCGCCTCAATGAAGCAACTCATGAAATTCAGATTGTCGAGTATTATCAAAGTAAAGAATTATACTGGATAATCAAAGAAATTTCAGAAAAATACTGAATGAGAAGATTTTCAATTACTGATAATAGTGAAGAGGCCCAAATTATTAGAACCACCTTCAAGATCTGAGACTACAACACCATTCATAGTCGATGTATCAAAATGGTCAGGGTCATTACCTGTATCAGACCAATAATTTAACATAACACCATTAACATTGACATATTCAGAAATTTAAAAGTGGAAATAGGAATGCCAAAGTAGAAGCTGGCAGTTATTATGTGATTTCTGTTGTCTTGTGCTTTGTTACAAATACAAAATTTGTCGACATTGTGTTGGAAGTTAAACCAAGATATTGTGTTTTGGTTCTAGAGAGTTCTAGAAGAGTTCTATTTTAGAGTTTGCTTTATGTTAGGAAAGTGTCTTTGTTTAGAGTTTTATCTTTATTAGGAAAGTCGTTGAGTGATTCTCAAGTTTGTGAGACTATAAGTGGGCTAGTAAGCCATGAGACAATGTACACCAAACTGATTATCAATGTAATCGTTTTATTTCTTCCGCGTGTGCTCTCCTCTCTCTTGCTCGATCCTACATTTGGTATCAGAGCAAGGTGAGAGGAAGGGAGAGGAGAAGGATAAAGAAGAGAAGAGAAGTTTTATTGTTTTACGTTTTTAAGGTTTACGAGAAAAGTTAAAGAAGTTTCTTGAAAGAAGATTTATGTTGCTGGTCCAAGACCTGGTGGCGTTTGACAAGATGTGTTCGTGTGATCAAGGGAAGAGACGAGAGTTTATAAAAAAGAGTTGATGTTGTTTTTCATAGGAAGGAAGATGTTGTCTTGAAAGCAAGGGCGCGAAATAGCAAAGAGCAAGAGCAACGTGGTGGTTGAAGGACGATGAAGATTGAACAATATATGGAAGGTGCCAATTTTAGGAAACTAGACAATATATGGAAGGTGTCACTTTTAGGAAACTGTTTTTTGGTTTATATTTGGAAGGTGCCAGTTTTAGGAAACTTTTATATTTGGAAGGTGCCAGTTTTAGGAAACTTTTGTTCAAGGGCTTGTTTTTGGAAGGGGATAATATTTGGAAACTCTTGTTCCAAGTGGATTGTTTTTTCGATTGTGATAATATTTGGAAATCTTTTGACCCTATTGATGGTTTATGGAAGTCAGGGAGAAGCTCACAATTTGTAAAAAAAAAAAAAAAAAGTTAGTTGTTGAAGATTGGTGCCACTATGAGATGATTGATCAGTGGTTTGAGATCGAAGTTAAGAGATGTGATTATGATGACTGTGAAAGGTGTATTGCAAACAACAGAGATGTTTCAGAAAGCAGATTTTATGATGGTTGAGGTAAGAATCTTAGGGTGCGTGGTTGATTCAAAGGGTTAAGTAATTGATTCGAAATATACGCAACAGAAGATCAAAGTTGGTATTGCAGTCAAGAAGGATTGGTACATTTTTATTAAGGTGATAGAATTCAAGGACTTAGAATGACAAGGAATGTTGGTGATGTTTGAGCTTAAGGGAGGAAGATAGCATGTTGGAGTTTAAGCTCAAACATGTTGACAAACATGGTGATTGAAGAGTTTGTGGCAGAAACTTGGAAGTCTTAAGAAGTGTGGAAGACTTTGTGTTAGTTATTGCTTGTGGCAGAAGCATAACAAAAGAAAGATTGTGAGAGAATCTTGAAGAACAAATAAGTGTGAAATTTTCGACTCTAACAAGCGTGACTGGATCAAAGAAGAAGAGAAGAATAAAACAACAATAAGATTGTGAATAAAAGAGAAGTTAATCACCATGTGGTGATGAGAGATTGAAGAGAAGATACGTCACAAGGTTGTGAGAATGAAAAAAGATTGTAGGAGAGTAAAGTCTACAAGTTGAGTGAAGCAATCCCAGTGGGGATTTGGCTAGAGATGTGAAGAATTGTGTGAAGCAATCCCAGTGGGGATTTGGCTAGAGAAGTGAAGAAATTCCAGGGTGGAATTTGAGAAGTGAAGACAACAATAGTGGGTGATAATCCCATGAGTTGTAAACTAAAATGATACCTGTTAATATCGACAAATGAGGTGAGATGGATCATTATAGTAAACTGACAATGATACATGTTAATATCGACAAATGAGGTAAGTTGGATCATTACAGTAGTGATAAATAATAAACAAGAGATGAACATGAGCTACAATGCTCAGTGAAGAAATAAGAAGATTATTATGAATGGTGTTCCGCTGCGAGTAAGAAGAATGTGAAAGAAGTTTGTGATTGTTGCTATGGTATGATAGCAAATGAAGAAGATTGGTTTGTTAACCGAGTTAGTTGCGGTTTGTGAATTGAGTTTGGTAATGATGAAGAAATTTTGGAATGAGAAAAGACAAGAACGTGTTAACGTTTATCAATGGAAGAAGAGGAATGGAAAATGAGAAAAGACAAGGACGTGCAAACGTCGATCAATGGAAGAAGAGGGTTACGGAATTCTCGTTGAATGATATCTTGGTTTAAGGGAGGATGTTGGAAGTTAAACCAAGATATTGTGTTTTGGTTCTAGAGAGTTCTAGAAGAGTTCTATTTTAGAGTTTGCTTTATGTTAGGAAAGTGTCTTTGTTTAGAGTTTTATCTTTATTAGGAAATTCGTTGAGTGATTCTCAAGTTTGTAAGACTATAAGTGGGCTAGTAAGCCATGAGACAATGTACACCAAACTGATTATCAATGTAATCATTTTATTGCTTCCGCGTGTGCTCTCCTCTCTCTTGCTCGATCCTACACATTGGAATCAAGTCTGATGTAAAAATAACAATGAGAGTCAATTAAGTCTATGGTTATTTACTTGCCCTGTAAGAGGAGTATCGAAGGAATCTTTTGAGATTGAAGCTTGTCAACAACTCCATAGTGCTCCAGATGATTATTGAACACATAGAGAATAGCCATCAGAAATTTCTGACGACAATCCCCACTTGTATAACTACTAAACCCAAGTTCTAAGTTTTCTAACCCTAGAAAATTGCACACTATGAAAAGATTAACACTTAAACTTGTAAGATAAATTCAAAATGGGAAACATAATTGTGAGAGATTTTATACCCGTATTAGTCTCAAATACAACTCTATTGAAAAGAAAACAAAACTTTGAAAAGAAAATGAGTGAATGATTAGATATATATGTACCGGAATATTAAGAAAAACAATGCACCCAATTTAGCAAACATCAATTGTAATGCATCCAGTTTTATGTAACACATTGGTGCCAATTAAACTTCCCAAATAATAGAAGATTCAACTTATGTTTCATATTCTCTATATAAAAGCAGAGTTTTTTCGAGCGTTGTGGTTAACCGGGGATTCTGGTTGATTCTGGCCCCACCATATTTCTTTTTTTGATAATGTTATAACTTTTTGGCCAATCACAAGGAATAAAAGATTACTTAAAACAACTAAATTTTGTAATATCTCACAGTATTACCAAAAATATATTAAATCCCAAATAAGTAGAGAAAATCGTCTAAAAATATTAACCCTTAATTAAATTTAATTTTTAAATTCGCAAAATAAATTGAAACAACAATAACATCTGGATACATATTGTTCATCACGATTTGATCATAAAAGTAAATCAATCATAAAAAAGATTAAAAGATAATGTTCAGTGTCCCATTACACTTCTTATAATTAAATTAATCCTAATTACAATTCCAATGTCTACTAATAAGCTAATTCTATTTGCACTTTACAATTACAATTCATGATGAAATTAAGAAAACCTTGGCCAAATTTAGATCAATGACTGAAATTTAGAATCAAAATACACAAAGCTGGGAACTTACCCGTAAATTGAAATTTTCTTCCTCTCTCGCTATAAAAGAATTTTAATCATGTCCAAATGTTGAAACAAAAGACCGTTAAAACAACATCGTGAAAGTAATTTTAAGCACAATTTTGAGAACGCAAACAAAAAACATTAGTTTTGATAACGCAAACAAAAAACATTAGTAGAAAAATGCAAAACAAAACGATGAATGAGTTTCAATAGTATTATTTTTCTTTTCATAAAAAAAAAAGATTCACATTCCTAAATGCGTAGAAAATGCTCAATATATCTCAATTGTGTAAAAAAGCAACAAAAAAAAAAGAACATTAATTCTATTCTTGGACGTGACAATAGATATTCAACATTTTTTTGTACCAAATATATTTTTTTGATCGGTAAATAAGGGATTAATTAGACAATATATTGCAACAAATAATATAGTTATCGGAAAATATTCTGTTATCCAAAAACATACTAAAAACTAAATATATTTATTATATTTCCAAAACTAAGTTAATGAATTTTGCGGGCTTGACTCTATATAAAGCACTCAAGAATAGGTCAAGACATTATTTGCACGGTGCTTTTTCTTCAACGGTGTTGTTCTTGTTTTTTCTCCTTCTTATTGTTTGTTGATCACTGATCTGCATTTTTTTTTGTTTTCCAGGCAGGTATGCTGCACGTCGCTTTTGCTTCTACGGTAGTGTTCGTGTTTTTTCTTTTCTTTTTTCTTTTCTTATTGTTTGTTGATCACTGATTTGCGTTTGTTTTTGGTTTTTCAGGTATGCTCAAAAGTGTTTCATGGGAAGCTCGAAAGTGTTTATGGAATCCCGATAAATTTCCCAAAGGTAAAGGATTTGGTATATCTCTTTAGGTTCTTTGAATCTTCTTATATGAAATAACCAATTGTGTATGGTTTATTATATAGTGTCATTTGGTTTTGTTAATGAAATCATCTTTTCTCCTTGGATTCTTTTATTCTATGAATGAATACGAAAATGGCATAAAAGAAGAACCGCATACAATAAGGGATTTTGGAGATTGAGAATACAAGTATCCAAGCGGAAGGTTTGTGTTTTCTGTTTTTTTTGGTTGCAATTGTACATGGTTTGTTGAAATTACTACAACTGCAGGCAAATTGCTTTACGGAGCCTCACGCCTTGGTAACCAACAATGATGATGTGCTTTTCTATATGACCTTTTTTTGTGTGTGTGTTCTGTTGAGGCTTTTCTATGCTCGAAGTTTTTCTATGCTCGGTGAAAAAGTGTCTTACATAGGGCCAGGGGGTTTAATGCCAAAAGGAGGACTTGCACATACTAAAGCGGTGGTAGTATTGATTTTAATTTGTCGATACCCTATCACCCTTCAATTAATTCATTCTATCCAAACTGTGAGATATCGTGCCCAAGGGTATTAATGATTATTTTTTCGGTTAAGTAAATATTGCGATACCCAATATAAGTTGATTATGAAATTTGGCACTGTGGGACAATAACGAGAGCTCTTTTTTGTTTGGAAGTTGGATGTTGCACCTTAAATTGGACAAAATATTACACGTTGCTTTTTCTTCTACGATATTGATTGTGTTTTTTTTTATTTTTCTTATGGTTTTCGCTAATTTGTGGATTAAGCCTAGCTAGTAGATACAGAAATTGTAGGTACCGAATATCGTAAGAGGTTGGGTTACGAATGTAGTAACAAAGACAGGAGGAAAGTGTCGCAAGAAAATGCGATGATATAAGAAACACGGGAAAAATTTGAAGAGATTGCGAATATAGAATAAATTTACGAATAGAAGTCGCGATACTTCGCAAGCTATATACTGTTGTACAGATTTCACTATAAATAGTAGATCAAATGTTAAATTTGAGAGGTTCTTTTAGTAAGTGTTAGAACAAGTCTTAGGAGAGAGAATAGAGAAAGTTGTAACTATTCTAAGTTCCATTAACATATTTCTTTGTAATCGGTTGAGAATATTAATCAGTAAATGGTCATTTTTCATCAAGAACTTCTTAAAGTTTTATGAATTCTACTGAGGGTGTAGTTGTAAGATTTCCTGCAACTACAGAATTCTAAGTGTTACAAACTTTGAATCAAACTTTTGTCACCTAGAAGATATAGAACAGTCCATAAAAATTTCAAGAAATTGAAACCTACCATTTGCCATAAAAACATAAATCAAGCAAAACCCTTAAAAACCAAAAAAAAAAAAAGGCATTTTTACAGACAATAGAAATGGGTTCGGAAACAAAAGTTAAAGAATTGTATTCTCTTAAGCCTTTACACAAACATGTTATGTTCACAAACTAATATTTTAATACAACAACATAGAATTAACTCATACCTAACACCAAAAATCAGAGGAGCTGAGTTTGGAGGGTTGAAGTGAAATCGAAGCTGGAGAAGAAGAAACTTGAGGCGAAGGTTAATATCTTGATTTACTACTCATCTAAATACATAAACCTGCCAATTCCCAATCCAAATGACATATAGAAAATAAATCTGAATGTTGTCCAGATTTCACCTTCTTTTTTTTTGATAACGGGAGGATTTTATTGATTAATTTTAATCAGGCATAGAATACCTAGATAACAAAGAAGAAATAACATGTTTATCATGACTGAACCCTTCAATTACTGACCTATTTTTCCTAACTGACTTGGAAATAGAATCAGCTAACTGATTGAGTGATCTACTGACATGACTAATTTTTACATACATAAAAAAACCTAACAAAAATTTAATATCCCTTAGAGTTTTCCTATTTTCCCATCTAACAAGAAGAGAAGTATTATTAATTGAGTTGACAATAGCTTCTGCATCAGCAACCAGGTGAATCTTGTCCAGTTCCATTGCTTTTGCCCATTGTAAACACTCCAACACAGCTCTGCATTCTCCAGCTTCCGCATCTATCACTCCAGCTGCATAAGATCCTTTGAGACCGGAGTAGTCACCTGCAATATTGTATAAAAAAATCCCAGAACCACAGTCATTAGTGTCTCGATCAAAAGAAGCATCAATATAGAATTTAAATACTTGGGATTCCTCCCTAGCATGCTCATTACAATTAGAACTAGGTGTACTATCAAGTGGTTCAGTATTAATAGCTTCTGTTAGATTTTGTACTATACTATCATGCTTTGAGGAACTGAAACTTAGCAGATAATGATTAATTTTAGATACAGTGATAATTGGGTTTAGAGACTTATCCTGAAAGACGAAATCGCATCTTTCTTTCCATATTACCCAACTCCCTACCATTAGGCGAGTTCTCCAATTCTGCAGTTCATCCAAGTCTGCAACTTGAATATTAGAAAACCAGGAAATGATCCATTCATTAATTGTCTGACAGTTATTTTGAATTTGATCGATGTTAACATTGAGTAATTTCCAAACTGCTTGAGCATGCTTGCATCTGATTAAGAGATGGTAGAGAGTTTCGTCTTCTTGCTTGCAAATCTCACAGTGAGTTTCTAAGTTTTCCATGGCCTGAGATAATATGACCCTAGTAGGAACAATGTTCTTCAATAATTTCCATATAAATAGCTTTACCCTATGTGGAAACTTCATTTTCTAGAGAGCTTTCCATACAGCAGATGGGATAGTATTGAGTGCAACCTGATTATGTACTCTTGTTTCCATAAGCTTATTATACGTTTTTAAAGAAAAGTCATCATCCTTCCTGGGAAGCCAGCGTATTACATCTTCTTCATGCTGAGATATCTGCATATTCTTAATTTTGTTCACTACTTCCGGTATGAATAACTCATTAAGCAAGGTAACATTCCAGTTATTGGTTCCAACCATTATCAGCTCACTCACAAAAACATATTGCAGATGAGAAGGGTTGAATGGTTCAACTTTGATATCCAAGCCTATAATCCACCTATCCATCCAAATTCTTGTACCTGTACCATTATTTACCTCCATCATATAATGTTGCTGAATAATTCCAAGACCCAGTTCTATGCCCTTCCATGTCCAAGAAGAATTATTTCTTTCACCTGACAGATGTAGGAATTCTTCATTTTTGAAGTACTTGGCCTTGAGAAGTTTTGAGAGTAAGTGATCAGACTTATGAAGTATTCTCCCAGCCACTTTATCTAATAGTGCATGGTTTAATGCTTCCAAATCTCTAAAAGCAAGACCACCCAAATCTTTTGAGATACACATATTTTTCCAAGAGATTAAATTTAATCCCCTATTAGATTTAAATCCCCACCAAAACTTCCTTTGTATAGTATCAAGTTTCTTCAAAAGAGTTTTAGGAATCTTAAAAGTACTCATTTGATACATATGAATTGAATTTAGAACTTCTTTAACCATAGTTGTTCTACCTGCTTGATGAATATTGATGCCCTGCCAGATACCAAGTCTTCTTTCAAAAGTAGATTATAACTCCTCAAATGCCTTGACTTTAGACTTACCAATGATAAGTGGAGAGCCTAGGTATTTCTCATTTTTCTCCATAGTTTTAACTCCTAATATACTACTAATTAAGAGTATTACACACAGAAAGATCCAGATTGTTGTTGTAATGCACTGAAGATTTGTCAAAATTTATGACTTGACCATATTGTGAACTAAAATCCTGCAAAAATTGAAGGAGATTATGCACACTGGTTAAATTTTCTTGAGTAAAAATGAGACAATCATTTGCAAAAAGCAAATGATTAATTGGAGGAGCTCCTCTTGCTGAAGAAATACACTTGATAGCCTTAGAAGAATGAGCTTCTAGAAGAGTTCTTGAAAACCATTCCATTGCAATGATAAAAAGATAAGGAGACAATGGATCTCCTTGTATAATACCTCTAGTAGGAGTGAATTTATCACAGGGTGAGCCATTAAGAAGAACAAATAAGGAAACAGTACTTATGCATTGTTGTATCAACCTGCACCAATCATCACAAAAGCCAAAACTTTGGAGTACTTTCTAAAGGAAAGTCCATTCTAACCTGTCAAATTCCTTAGACATATCCAATTTGAGAGCTAACCAACCACTTTCTCCTTCCTTTTTTTCATAGAATGAATCAATTCATGAGCAATCATAGTATTGTCATTAATCAACCTTCTTGAAACATAAGCAGCTTGATATGGAGATATGATTCTTTCCATGAGTGGTTTAATTCTTGAAACAAGTATTTTAGAAATAATCTTATAGGAAGTATTGCATAAACCTATAGGTCTGAAATCTGCAGGAGTGCTGGCTTTCTTCTTTTTAGAAATCAGAGATATATAGGTTTTGTTTAGTTGTTTTGGTAGAAACTTTGTAGAAAAGAAAATTTTAACCATGTTGCAAACATCTTCACCAACTTTATTCCACCGTGTCTTATAAAACCCAGCTTGAAAGCCACTCAGGACCTGGGGTTGACCAGCTATCCATAATTTTTAAGGTTTTCACAATCTCTTCATTAGTTGGAGGCAATAAAAGTATTCTATTGTCCTCTTCAGTGATCAAGGTAGGGATATGCAGATAGTGTTTTTCTTCAATGGAGATATTATTAGAAGAACTTATACTCTTAAAATGATTTGTTAGCATTGGATCTATATCATCTTTAGAGTGAAGCCAGTTACCCTTCCCATCTTGTAAAGAATCAATATTATTCCTAGCTCTTCTCCTTTTTGTAAGAGTGTGAAAATATTGTGTATTGTAATCCATATCCTTTACAAAATTATCTCTAGATTTTTGTTTATGAAACTTATACTGAATTTGATGCCATTTATTTAGTTCCCTTTCAACCTCAGCAGCCTTGATATTATTTTCATGAGAATATGGAAGCCCTTGAATAATAGATAGTTGTTGTTGTAGAGTATCCACATTATTGTTGATATCTTCAAAATGTATTTTGTTCCATTTAGATAGAGTTATTTTTGTGAATTGGAGTCTTTTAATGAGTTTATAACCAGGAGACCCTTGAACTGACTTATCCCAGGCTTTGGCCACCTCAGCTGCACATGTTCTATCATGTAACCAGGTCTTGAAAAACTTGAAAGGTTTCCATAATTTTGGTTGAGAATAATCAGTAACCAGCATGATTGGACAGTGATCACTGCCCATTTGATAAAGATGAATAAGTTTAGAGTCTGTGAAACTAGTGTTCCATGCCCTATTAATCAGTGCCAAATCAATTCTTGACCTCTGTTTATGGGAGAAAATTGCCTCTGACGAATTTGGTAAATTCGATGGTGGAGAGACTGGTTTAAACCCTTAAGCAAATATGCTGCACGTGAGAACTTTTGATTCGAGATATCAATCTGTACAACTCTGGCCTAAACCAAGAAGATGGTCGTTCCAGATTTTCTTCGGTCACAAAGTGGAGGAGAAGGGTTGATTTGGGAAGGATAGCGAAGAAGGTTGAAAGATAATTCTATTGATCGTCTTCAACACACCTTAAATTTAATTCTCAAAGGTGTAACTAACATTCATATGCCTAAACCAATTGGTTTTAGTACTCACCCTGAGTACCATACCAGGAAAGTCAGTTCGATGTGTTCCTCAAATGTTCAATTGCGAAACAGTCTTCCTAAACCATTTCGTTCAAGAAGAACTCGTGGTTTTTCTTTTATCAAAAAGGGAGATTATGTTGTTAAGGATGTTAAAAGAGTACCAGAAGAAGGAAGAAAAAATGGACATATGGAAGACAATCTAAAAATGATAATTGAAGATTATAAAGAGATTATTAACATGCTGTCAATTCCATCTAGACAAATTTCTTCAGGTAAGAATAAAAACTATGTGTCGTATTTTGATGATAGTAAACTTTATAATAACTTTTCACATCATAACGGGTTTCCTCCAAAGATCAGGAGAAATAGGTTTAATCGAAAAAAACGTTCATTTGATGAGCTCAAGGCTCATGAAAAATGTCTTACGACTGTCTAGCTATTTTCTTATCGTTCTTTACTAGATTATTATTCACAAACATTTTTGCATAAGTAGTTTTTGCTTCATCATGTTTTTATCTTTTATTATTTTTGTATGTCAAAATGCTACTCTTATGCTCTAAATTTTTCTCTGATGAGAATGTAAAATTTATTGAGCTAAATATGTAAAACTATTAGTGTAGCAAAACTCTGTTGATTAAACTTGTTTTCTTGCGTTGTGCTTTTCACTATTGAGGAATTCTCTGACTATGGGTCTAATTTGTGTTCGAACGGGTACCCATATTATTTATCACGGACCTTCTCTGGAAACCCTAAATTGTGTTTCCTTGAAAAACCATTTAAATACCAAAACTTGTTGCTTGAGTACACATACTCCAGGTTTTGTTTATCTAGAATGGTTGCTCATCCATGTTCTTGGGATTTGCCGGAAGAGTTTATTAGTAACTCTATTTACTTCGAGTTCGAAGTAACGAAGAAAAGAACCATTGTTAAAGTTGACAATCCTCATCCTGGTGCATCATGATTTTATGCATACTCTCATCAAGATCGAGAAAATGACGAGATGGTTTCTGCTGAAGTGGTTCATGGTTTTCTCAATGATCTCGGGAGAGCAAAATCGAAGCTTGAAAACTCTAAGAAGGATCTTGATGTGTTACAAACTGAGTTGAAAAAGGCTAACTCTGACCTTGTTCTCATGAAGTCACATGTTAAGGATATTCTCAAAGAGGATATCTTCTCCAAAGAAGTTGTTGATGCTATCAGTCACAAGCTTGAAGGTCTAGAAACCCGTGAATATACTAAACACAATCTATGATTTTAACGTGTATTGGTCTTAGATTTGTTTTTAGGATTGTTTTTGATTCAATGTCTAGGTAACTTCTTATGAGAATTTATTCTAATGTTTTTAAGAAGGATAAATAGGGTTTGGAATAGCCATTATTGTGAGTACTCATAGCTATTGCCAACGTTTTCATCTTGAAATGTTTTTAGATCTATTTCTTTATATTCTAAAGTTTTTTTGGAAGATGATTATTGCAGTATTAATCTTTATGGTGTTATATATTGCAAACTGTTTTGGGACATGTGTGTTTGCATCCGTGAACTATGATTGTCCTATACGTGTTCAAAAGTTAACTCTATCATATGTCAGTATGAAAGTATTGATAAAAGATATAATGAACTTTTGACAAACAAAAATTAAGACTATTATGTCATTATACAAATATTGATGGAAGATAGGATGAACGTTTGTTTACAAAGATTAAGTATATTCTATGTCATTGTGCAAATAATGATGAAAAATAGAATGAATCTTTGTTTATTTCGCAGTATTGATCTTCCCTGATCCACATCTTTGTGTACATATTGTGTGGATCCGTAAGTTCTCTTATGTGAGCATTTCCGATTAAATTAATCATGGGTTCTCTTGTGGTTAATTTAATTGATATTTTTGGATACAAATTCATGTGATTTGTTAATGTCCAAAAAAATACTTTTTGTCTTGTTAAAGTAAGGTCACTCTTGTTGTTCTTTCGGGAATGAGATTTTATGGGGTTTATTTCTTCTTGTGAAAGTAAGGTCGCTCTGGTTTATTTCTTCTTCTTCATATATGATGTACAAATTAGTTAGGATTTAGTTAGGGTTTATTTCTTCTTCTTGGGTATATGATGTACAATAATTGATATGAGTTTATACAAATTTAGGATTTTGATCTTTTTTATGATGGGATTGATTGTTGTAATTAAATTGATTTATCAATTGTTATCCTTTTTGTTTTGATTTCTAAGAATCTTGATTCATTCTAGTTCTAATTAGTATTATTTTAGTTTTAATCAAAAACAAAAAACGGGATTCATGCAGCCGATGAAAATTGAATCACAGGAACCATAAAAAAAAAACGAGATTTCGGTCGAAATTCATCCGAGATTTAATTGTTCCGGCGAGTTTACCGGTGAGATATCCTCTCAGCGAGAATATTGATATCAGCTCTTCTATAGCCGAAATCGGAAAAATCGCCGAGAAATCGGCCGAAACGGCCGAGATCGACCACATTGCTTGGAAGTGACAAAGATTTTGAGTAATGTTGAAGAACCAAGGAGATCAAGCATTTGGATAAGAAGTTATTTTGTATTCCATATGCATTGATAGTTTTGTCACTAAAATTTACAAAGAGGGAGATTGTTAAATCATTGCTCGGTCGAACTCGCAAGCGTTGCTATCTCAAGCATGTTTATCAAGTTTAGTTGCCAAAACTATAAGTCTTGATTTCTAGTCTACTTATAGCTAAGTCTCGGATTAGGATAGTAAGTGTAGTTGACTCAATGTAACTTGTGGAACATCATCAACAAAAGGTATGTGGAGACTTGAACTTATCTATCACTCAAAAGTCTATCTACTCTACCTCCTATTTGAGACAAAAGTCGTATTTCTATATAGACTTCGATTATACATATTTGCTATTTCGAGCCGAGTTTATCTCGCTTATTTATTTCTCGAAATATGTGTTGGTAAGATTTCGCTTTAGCCAAATTCATCTTTGCTCATGACGAAAGTCATGTTGATTATTTAAATAACTTGAAAATCGCTATGATGCTAATAGTTTGTGAATAACAACTATTTTAACATCCTCTAATTAAGTTTCAATGATTGAAGTTAGAGCTTAGAACAAGTAACCATGTTTGGATATAAACATAGTGTGTTCTCACATTTGTGTCAAAGTCCAAAAATCGAGAACCCAAAGTATGTGTACCCGTACGCGTACTGGCGGAAGATTCACGTCCGTGAATTTCTGCTGGAGTTTGGAAATGAAAAACAAACTCAATCCGGCAACTTAAGTATGCGTACCCGTTTGTATACTTAAGCAAGTTACTTTCTAAAATCGGTTTGTTCATGAACTAAAACATTTTATTCGAGTAAATCAAAATCGATTTTGCTTCGATTGTGTCTTGTATACTTCTATGAGATCTAAGCAATTGAACAACTCTCTAACTAGTTCATTTGAACTAGTTATGGTAAAGATGAATAAGGTTGATATGAAAGTGCTCATATGGCTAACCATTGGTTAACTATTGTTGAACCGACTAAGTGTACACGTTTAGGTAAGGTTACTTAAACCTAAATAAAGGTGTATTTCATTTGTGTAAACCAAGCTAAGCTCAATCTAACGGTTGAAAAATATTCGATTGAATCTAATTAGGTTTTCATATAACGGTGAATATTGAATGCTTTGTTACCAAGGTAACTTAGATTGCAAACCCTGATTTAAAGTCTATATAAAGGAAAACTCTAGCAATAGGGAAACCTAATCCCCACACCTCCTGTGTGATACTAGTTGTATAAGCTAGAGTCTATTCTCCTTTAAAGGAGAACTCTATCAACTGGGAAACCTAAACCATGTAGGTTAACGACTTAAAGACTTTATTGGGATTTTGAATCCAGACCCAACTATTTTCTCTATAGTTGCATGATATGATTTTGCTGTTTTCTATCGTGATTGAGTACAATCGTAAGATTGGCTTGAGATTTATATCTCCGATAGGCAAGATTGAAAAGTAGTCACAAACACCTTCGTCTCATCGTTTGTGATTCCACAATATCTTATTTCGTTAATCAATTAAGATTATTGTGAGGTGATTGATAATACTAGGTTGTTCTTCGGGATATAAGTTCGGGTAACATTATCAATTGGTTCCTGTTCACATTGATTTATCAAAATACTGAACAAAAACTCGTAGGTATATTTTTGGGAGACAGATTTATCTATTCAATAGATTTTTCTGTGTGAGAGAGATTTGTCTATCAAGTCTTCGACTTTGGATGGTAGCAGCTCTTAGTTATGGGTGAGATCATCTAAGGGAATCAAGTGCGTAGTATCCTATTGGGATCAGAGGCATAAGTAACGCGACTGTACCTTGATCAGTGTGAGATTGAATAGGGATGAACTACATTCCAGACCGAAGTTAACGTTGTAGTAGGTTGGTGTTTGTAGCGGCTTAATACAGTGTGGTGTTCAAATCTGGACTATGTCCCGGGGTTTATCTACATTTGCGGTTTCCTCGTTAACAAAACTTCTGGTGTCTGTGTTATTTCTTTTCCGCATTATATTTTATTATATAATTGAAATATCACAGGTTGTGCGTTGAATTGATCAATTGGTCAATCCAACCTTTGGTTGTTGATTGAAATTGATTGATCCTTGAACATTGGTCTTTGGTACCGTTCAAGTTATTTCTCTTGTATTCAATCAGGCTCGCAAATTATTATTTGTTTGATTGTAAATTTAATTGAGATATTAAGATATAACTGCTTGATATACTTTTCTTAAGATTGAGTCTAACTGTCTAGTTGATTCTCTTGAAAGTATATTGGAGTTAGTCCATACAAATTTCTAAGCGAAATATTGGGTGAGGTTGTTAGACCCCCGTTTTTTCACAAACACATACCATAAACACAAGAGTAACTACATATATTAACACATTGACTTCCCACAATAAATCTTCCTTTTGCTTCCTTCTTGAGATTAATTCTCTATTTCTTCTCCTGTTTCCTCCCTCTCTACATCTTCATAGTGCTCCTTTCCCCTATTACGTAAGTACCTTGCCTATCTCCTCAGAACATACTCATAATAAAAAATTGACGGCATTTTCTCTATGATAAACAATAGTATCTAGCGTTTTTCCATGCTCCATATTCACCTGAATTCTTGTTGTAGTTGCAGGAATTCCCACACTACACCCAACTCAAGAATTTATCATTATTTATGACACAATTTGAAGATTAAGGACCTACTTTATTAATATGATCTTAAAAGAATTACAATGATCAAGAACACAAGACACTTAATAAGATTTTCTCTCTCCTAAAAACTTTCTTAGCACTCAAAAATTCATCCCCCTCTCTGGAACTATTCATTTCCTTTATATAGGCATTTACATAGTGGATTACAGCTAAGATTCCCTTTAGTTTCGGATCTAAGTTCTTGCGATACATTGCAGTTTGCACCGCCTTAATCTTTCGCAGGTTTTATTGATTCATCCCAGAAATGTCACGCCTTTCTCATGTTTCTGTCGTTTTCATCCGATATGTCATTCCTTACGTCATTTGAGATGTATTGCAGAATATCATCGATGTATCGTAAACATGTCTCGTAGAACTGTTGTTTATTTCGCAAGAATATTGTTGTGACAATATTATGATCCTACATCTTGCCTCTTCTCATATCTTTTCTACGAAGAAGATAAAGATCATGAGAATTTAAATCTCTTGATTTGCCGCAACTCCCTATCTTTTCACACTACCTTCACTCTGACACGTCTCTGCATCCATCTCTAGATATTCTACGCGTGTTTCTTATCTCATTTATTCCTTGACACATCTTTTTTCAACCGTTGAATTCTGACCATTCACATCTTTTCTTCATTGAATGCACTGATGTTCTCGAGAATCTTCTTCTCTTATAAATATCTTCTTCACTAATCTCTCCTCTTCTTTTTACTTTCTCTTTTTACTTTTTCTATGAAATTCTTTTGTTCTTCATCTTCTTCCGCAAATTCCGGATCTACTACTGTTTCAATCTTGTTTCTTTATTCTTCTTCATCTTAATCATCATTCACATACTAAAAAATGGCTCCTGCTAAAAAATTAGGTCAACCTACTTTCCAAAAACACCAAAAGAAGTTTCAAACCTTAGGTTTCACACTTTCTGAGATCCCTGGTCAATCTTCAGACACTGATCTCTCCATTGATCTAGTTTCAAAATTTCCTTCTTGTAGTTGCGGATTATCTCACAACTACACCCTCATAAGAATCCATTAAAATGATTCCTAAATCTAATTAATTTGATATAAAACTAAGAATTAAAGTACTAAAATTATAAAAGTGACACAAAGATTTTTACGTGGTTCGATCAATGTGATCTACATCCACGGTTCTTCACTAGTGATTGTATGTAATTACATGATTTTACAATTGAGACTCCATTAATGAATATTTGAAGCTCTAGTTTTTTGGGGAAGAAGATGATAAAGAAAATAAATCTCTCCTAACATTTTCTCTCTCCTCCTAAAATTATCATCTCTCTCTAAAAAAGACCTCTCCCTCTTCTCATGCCTAAATGGCTATTTATATGATCTTACAAAATATGACAGTTGTGTTGTCCCGCCATTTCGGATTTGATAATTATCTTGCGAACCTTCGTAACTTCATTTCGCGAACTTCTTTTGCTTTCCTCGTGATTTCCTTTGCTCGCAAAATGTTCTTTGCTCGCAAGATGTCTTTTCTCTCCACAATTTCGTAAGTTATCATTTGTTGTGATATTCCGCTCCTACATCTTGCCTCTTTTTTCTTGAATATTGCTTGAAGAGTGATCTTCAAGAAAAATCACTTGTTGTGGTTGTTGGAGTAGTCTTTGATCTTTGTTGATGAAGGAACGAGCGAAAGAATATCAAACTCAAAAAGTATATACTTGCCTCTATTCTTTTGCGAAGTTCTGAAGCTTTAAAAAGTAATTAGAAGTATCATCTTGCGAAGTATGAAGTATGTGAAGTATCTTGAAGAAGTATGAAGTATAAGAAATAGTGGTAATTGCATTTTTGTCCTTACTTTTGATGGTCTACACAAATATCCTTATCACATAATAATTTTGTCCCTCTTTATCTATAAGCCCATCAGGGGCCCATCAACAATTTATAAACTTCCAAATATACCCCAACCTTTATAAAAGTATAGATTTCTTCTTATCTTCTTTAATTTCAGATCTAATTTTTTTCTCCACCACCTCATCGTCTTCCTCTTCCACCGACAGCCACCACCTTCTTCGTCATCACCACCACCATGCCAGTAGCACCTCCACTTCCTCCATCATGTCTTACCACCATCGTTATCACCATCTCCTTCTTCTCCTTCAGCCATCGTCGTCGTTTCTCCACTTCCTAATCAATCGTTTAGATCGATTTTCACCCAACTCAAGTTTCTGCCCCCGTGAATAATATGATTTGATTTTGGTTTTTTATGGATTTAAAAAAACTATGGAGATCGGGAGATCTGGTTTCAATATCACTGAATCGAGATTTGATTCAGCTATATTCCTGTGTTTATAGTTAGTTCGATTTGTTTTTCGGTTTTTGGTTATGGATTCAAATATAAAACATAAATTAATTTTTGTTTGTTTAGTTTAGGTTAGAACTTTGATTTCTTGTATGTTCCGGATTTAACCACATTTTTGTTAATTATTTTAATTTTGTATGTGTTATTTTCATTTTGTATGTGTTATTAGAATTTGATAAAATGGTTAATCAGCGATTGATGCCTGGGTGTTCACTTTCTGCTGACGCAACATCTCAATCTTATTTCGCAAATGATAAGGCAACAAATTCATTTTGTCGGACTAATACTGCATATGATCGATTGTGAAGCCTGCTCTGACGAGATTGACTACGGGTTACCAGCGCTCTTCATCTCAGCAAATCAAACTTTTTGGATGCCCTTTGATCTCCAGTCCAGACAGGACAATATATTTGATGAAATTGAATACTTCCTGAACAGTTTTTGATGAAATTGAATACTTCCTGAACAGTTTTTTTCAGAAGGTTAGTATGTAGCTCCTAATTTGTTAACGAGATTAATTAACCAAATTGATACCACGTAATAAAGTTCAACATATACCACATTAATGATTGTTTGTATAGATTCTTCTTAAACAGCGCCCAGTGCGTATAGTTTTGAGACTTTTGACATAGAATTATCATCAATAGATGTTTTTTTTCCCTCTTGCATATTTTCTTTCATCTATTAACTGCCATTTTCTAGGCTTGCTTCCCAGTTGTATAGATAAAGTCTTTATTCTTTACATGCATGTAAAAGTTAAACTGATAGATGCATTCATCCAACAAGCTGCTGAAACAAGAAAATGCAAGAAACATAGACCAGAAAGTGAGCAATAAATAAAAAACTCCACAAACATATGGATAAACTCTTGATTTCATTTTGTATGTGTTATTGATTGTTGAGCTCATAATTTAGTGTAAAGAAATCATATGTCCAAGTATAATGTGAACTTGACAGGTTAGGAGTACAACTGCATATTTACGTATTCGGTGGTTATTTGGGTTTACGGTGATATTGGTGATATTGGATCAACTATGGTTGTTGATCCAACTGAAATGGATAAACATCCACTGTTGATCCAACTAAAATGGATAAACATCCATTGTTGATTCAACTGAGATTGGTTTTGAAGCTAGTCTTGGAGTTGTTGGTGTTTATGAAGCTACAGGTAATGAAATATGGTGGTTATATGGGTTGAAGCAGTAAGTGATATTGGATCAACTATGGTTGTTGATCCATCTATATGGGATCAACTACTGTTGTTGATCCTTTGAACTCATGTTTTGTAGTTTAAATCATGTAAATTTGTTCTAATGTTGAACTTGTAGTGCAATGGTAGCATGACTGACTCCATGTCAGATGATGCGTGTTCGACTCACGCCAAGTTCACTCCATTTTACATGGATAAACTATCATTATTGATCCAATTTTACATGGATCAACTTCCATTGTTGATCCACTAAAATTGGATCAACTTCTATTGTTGATCCTTTTTTCTTGGATAAACTAGATAAACTTCTACTGTTGATGGTTTTTTTGGTGAATCTGAAACTGCAGCTGATGAAGTGGTAGCATTTTTCCATAAACTTGGATAAATATCCATTGTTGATCCAACTGCAATGGATAAATTTCTACTGTTGATCCAACTGCAATGGATAAACATCCATTGTTTGATCCAACTGAAATGGATCAACTACTTTTTGTTGATACAAAAAAATTTGAACCGGTGATGGTGGCGGTGGTGGTGGCGGCGGCGACGAATTTGTGGTGGTGGCGGAAACAGACTAGTGGTGGTGTAATGGTGGCGGTGAAGGAGTGGTGGTGGAATATTGGTGGTGATGGCGGTTGGTAGGTGGTGGTTGTTGAATGGTGGTGGTGGTGGAATGGTAGTTGAATGTTGGTGGTGGTGGTGAAGTGGTAGAGGAAGAAATTTGTTGTATTTTGAAATAAAGAAAAATATTATATGAGTGAGGGTATTAAGGTAATCTAATATTAAATGGATAAGGTTATAAAAAAGGAGGGACATAATTATTTTTGCATAAGGATATATTTGTAGGGAGTTAAAAGTAGGGACATATAATTAATATACCCTAATAAATATAAAATATCCTTGAAGAAGTATAAGAAGTACTCAATCCTCGAAATATATAAGAAGTATGAAGTATCCTTAAGAAGTATAAGAAGTAATTAATCCTCGAAATATATAAGAAGTATTCGTCCTTGAATGAGAGTGATAAATATTGCCTCTGTTCATGTGAAATTATTATTCCATTTTTGATGAGGATTCTTGCTGAGAAGATAAAGAATCATAAAATATTTTCTTGGGTATCCATAGTTGCCTCTATTCTTTATCTATGAAGGAGAATCCTTAAGAAAATGTTGAATAACTAAATTGCATCTCTATTCTTATCTTGCCTCTGCCTCAAGTGGTAACCCTGCTAACTTCAATTTTTCGCAAATTTTGAATTTTTCTCGTGAATTTCGGGGTTTTCTGCGAATTTCTAAACTTCTGAATAATGCTGCGAATAGTGCTGCGAATATAGTGTTGCGAATATATTGTTGCGAACTATGAATAGTCCTGCGAATTATGAATGTTTCTGCGAAGTTTCGCGGTATTATCCTGTAAAATTTTGTAAAATACTTGTGTGCATATAATACTTATATAATGATTATGTTATGAAATGTGTATGCGATGCTTATGCCTTGAAATGCTTATGCAATGCTTTTATGATGCGAATATGATGCTTGAATGATGCGTGTATGATGCTTGTATGATGCGAATACTTATCTATTGCAATGTATATTTCAAGTTTCTGTTACTTAGCTCATTTTTCCGTAGTAAAATTGATATATCTTTGAGTTTCCTCCATTCATATAAGCATCTTCGTAAGTTTACTTGTGTATTTTCGCGAATGAAATCGCCTCTTCTGGTATGACTTCGTGATATATATTCTTGTAAAAATTCTTCAATGATATTGATGGAATTGTCTTATTTGATATATATTGTCTTCAAAATTCTTCAATGATCTTGATGGAATTGTCTTCTTTGATATATATTCTCTTCAAAGTTCTTCAATGATCTTGATGGAATTGTCTTCTTTGCTAGGACTTCATGATATATATTCTTGTAAAAATTCTTCAATGATATTGATGGAATAAATTTCATGAATTGCTGTGGTCTTATCATGCCTTCCTAAGTAAAGGTCTTATTTTGCCACCTATTTTGTGATAATATTTTGTATTTGCGATAATATGACAAGTCTGAACATTCTTGTGAATATACAACCTCGTGACATTATCGTCTTGCGATGAAATCGCAGGACGTTTTTACACTTTCATGTAATAACCCATTGATCTCATTTTAACTTCATTGTTATGTTCTGCGAGTTCTTTTTTTTTTTTTTTTTTTTTAGAAGGCTCGCAAAAGTTCAATTGTTGCACAAATATGACAAGCCTTTATGTTTTCGCAAACAAGAAGCCTCGTGACATTTGCGTCTTATAGCACGTATCAGCTCCCTAATGGAGGGTGCTGCCCTTTATCTTCCCCCTAGTTTCCCCTTCAAGGAAGCATACATCGACCATACAAGGTTAGCTCTTCCCATCCGGTTCTGCCAACAACCAGCTTTTGATCGCAACCTCTTATCTTTTTTGCCTATAGGGCTTATAGTTACGAGGTTGCACCCTATGGGGTATCTTTGGTCCAAGTGCATCATTTTCCAAGACTTGTCAAAAATGGCATATGTGGTTCAACCTCACCCGACACTCTTGACTCAACCGTGTACCTCGGCGCCTTGATCGTTTTCTGCACTTCTTGGGAAAGACAGTATGCCTTAGTCGCCCAACCTAAATCCTCTTACACCGCATTTTATATTGCGTAATGTCGCTAGATTAGGTGAGAATCCAAGGTGTCTAACCCGAATAGGTACCCCATTATTGGGTTGTACCCCTAAAATTTTACCATGTACTAAGGGCCCTTGGTGGTGTTCCGGTTACCCTTAGCCACGTTTATAGGTACCCCCTTAAATGACGCACTTTAGGACTTTGCCTCTTACGAAATATAGCTTCGCAAACTAGGGTGTACGCCACAAAGGTTTGCCTGTATAAAATTTTCTGCGGCTCTCTTTCTTTTTTGGAGGCTGATCACAGATTGCGGTCTTTTATTCGCAAATTAATGAAAGTTTAATCGCAATTGATTTTTGGCGGTATTTTTTTCGCCTTTTTTAAAAATTCATCGTAAATTTTTCATGTATGTAAAATGTTGAATGTTTTCATGAAATGTTTAGTATAAGAAGTATGAGAAGTATCCATATCACATCTTTAAATCAAAATTATTCTATAGAAATATAGGAATTGAATTTTCTCTGTGTTTTGTAATTTTGAAGTCTTTGAAAATTTTTGAGATCTTTAAATTTTTGCGATAAACTTATTTTTGAATCTTGCGATTGTATCACTTTTCACGAATCTAAAAAATCTTTGAAATGTTTTGAAATCTTAGAAATTGTAGAAATTTTGCGAGTATATCGGTTTTAGTAAATAAAATCAAAATTCTTTTGTCTTTTGTAAATAAAATATTCAGGGAAATGGTACTTACCTTTTTACGGCTTGTTGTTGTCTCTTACGAAGTATATGAGTTGCTTGATGGTTTATAAGGAATGAAGTCTTGTGATGTTGACTCTTGATCTGCCTCTTGTATAATGTTGCGTCATACCAGCCGTGCTAAGCTTCTTTTGCGAAGTAATCATGTTTAAGAAGTTTTTGTCTATGCTGCGAATGTTCACAAAGTAAATATCAGAAGTATTTGTTTGTGATGCGAATATTCATAAAGGAAATATCAAAGGTATGGAGTACTTAGCTCGTCTTATAGTTGATGCTAATATGCGAGATAAAATCAGTTGTTGTTGAATCGTATGGAAGAACTTGGTCACAAATGTTATCGACTTGTTACTGTTCGTGGGCTTTTGCGAGCAGAACTTATTGTTGCGAAGTAATAGTTGTACTAGTGGGCTGGGCTTGCTTCTGCGAAACATATCTTTTTATGAACTTTGCTTGAACTTTCCTCTTCGTAAAAACTATTCCACTGTGTGTTATATCTTAGCCTTTTGCTTTCCTTAACTTCATGCTTACTCGTTACATGCAGTGATCAGGATGGGACATTTGGGGTTGATGAAATGGACTGTTATCTGCTTTATCCTGCTAGTGACCACAAAATTGACCTTCGCAGGCGGAGGGTTGTCTGCAGCTGATCACAGATGATGGCTACTGATATTGATATTTTACTATTGTTTTCTTCCTTCAAGTGAACCTCTCAAGACTTCTCCTGAGATTGAGATGAAGTAAACTTCGTAGACACCTATTCATTGTCCTCTGAATTCTATCACATCCATAACTTATTTGCTGCAACTTTGCTCATAATCCTTATCGTTTGTGATTTTTTATTCTGTTCTATTAATTTGATATAGTGGTTTTTGTGTTCCTCCTCTGTATGCTGGAATGGGTTATGATTCGTGGTTGTTGGTGCTTTGCTTATTATTTATTGTTAACCTCTTGACCGAGTTTATAATGACTGCACTTCTTTTCACCCTTGTTTAGCTTTATTTCTCCATAATTCTTCCCTTTGCTGAACCCGTTTTTGACGATGATTGCCTTCGTACTACTGGTTGATTATGATTTATTCGCACTATGAAGATGGTTCCCTGTGTGAGCATTCGCAGGTGTTGTTCGCAGGTGTGTTAATCATTCGCAGTATTTGTAAGCCTCTCAACTGCGTTGCTCATTGCCCTTGAACTTTTATTGAGTTGGAAGAGATTTTTACGAAGGTCGCAACAGACAACATAGCCGCAACAGATTATAATAGTTTGTTGATGCTGTTCCAACTTCCAACTCATTTCATTTTTTCATGACTGCGAAGTTTCCGTCTCTGCTGGACTTTCAAGTTTGGTTTGAATTCGTTCTTCGCATCATCGTTGTCCTGATGTTGTTAAACGTTCATATCAATGATTTTACAAATCTCTGAAAATTTCAAATATAAATTAGTAGCTTCCCAAATGGAAACTAGATTCAATAATAATATTGCACTTTAAGTTTAATCGACATAAAAACTTTATAACAGAAAATGAAAGGATAAAAATATTCCTTTTGATTATCTTTATCGTGGTTCTTGATTCAGTCGTTAGAATGAAATATGTACTTCATTTTAGAGCTGTGAAGGTTCATAAAATTCGACCCCACGATGATAAAATTCTTTGCGCCCTTGTCATTGGTGCATCCTTGTCCTTGCTAATCGACCATATCTGTGTGAGGTTATTGTTGTACGTCCTTAAATTGGTGTTTGACTAATAGTCCTTTGTGTACATTTTGCTTTCGTCTTTCTCCCTTCTTTTTGGTTCATTCATTCTAAAAAACTTTCTGCGAACTGTGTCGTGTGTACATTTTTCGAAGATGTATATTTTGCGAAGATGATAACTTACTTAACATCGTGAATATCTCAAGGATACTTGAATATCTCAAGAATGCGAGAATAGATTCTTAGTTGAAGATGAGATAGATTCTTAGTTGTACTTATTTGGAAGATCTGACGGGAAGAATTTGTTTTTAACTCTTCTTCCTTAATTGATCTTTCTTAGGAACTTCACTCTTCACAATCTGAATTTTAACGAAATTCCTTTGCACCTTAGAGAGAATTATCGTTAATTATCATATCGATCCCATAAACTCACAACAAGCCAGATTCTCTTAGCTGATTATTTTTGAAACTAGCTTGATTCGTTTGCTGATAATGATTGTTAACTCCGCTGACCTTGATGATTCTCCTGGAGTTAATTCTCGTAGGTGGTACGGCTGTACTTGAAAAGAATTTGTCTTATCTAGTGACATATTCTCGTAAAATTACTTAAAGAATTTGTCTTAAAGAATTGATCATTTGTCTTAATTTCGCAACAAATGATAACTTCACAAAATGAGTCTTGTTAAGACATTCTCGTAAGCTTGTTTCCTGCTTGCGAAATAAAGCACACCATATAATTTCTTCTCTTCATAATTCCTGTTTTTAACTCTATTTGTCATCTTCTTCTTGAACTACTAAGATACGTTCGTTGTTTGACGATGTAGAAAACTCCAGGAACTTCCATTTTTGTCTTCAAAACTCATATATCCGGTACAATTCATCACCAACAGTAACCAATTTTTCCAACTTTCTTGAACCAACAAGATTAGGTCCCTGTTTCTAGCGCCAATTATGTAGTTGCGGATTATCTCACAACTACACCCTCATAAGAATCCATTAAAATGATTCCTAAATCTAATTAATTTGATATGAAACTAAGAATTAAAGTACTAAAATTATAAAAGTGACACAAAGATTTTTACGTGGTTCGATCAATGTGATCTACATCCACGGTTCTTCACTAGTGATTGTATGTAATTACATGATTTTACAATTGAGACTCCATTAATGAATATTTGGAGCTCTAGTTTTTTGGGGAAGAAGATGATAAAGAAAATAAATCTCTCCTAACATTTTCTCTCTCCTCCTAAATTTATCATCTCTCTCTAAAAAAGACCTCTCCCTCTTCTCATGCCTAAATGGCTATTTATATGATCTTACAAAATATGACAGTTGTGTTGTCCCGCTATTTAGGATTTGATAATTATCTTGCGAACCTTCGTAACTTCATTTCGCGAACTTCTTTTGCTTTCCTCGTGATTTCCTTTGCTCGCAAAATGTTCTTTGCTCGCAAGATGTCTTTTCTCTCCACAATTTCGTAAGTTATCATTTGTTGTGATATTCCGCTCCTACACTTCTTCCAATGGGAAAATCCTTATTTCGCTAGGTCAACTAGAAGCTGGCCTTCCTATCCCTCTTTATAACCCAGATCTCCCTCTTTTTTATGAAATTATTTCTGACGTTAAATTTTCAAGAGCAATCTTCCAATTAAGTGGAGATTGCATTCGTATCATTCTCGAATATGCCTTTCGTGGAGCTGGTAAAGGATCTCGCTATCCTGAATCTACGAAACATCCTGATTTTAAAGATATCCCAATTATTCCAGCGAAATATACCGTGGAGAATTTCTTTGCGAATTATCAAGTGATCCCCATGAAGAAAGATAGCACGTGTTGGGCTGTTCGTTTGAATAGGAATAAAAAGGTTGCGAAGGATAAACTTATTATGCAAGATATAGATTATCATTCAAGTAAAAATCAAGGTCCACACTTCTCAAAAGATGATAAGTGGTGTAGATTTCCTCTCCTCCTTGAAGGTTCATATATTTATGGCGCTCTCGATCTTCCTGCAAATCCTGCGAATCTTGCAGCGTATTGTCCTTGGGTTTTTAAGCGGTCTGAAAGGAATTTCGAGGTATATTTCTGGAATTTATCATTATTCGCAAATTTTGATAAATGCATCATTCTTATTGATTATATTGAGATATCTTTTATCGATTGAAAGAATGAAGCTTAACTATGTCAATCTCGGGAATCCCAATCTCCTTCAAATTTTGAAAACCTTCACAGATGAAGTAAGAAACAATCTTCTATAACCTTTAACAATATATTGTTGCTTTTGTTTCTTATCTTTATATGTGATTGTTTTCAAGGAAATACCATTTGTCGCGGTGGTTGAAGCCAAAGATAAAGGAAAAGAGTAGCAACTCCAAATGAAAGTTCTGGTGCTTCTCCTCGCCGCAATAAAAATCAAACCACTGACGGTCCTCCAAAAAAGATAAGAAAAACTCAACCACTTCCTTCTGATAATTCTCAACTCAAAGAGACTTCTACTATCGCTGAAAAAGATAATGAAATCGAAAAAAATAGTGGAATTAATAATGATGCCTCTGTGGGCCATTCAATGCATATCTCTTCCGCAAGAATTAGGTATGCGATGGGTCTTTCTCAACCTGAGACTCCAATGGATCAATTGTCAAACATTTTTAGAAATCCCCTACAAGGTGTTGGAGATGATGATATTACTCGTACTTGCGACTATCTCTCAAAGATCTGCGACGCTTCAATCTTGACTAATAATAAAGATCTTAAAGGAGTCTCAAGATTTATTAACCCAGGTTTTCTTCATGTGTTAGCTTCGTTGGTATGCCCCTTTCCTTCATTTTTCTTGTAGTAAACTTTAAATTTGTCATGAGTATCAAAAATCTTTTACTTATCTTACTTATTTTCTATTTTTCATCAGATCGCGAGTTTATTTTTTGTTGCTTCAGAATTAGAAAATAGATTATCATCATCATAGAAAAGGCTTACTAATTCACAATCCGAATGCGAAACTTCTCGAGAAAAATAAGCAATACGAAGTGAAATCTCCATTCTTCGCGAAAAATGTAAACAGTTGGAAGTAATTTGGAAATACCGAGATTCTTAATAAAAATAAATCGCTTGAAGTAGAAATTCAAGTTCTTCAACATAAATTAGTTGATAAGGAGAAATTTGCAAACAAGTTATTGGTATAAGTCTCCCCCCCCGTTTTTTTTTTTTTTGGAGCTTATTTGGGCAACCATTTTGCAGATGCCTATAATCTTACTGATGAAGCCATCATTCTTAATTCTTTTGATGAACCCATAGATGAAACCACTCTTCTTGAGCGTCTTAATGACGCTTTAAATAATTATTCAGATGAAAAAAATTAATACTTTGTCCATTGATGAGATTAAATATCATATCTCCCTTATGAGAATGGATTATAGATCTGTCTTGAGTACATCCAATAGTTTAAAGACTTGCATAGATGAATTTAGAGAAAAAATCAAAGTCTTAAAAGCCAAGAAGAGTGAACTTGAGAAGGATAAAGAACACATTACTCTTCAAGGCGCTGAAGCTCTATCAAAATTTCGCAATACCCTTATTGATACTAAACTTGAGAGAGATAGACTTAAGGATGAAAACATTAAACTTCTTAAAAGAGAAAAACAAATCCGTTCCCATCTTCTCATTAAAAGTGATGATGAATTCGCATGGGCTGCGACAATTCTCGATAATGCTAGGAAAAACTTAGCGATAGATGTCAGTCTTCATACCGAGCAAGCAACATTGATACAAGAAATGATCCATGAAAGAGAAGGTTATTTATTGTTCCTCTAATATCTTTGTATTTCTTATAGATTCCCAACCAGTTTCTAATTTATTGTTGTATCATCGCAGAATCTGAAGGAAGATATTCCAAAAGGGTAGCAGAACTTGAAGAATAAAAAAGTGGTCTTGCGAAAAATCTTGCTTCCCGTAATGAAAAAATCTCAAGACTGCGAGAGAAAATAAAGATATCCAACTCAAACTTGCGTAATAATCTTCTCACCGTTCGCAATAATGCTATTGAGAAAGTTTACAAAGATAATGATCTTCCTCTTAGTCTGTATCCTTGTCTTATGGATAATATCCCAGCCAGTTCTCAAGTACCAATTATTTCTGATAGTGAGGCTGATACAAATGAAAATGAAAGCGAAGATGAGGAAGGAGCTAATGATGAAGATAGTGAAGACGAAGACGAAGATGAAGATAATGATGTAGATAAATAGCTCTGTTTTTTCTTTTTGATTTTCTCCTGTATTTTTCTCTTTCTTTCTTGCGATAATTATCTGCGACAACTTGTAATATTCTGCGAATTATCTGCAGCTCCTGATATCTTTCAATATATAAATTCTTTTTTGCTTCTATCTATTTGTTATTTATATGAATTTATCATATAATGATGAATAACAATATTTACCATTCTATGCATCATTCCCATACTTGCCCCTTGTTATTAATCTGCAATATAATAAATGAATTATTGCAAATAATCTTTTAAAAAAATCATTATATGCTTGAGATATAATCTCTCTTGTGGTCTTATTTTGCCTTCCTTGTTAAAGGTCTTATTATGCCACTTTTATGCGACAAGATCGCAGAACATTCTTACTTTCATATGTAATAATCCATTGATCTTGTCTTATCATTTATTTTGATCTATGCGACAATATGATAAGTCTAAGCCATCTTGCGAGATTAATCTCTCTTTGATTTTTAAGACTTATGATATTGGCGTCTTTGCGATGAAATCGCATGACGTTTTTGTGATTTATATCCTCTTATCCTTGATTTCATTTATCTTGTCTTTTGTTTTCATCGCAAAAACCCATTGATCTCATCTTAACATTTCTCTTTAGGCTTTTTGGCCTGTCATGCGGTAATATGACGGGCCTAAATATTCTTGCGAATATAAAGTCCCATGACATTGTTGTCTGTGTCACGCAAAAATATGACGGGCCTAAATACTCTTGCGAATATAAAGTCCCATGACATTGCCGTCTTTTTTGATACACAGCTCCCTAATGGAGGGTATCGCCCTTATCTCTCCCCCTGGTTGCCCCTTCAAGGAGACGTACTTCTTCCATACAAGACTAGATCCTCCCATCCGGTTCTAGAAACAACCAGTTGTTTTCGTAGCCTCTTATCCTTTATGCCTATATGGCTTATAGTTACGAGACTACACCCTAGTGGGGTTTTCTTTGGGTCGAACACATCGTAAGTCAAGACTTGCCATGGACGGCCAGGGTAGGTTCATCCGTCCCGGGCACCCAAAGCTCAACCGTGTACCTCGGAGCCTTGATCATACTTTGCATTCCTTAGGATAAACTCTCGGGTTCCCAACCAGGGTATAACCTTATATAGTTGGGAATCCAAGTTATCTCTCCCGGATGGATTTTCTATAATCCCAAATCTCCATGACTAGGTTCCAGCAGCAGTATAGCCTTTCCCATAGTCATGTAAAGAGATACCCCCCTTATGACGCACTTTAAGGACATTGCCTCTTACGGAATAGAATCCGCGAACTAAGGTGTACGCCATAAAAGTTCGTCCCATTCTTATATGTTTTTAGGTGATTTGCGCCCGTTTTATGCATTTGCATTAAAAATTCTTATATGATTTGAAATCATCATCTTTTTATTTCAATAGAAAAATTCTTATTTTTGAGCAAAGTTTTTCTTTTAATATTCTGTTTGCATATTCTTGCTATTTTTTTTCTTCAACTGTTCGCAACATGACATTGATGCACTTCTTTTCTTCTGTGACGAATGATTATTCACAATACTTTGTTATTTGTTTACTTTCTTGCGAGAAATGAAGATTTCAAAAAAAAATCCCAGCACCTTGCACTTGTTTATTTTCCTGCGAAGAATGAAGATTTCAACTTTTTCCCATCTTTTGCGCGATTAATCACCATTGATTCTTTTGGCACAAACTATTCTTGTAATATATCCTTTCCCGCAACTCTATCTGTCCACCATTAATTTCTCTCGCTCTCTCGAGTTTGCTTCTGTTATGTTGCCAATTACGATTTCTGGCGTTTCTTTCTTCGCAAGTATTAATGTCAACTTCATAACACTTTTTCCCTTCAAACCAATCACCTTTAATTATCCCAATACCATGAGGATGCGGAAAATTTATGCATTGATGATATGTGGATGCTATGCCCAATATTCCATGGAGCCATGGTCTTCCAATTAAGGCATTATAAGGATATTCTATATCCACTACACAGAACTTAATTTTTGAAGATATCTTGTTCAATGAGATTTCCATAGTGATTTCTCCTTTTGGCTTATTTGCAGTGCCATTAAAACCATAGATCTTGTAAGTTGAGGGGATTAATTCATCATCTCTTCCACCCATTGTACGGTAGGTATGATAAAATAAGATGTCTACCGAGCTGCCAGTATCAATTAAAACCTTATATATTGCCCAAGAATCACTTGTTGCATCACCATCATCTTCTTCTCCCTCTCTGTACTTTGGATTTATCTCTAACTTTACCACCAACGGGTTGTCATGCATCTTCCCTGGCTCTGGTATTTCTTGTGCAGTAAAAGAAATAACTTGTTTCTGCCATTCTTCTAACGAAGAAATTTTCGCAATATTCATCACCTCTCTTCCCTCTATATCCCTCACAAATACTCTACTTAGCACATTATCATGGAAATCTTCTATTGTTTTCTGCGAATGTACAATTGAATTGCAAAATAGATTTTTTGATGTAGCTCCTACTTCAATGACAAATGTTTTTGCGTCTTTCGCAACATTGACTCTACAATTTCTGGTGCTTGCGGAAATTGTTGGGGTTGTGGATATCTCGCTAGAAAATGATTTAACTTCCCTTGTTCAATCATTCGCAGAATAATTCTTTTTACATTTATACAATTATTCACAGAATGGCCATGAAAATGATGATAAGGACAGAACTCTTGATTTTGGTTGTTAGGATGTGGTTCTTTCCCCATGTTCCAGGGTGAGGGTATATTCTCCATCAAAATAATCGCTTCCCAAATCTTGTCTATACTGGTATTTAGAGGTGGCAATTTGACATCTTCCCATATAATCTTTTGACCTCTTTGCTCTCTTGAATAATTCTTCCTATGTCTACCATAAGTCTCCTGCGGTTGATCAAACCTTGGTACCTTATTATTGTTATTACGATTATAGAAATTTCTCTCCTTTTCCAATTCCTCTTGATCTCTACTCCCCATTGCTACTATCTTACGTTGATTATCAATCTCCATTTTCTCTCGCTGATTTTGGGAGGTACTTGCTACTGTATTAATCATCATTGGTAATAAACTTCCATTTGCTGTGGATGAACTTGTGCCTGCGAGAATTGGATATGACTCCATCTCATTTTGTTTTTCCTCCAAAGCGATATACTCTTCTTGCAATTCTGTCATAGTGATTGTGTTTTTAACTCTGAATACCTGGATGTATAATAGATTTGTCGCAAACATAACATTTATGAAGGATAAAATGAGATATCTTTCACCTACTCTTCCAGACATTTCACTACACATTGCCCTCCATCTTATCGTTAAGTGATTTAAACTCTCGCCAACTCTCTGCTTCAATCCAAACACATCTTCAATTCCAGGTCGTGTAGAGTTATTACTTATGTATGCTCCTAAGAAGGTAGTTTGCAAGTGCATGAACGAAGTTATTGTATTCTTGGGGAGACTTTCAAACCACTTCAATGCTTCTCCAGTTAAACTTGACGCAAAGTATTTGCACAAAAACGACATCATGGTTCTCCCATTGTAGCATGCATCGAATATAGGCTTTGATATGTTGGACGACACATGTAGTCCCATCAAAAATACTAGTCAACACCGGTAAATTGCATTTTGGAGGTATCCCTCCTAATTGTACCTCTTGAGTAAATGGAGTTATCGCAGCTTCTTCGATTGCCTCATCAAGTTGTCTTCCTCCTCCTTCTCTTATGTTACTTATCATTCCTCTCATTTCTGATAATTCCCGCAAGATTTGTTCATTCCTATCAGAATTTTTCTCCATTGGCCTTTTCAACGCAGCCTCTCTTCGTCTGTGTTCATGCCTTTCTTGTCTTGCGATATTTCGCGCTTCTTCTCCAACATCTTGATTTTTCCTTCTTCTACGATTTTCTTCTTCTTGAAATTGCAAGTTAATTTGTCTTTCATTCTCTTCTCTGTGAATTTCCTCATCCCTTACTGTTTCTCTTCGTTGCCTTTCTATGTCTCTGCGAATTCTCTCATATTCCTCATTGAGATTACCATTATTACGATTTTGTGCACGTCGTCTTTCTCGATTATCATGATTATTATGACGCAATGCTGCTTGAATTTCTTGTTCTTCTACTTCCGCTCGCAATCTCTCTCTCTCCCGCTAAATGTACTTGCTCAACATAATGTCTCTCAATATCATCTTCAATTATTCTGCGATTTCTTCGGATTTCTTCATCACGTAACATTCTCCTTCTCTCTTCTTGATTTTCTCCCTCATTTTGATTATGTCTAATATCCAAAGTTTCACCACGTGGAATATAACGATCATTTATCAAATTCTCGCCAATATTTTGTATAGGGTGATTTTGTCTTGTTTCTTCTCTATATGATCTTGAACTTGATCTCAAGCTGCTTCTTGATCTTCTGTTTTGCAACCTCAAATTTTCCATTCTTAGTTCATGATTTTGCCTTGTAAGATTTGCGCGTTCTTCTGCCTCTAATCTTCTTTCCTCCTGTATCCTTTGTCTTAAGTCATCTAATACTTCCTGCCCTTCATGAATTACTCCTCCATCCACTTCTTGATTTATTTCCTCTTCTTGATTTTTTTCCTCTTCTATCGAATCCGACCTCCAAGTATGCACACTTACTCTATCATAATCCATATCTCTATCTTGTGCTTGTGTTTGTTGATTCGGTGGTTGAATTGAATTTTTTGCTCCATTTCTCATTCTACTTCTTCCTGATCTGATCCTTAAAGATCCTTCCAATTCACCTGTTCCTTCTCCTACAATTCTTATACTTCTTCTCACTGTTGTTGGTGGTTCTGATGTATTTCTTCTTCTCCTAGCCATTTCTTCAAACTCTAACAATTTCTTCAAATCTTCAAGTTGCAATTTGAAATTTCTCAAATTGATTCTCCCTGTTTTTGGACCCCAAAATGTAGTTGCAGGAATTCCCACACTACACCCAACTCAAGAATTTATCATTATTTATATAACACAATTTGAAGATTAAGGACCGACTTTATTAATATGATCTTAAAAGAATTACAATGATCAAGAACACAAGACTCTTAATAAGATTTTCTCTCTCCTAAAAACTTTATTAGCACTCAAAAATTCATCCCCCTCTCTAGAACTATTCATTTCCTTTATATAGGCATTTACATAGTGGATTACAGCTCATGACATCTCATTTACAGCTAAGATTCCCTTTAGTTTCGGATCTAAGTTCTTGCGATACATCGCAGTTTGCACCGCCTTAATCTTTCGCAGGTTTTATTGATTCATCGCATAAATGTCACGCCTTTCTCATGTTTCTGTCGTTTTCATCCGATATGTCATTCCTTACGTCATTTGAGATGTATTGCAGAATATCATTGATGTATCGTAAACATGTCTCGCAGAACTGTTGTTTATTTTGCAAGAATATTGTTGTGACAATATTTTGATCCTACACTTGCCTTTGCCTTAATATCCAACTTATCTTTCTCTTCCTTTATTTGATTGCAATAGGCCAACCGCTTAACCTATTTTGGTTCTAGGAAAGCTTCAGCATCGCAATTCAAACATACATAACAGTGGATTTGATGCAGATGATTATCCCTGCATCGCATAACTCGAGTAGATGAAATGAGAGCATCCTTAGGTACATTTTTATATTCACAAGTCATTTTGGTACTGACTCTATTTTTCTCTAAAAGTTTTTGGTTACCTTCTATGTTATCTACCCCCTAATTAAGCTAGCAAAATCCTCTTAATTTCTTACATTTAAGTGCATGCAAGTTTTATCCCATCAATCCCAACTTTTTGATTTCCTTACACAAACTTAAAAAGTTATGTGAACTCCAGAACTCGGTTTAGTTAAATGTTTACAAACCGGTACGCGTACTATAACTGAACTGACTCACGAACTACTATGTATTTGTACCTTGTGCATTTACTAAACCATGTAGATTGTATTTTCAAGTGCGTTTAAATTATTTATACGAGATAAATAGCATTGCATTTGATTAATTCTCTAAAAATACTAGACTTAATTGATCACATGTTTGTGACTCAGAGTTAATGTCTTGTGTTGTTCATGAAAATGAAGATTGAGCTTTTAAGTTCAAACCGGCTAGTTTTGACTAACCATGTTGAACATAGTTTTTGTACACGGTTCGGATACGGTTTACCATGACATAGTGTATATCTTGTTTATGTGAATGAGATTTAAAGATTCATCTAATGGTGGATATTATTTTCTTGGTTCTAAAGGTATCTTAGCTCAAACCTAAAGCAACCTATGCTTTAAATGTCTATAAATGGGGAACTTCAAGAAACCAGGATCTTTGAATCCCGACACTACTTTTTAGTGTGTCCTAGTTGAATCTAGATTTGTCCTCTTCCTTAGCAACTACAAAGTCTTCATAGGGATATGTGAATCCAGGTCCAGTTATCTTTCCTTGATAACTCATTTATCTTATATCTTGATCGATTGTTAAGTTTACTCACTTGATCAAGATAGATCGAAATCATCAAAATTCTCTTTGTCTCAAAATTTGTTAATTCCACAGGTTTTATACTTGTGAGGTTAATAATAATTTAGGATGCACTTCGGGTTGCATAAGTCCATATTTTAAGGTTAAATAGACTTTGTCTTTTGCTATTGATTTCCACACCTTTGATCAAACTATTTGATTGTAAAAGGAAATCAACTATATAGGCTTAATTTGTGGGAGGCGGATTTGTTTTAAAGTCTTCAATTGATTTAAAGAAACTCTTAGTTGGTGTGACGTCAGCTAAGGGAATCAATTACGTAGAGTCCTGCTAGGATTGAAGAGACGTAAGGAACACAACTATAACTTAATCAGTGAGATACCTTTTAGGGCTCAACTACATCCCAATATGAAGTTAATTGATAGTAGAATAGTGTCTGTAGCGGCTTAATACAGTTTGGTGTTCAATATGGACTAGGTCCCGGGGTTTTCTGCATTTGCGGTTTCCTCGTTAACAAAACTTCTGGTGTCTGTGTTATTTCTTTTTCCATATTATATTATTTATCTTTATAATTGAATTATCATAGGGTGTGCATTGATCAATCACAGTAGAAAAACCCGACCTATTTTTTTGGATACGACTTGATTGATTCTTGGACATTGGTATTTGGTACCGTCCAAGTTATCTCTCTGTAATTAGGTTCACGAATTCAGTTATATAAACATTCTAATCATAAGAGATAAAGAGATATAACTCTAGACACTATTCTTTAATTGAGTGTAGCTCTCGTATTTGTATTGAGTTTGTCCATATAGTTTCCCTAAGGAAAAAGTGGTGGTGTATTTTGGTACCCTCCGCGTTTTTTATTGGTATGAGAGCAGGTAAATACTCTAAGACCTAATAAGCCTATGTTTGAAGCAGTCTGATTATATGGACGGAGACAAAATATCTATAAACGTATCACCAGCACAGATTATGCTTAATCCCGAGTGTATTCCAGAAACCATCGATGTTAATTTTGGTAACGATCTAAAGAATATGATCGATAAACTTTGTCACAAGAAATATCAATTAATAGGTAAAATCGACGGACTTCGCTGTGAAATTTACATTAAATATTTTGATATTCGAGAAGGATTTGTAAGAGAAAAAACTCCCCAGGATAGATTGGATGAACATATTCAAATTAATAAATAAAAAATTGCATATGAAGGTTATTTTATATCCTCTCTCGATAAAACTCTTTGGATGACGAACCACGTTGAAACCTTCAGTCTATCTAAGAATTCAAGAAATCCTCTTGATTCATGTCTAGTGAATTATCGTCGTTCTGGGGATAAAAAGGTTTAGGATTCTTAAAGATATATGCGACTCATATTGCTTCAAAAGAATCAATTAATGTCACCTCAACAATTGTTGGGTCATGTATGTTTTCTTGTATTTCAATCGTTATAAACATACTTGTAAACTCTCAGGAAGAAATTAAAGGTTGCTAGTAGTCTCAATAATAAAGCTAGAAAACCTTTTTCTAACCTTATGAGTTCTAATAATCTAACAAAATATCAATTCGGGAAAAATGATATTAGTGAAAATGCGGGGGTATAACAACCACACCCAATATTTCATTCGGAAATCTGTATGGACTAAACTCCAATATAACTCCGAGAGTACCAACTTAAAAAGTGAGCCTCAATCAAGAAAAATATCAAATAGCTTTATCTCTTTCTCAATATAATTAGTAAATCAACATGATAAAAATACGTGATATTGATTGAGATGAGAATAACTTGGACGGTACCAAAAACCAATGCCCAAGTGTCAATCAAGTCTTATCCAAAAATCAAAGGTCGGATTTATTAACTGATTGAACTATGCACAACCTGTGATATTTCAATTATATAAACAAATATAATACATAAAAGAAATAACATAGACACCAGAATTTTTGTTAACGAGGAAACCAAAAATGCAGAAAAACCCTGTGACCTAGTTCAGATTGAACACCACATTGTATTAAGCCGCTACAGACTCTAGCATACTACAAGTTAACTTTGGACTGGAATGTAGTTGAGCCCTAACCAAGTCTCACACCGATTAAGGTATAGTCACGTTCCTTACGCCTCTGAATCTCATCAAGATTCTACGCATTTGATTCCCTGAACTGATCTCAGACACAACTAAGAGTTGCTATGACCCAATGTTGAAGACTTATATAAACAAATATGTCTCCCACAGATATGTCTATCCTTTCTTCTTTTTGTTCCGTATTTTAATACAAGGATCAAGGAGAACATGAATAATCCGGTCTTATACTCTCAAAGAGAATCCTAGAATATCAGTCACCTCACAATAACCCAACTGGTTAATAGAAAAAGTTATCGCGGATTCACAAGAGTCTGAGATGAAGAACTGTTGTGATTACTTTTTATATCTTACCTATCGGATATAAATTTCATGCAAATATTAGAGAAGATAAAACTCAATATGATAGAACAAGTAAGATCAGAATACGCAACTACAAAGCAAATAGTTGGATCGGGCTTCTTGAATCCCAAATAAAGTCTTCAAGTCGTTAACCTAATAATGGTTTTGGAAAAACCTTTGTTAAAGGATAATCGTCTGTATTATAAAACTAGGACACATGGAAGTGTCAGGATTAGGTTCCCAGCTGCTAGCATTCTCCCTTATATAGTCTTCCAAATCAGGGTTACTTACAGTCAAAGATAAGATAGCTTAGTAACAAAATAATTGATATTCACCGTTAGATGATTTCTAGATTTAAGATTTGTTAGAGCATAGCTCGGTTGAACCCACCAAGCGTTGGTATGTCAATTTTGGTTGTCATATGTTAGTGAACAAAAACTCATCTAAAGGGTCACTTGATTATATGCTAGAGTTAACTTCGTATAGGTTATCTAGAAAGTTACTAGGATATGAGACTTACAAGTATTACATGAAGACTTGAAGAGTGTGAAGAAGTAAAGAGATACATCGACGACATCATCCTTCCTCTTGAGGTTAGTAATATTTGACTTGAACTGTTTCATTCCTAACGTATCTTTCAAGTCGTGCATATTGAAAACATAACTGCGAAGCTGTGAATGATTATACTCTAGTTAGAATAGTATTAAGGAATTACAATACGAAGTATAACGCCTATCTTTTGAACTTCGTATATAATACATCGACATAATCGTATGAATGCTATTTTGATAATGTATGGGTGTGGGTGAACATTTCGTCCTAAGAAATAATGTTTTACATTCGTTTAACGGAAGTACAATTCATAAACTTGTTTTGTGAATCGAAAGGGAAATCGCTAGGCTTATTGGTATTGTTATTCATTGCAAATCTTTGGATTACCAATATGTGTGTTTATTATCACCGCTCATAACTTGTTTATGTATCTTGGTAAAACTATTCACAATGCCTGACTTTTGTATTTGTAGTTGCAGGAAATCCTACACTACACCCTTGATAAGATCTTACAGTGATTAACACATGTTTGATGATTAAAACAACACTTTATTATTTGATTCTCAGAAATGTTTACAAGTAATGGAAGAAGATCAAGAACACAACCGCTCTCTTGAATTTTCTCTCTCCTCAAGACTTTCTCAACACTAAAAAAATACATCTCTCTTTCTAAATATACTGGATCTCTTTATATAGGGTAATTACATAGTGGATGACATCTAAGTTGTCCTTTAATTTCGGATTTGGCTCGCGATGTTCTCGCGGTAGTTATAATGTCCATTCTCGCAAGCGTTTTATCCATCACAGAACAATCACGCTCTTCTCGTTTTTCTTCATTCGTCATCTATTACGTCATTCTTTGAATTATTCTGTGATACTTGTGAAGTGTTGTTGAAGAGCTCGCAAAGCTGTCGATGTCAATCTCGCAGGGGTGTTGTTAATACCTCAAGAATAATACCATAGCGGTATTCTGGTCCTACATCTTGCCTCTTCTCATGTCTTCACCGCGAAGTGGAGAGGATATTAGAATTTTCCACTCTTCATAATGCTCGCAGCTTCCTATCTTGCCATATTTTCTCCTCGACAAAACTCCATGAATTTAGCTTAACCGCCTACACGTGTCGTAAATTCTTCTTTTTACTGGCACGTCTCTCCTCAACAGGTCATCTTCTTTTGTCTATAAAAGATAGAATTTGGTTACGATACTAATTTTCTTCTTTGACTTTTCTATCTTCTTCGTCTTTTTATTCTCTGCAAAATTTTCTTTTCGATCTGCAACTTTATTATTTTATTTTTTTTCTTCTTCATATTCTCCTTCTATTGCTTTAATGGAATCTTCAAGGTATGTGTTTCTCTGATGTTACTAAATTGTTTGAACTATTTTTTTACTCATGTTATCCAATCTTTTCTATTTGATTCTTCATAATTCCCATATTATGTTTTATCTTTAGTGGAACTACTCCTAACACCCAGTCCATAATCCAAAACCCTAATCTTCGCAAAAATCTTGTTAAAAAGAAAAGAAGCTCTGCGAGTAATAAGGTAGTAAGAAACACTTATTTCTTCTTAATAACAATATTGTTGCCTCTGTTTTTTATCTATATTATTATTCGTAGGATGACGAGGGTATCGCTAGACCTTCCAAATGATCTCGCCATGTTAAAACCCTTGAGGCTAACATTACTATTCCCAAGCTGACATCTGCGAGAGTTATTCCCACAACCTTGCAAATGGAACCTCCTTCTTCTATTTGTGAGACTATCTCCACTAATATCCCCAAAGTTGCTGTCAATGAAACTCCTTCCAGCCCTTTATTACCTTCAAGTGTTACCTTTCCAAACACTCCTCCTTATGACGATGCAATCATTGCGAACAATCGAAACCTCCAGCTTTCTACTGTCATTATTTCACCATCTGCACCTTCTTCTTCTTCTAAGGAAACTTCGATAGGAGTGGATGCCGCTTTTAAAGTCTTGTCTGATGTTTTGGATGAGCCTAAGAGGTCTTCTACTGACCCCGTCAAGAAGGACGTCTGCGAGGTTTTATGTAAGTATCTTGGTTCTAACCAAATGGCTTCACAAGCATCTTTAGAAAATGAAGTTGAATCGCTTAAAAGAAATCTCCAAGCTAAGACTTCAGAATGTGACATTCTCTATCAAAAGCTTCGCAATTCTTCACATGATTGCGAGAATCTTCGTAGCAAGAATAATGAGTTAAAAGGTATAATTTCCCTGCCTCTGTCTCTGGTTTTTCTGTTCTAACAAATTTTTATCTTCTCTGTACTTAAATTTCCTTCTTAAATTCTTGGTTCGTATATTTAGTTTTAAATCAGAAACGACTCATGGAGATATTTCAATTTGAGTTTGTTGCCGAAGAAGCTCGCGCTGAAAAAGATTCTTGGATGGACCAATATAATAGATTAAACAATCTTTACACTTATTCTATCGATCAAATAGATAACCTTACTAATGAGAATAATCAATTATCGCAAAGCCAAAATTTATTAAGTAGCAAGGTTACTCGCTTCTCATATTTGTTAATCAAGGCTAACTTGGAGATGGAATCTTTATCAGATGAAAATAAAACTTTATCTCAAGAAAAACATAGTTTTTCAAGCTTGATGGCGACTTCCTCGCAACAATTGATTAATCTTCAAAGAGTGTGTGATAATCAAGAGAAATCTCTTCGTTCTCTTAAGGATGAACTCAAGGAAGTAATTGAATCATCTGATGTTGAGAAGGATAAACTTATCAAGGGTAGGATAACTCTTAGTTTAAAGGCCAGTAAACTTCAAGATCAATTCTACCAATTAGAAGAATCTTATTCTTTACTATCAAAAGAAAACTCATATCTCCTCTCCAAAGAATAAAATATAAACTCTCGCCTGAAGGGTATAGTTGGGGACAAATTTGATGATGCCATGAACCAATGGGAGAATTATTGCTCATTAATTCAAATTTAACTTCGCAGAAAGAAGGTAGTCATTTGACTGCCTCAATTGTTGATCTTTCTGTTAATTTTCTGTGTTATATTTCTTGCATGATTTTCTTTTTCTGAATAATTTTTTATTTCTCTCGCAGAAACTGAGAAAAGTCTTTATCTTACCATTTCTGATCTGACTGATAAATTGGCTAAAGTTCGCAAAGAAAACGAGACTCTCACTTCTGACCTTGTAAAATCTCGCGATCGAGCAAAGAGAAGATATGACTATCTTGAATACTTCAAGAATATGGAGATTAGAAATCACGACAGAAGCTTCCTTCGCAAAGTTCATCTCAGTGCAGAAGTTCTTGTGAATGATATTCTGATATCCCAATTTCTTCCCCCTGTAATTGTGCCTCCTCTAGAAGTAGATGATGATGAAATTCCTCTTCCTATGGATTCTGATCTAAATTATGCAAGTGATGAAGAAGACATTTCTCAAGAAGTCCCAACAGAATAAGAAGAAACTCGAATTAACCGTAGCGAGAAGAATACTGATGAAGCTGATAACACTAGCAAAGATAATGAATCTGGCAAGAATACTGAAGCTTGAGTTTTATTTTGTTTTATTTTTCTCCCTCTTTTTTGCGAGCAATATAACTTTACGCAACTTTGAAATTCAACTTTTATTTCTGTTATTTTGAATATTCTCAAGGAAGATAATGATATTTTATTTATCCACTCCCCTACTTTCCCTTCATTATCTTTCTTGTAATGGTCAATTATTTCATGTATTTTCTTCTTCTTGAATCGTGTTACGATATTTAGGAATACCTTTGCGGTATTATGAATACTCTGCGATGTTATGAATAATCTGTTGTATGATTCTGAATAATATTTCTGACGAACTCTGAAGGATTTTTGTTTCTCATCATTTCTCCTGCGATGAAAAAATCTTTCCTGCACTCTTAAAAGAAAATAGTTAATGTTTGGGATTATTCTGTTGGTCTTATTTTCCCTTCCTAGTTAAAGGTCTTATTTTTCCAACTTTTTATTTCTGCGACAAAATCGCAGGATGTCTTTACATTTGTATGCAAAAACCCATTGATCTTGCCTTATCTGTATTTTGTCAATTTCTCTGCGACAATATGACAAGTCTAAGTTTTCTTGCGAAAATGAAGCCATATGACATTTCCGTCTTGCGATGAAACCGCAGGACGTCTTTACACTTTCATGTAAAAACCCATTGATCTCATCTTAACTTTCTCTTATGACTTGTTGCCTCTGTATAATATTTTTCACGTGATAATATGACAGGCCTAAATGCTCTTGCGAGCATAAAGCCCCATGACATTGCCGTCTTTAGACACTTATCAGATCCCTAATGGAGGGTGCCGCCCTTATCTTCCCCCTGGTTTCCCCTTCAAGGAAGGCACATCGGCCATACAAGACTAGATCCTCCCATCCGGATTTACCAACAACCAGTTGTTTTCGCAGCCTCTTGTCCTTTATTCCTATATGGCTTATAGTTACAAGACTGCACCCTAAGTGGGGTTTTATTCGAGCCGAGCGCATCATAGCCAAGACTTACCAAGAATGGCCAGGGTAGGTTCGTCCGTCCCGGGCATCCTTGGCTCAACCGTGTACCTCGGCGCCTTGGTCATACTCTGCACTCCTTAGAAGAGACCCTCGGTCGTCCAACCAGGGTATAACCTTATATAGTTGGAAATCCAAGGTACCTCTCCTGGATAGGTTTTATTTAACCCCAACATCTTCATGACTCAGGTTCCAGCAGCGGTATAACCTTATCCCTGAGTCACGCAAATAGATACCCCCTAATATTATGTACTTTAGGTCTTACATTTGCCTCTTGCGAAATTGTATTCGCGAACTAGGGTGTACGCCATAAAGGTTCGTCCCGTTCTTTGTTTCTTTTGCGTATATCGCAATCTTTCATTCTTTATGTAATCTTGAATAATCTTGCGAATAAACTCACAGCTGTAAAAATTTGTTTTTCCCATTTTTTATTAAAAATTTGTTACTCATAATATCTTTTTAAAAATAATCTGTTCCATGGCCTACCAAGTCTTTGACCAACATCTCTGCCCTCTGGGTCTACCAGCATGTATGCCCATGTTCCAACTATATCCTTAATGATATACGGTCCATCCCATTTTCTCGCCAACTTTCCACCACGTTCTCGCTGGTACTCTGGTGTTTCTCGCAAAAATAAATCACCTGGTTGAAATTCACGTTTCTTGACTCGCTTGTTATATTCGTGAGCCAACCTTCGCTGGTAATTTTCCATATGTTGTAATGCTTTTTGTCTCTTCTCTTCTAATTCATCAAGTTCTCTTAGAATCATACTAGCATTAAGATTCTTCTCCCAAACCTCTCTTTTTGTTGTAGGAATAGCAACTTCTGTTGGTAGTACTGCTTCAACACCATATGTTAAACAAAAAGGTGACATTCCAGTTGCCTCTCTCCTGTTTGTGTTGTAAGCCCAGACTGCATTATGTACCTGTTCACACCATGCTCTATGGTACCCTTCTAATTTCTTTTTTAAGATGTATGCGATTGTCTTATTAGTTGCTTCAGCCTGACCATTATCTTGTGGGTATAAAGGAGTAGATTTTCCACATCTTATCTTAAATACATTGAGTAGCAATTCTATATTTTATCCTTTAAATTGTTTTCCATTATCAGAAACCAACTGTGCTGGAATTCCAAATCTGCAGATGATATTTTCAGAGATGAATGTAAATATATCCTTATCGCGAATGTGTTTTATTGCTTTTACCTCTGCCCATTTTGTGAAGTAATCTGTCACGACGATTAAGTATCTCTTCTTCCCTGAACCTGGCACAAAGGGTCCCACAATATCTAAGCCCCATTTTCCAAAAGGCCGCACACTTTTTGAAGATGATAATGGTGCCCCTGGTGCATGTATCCTCTTTCCATATCGCTGGAAATCTTCACAACGTTTTGATAATTGTTTTGCATCTTCATGCATATATGGCCAATAATAGCCTTGCATTTTTGTTCTATAAGCCAAAGATCTTCCTCCTCTATGATTACCAGCATCACCGTTATGCTACATTTTTAATATTTTTTCTCCTTATTCCCGTGTCAAACATCTAAGTAATGGCCCATTAAAAGATTTTCGATACAATACCCCATCCCTTAATTCATAATTTGTTGCACGGCTTTTTGATTTGTGCGCCTCCAATCTATTTCTTGGTGTTTCTCCTGTCGACAAGTATGCGTGAAGTTCTGCTATCCAATCTGCGATAATGTCGCTAGCTGATTTTTCTGTGTCATTTTCTATTATCATTACATCCGCCTTTTCTTCTTCTTCTTCTTCTTTATTAATTGAAGGTGATACAAGTGTCTGAATTCTTATGCATATCGCAGCTGGGTTTGTCATCATACTTGATATGAACGCAAAAGCATCTGCGACTCAATTATCTTTTCTTTATATATGTCTCCATTTTATTTTTGGAATTCTCGCAGACAATTCTTCAACAAGTTTCTTGTATTTCTTCAGAGATGGTTCATTCGTTGTGTATTCTCCTTTTATCTGGCGAATAACCAATTGCGAGTTACTGGTAATCCTTGCATTCTCCAACTTCATTTCTACTGCGAACTTTAGAGAATGAGCCACAACTTCATATTATGTCTCATTATTAGTAGACTCGAACTCCAATCTGAATGAAAAAGCTATTTTTCTCCTTCTGGCGAGATAAAGACCACTCCAATTCCATTTCCTTCCCCATTTGATGATCCATCCACCAATATTTCCCACATGTTCAGTTCCTTTAATAGATATTTTGGATCTCCATGTTCTTCTTCTATGTCCATCATTTCTTCCACAACCTCATCATCTTCTAGAGGGAATTCTGCTAAAAAAATCTGCCATAACTTGTGATTTTGGTGAGGATAGGACTTCATATTTGATTTCAAAGTGCCAACTTGTGCATTCCATCTCTCAACTCTGCCTGATCTTTTTGAGTTCTTCATTACTGATTCAATGGGCACCTTTGTTAACACATTTATTTTATGTTCTTGAAAATATATGTGAAGTTTAAGCCAGAATTAGCTTCTCAATTTTTGAATAATTTTTCTCTGCAGAATTAAACGTTTTGCTAATGTAGTAAATTGGTTTTTCTACCCCTGCATCTATTCGCAATAACACTGCGCTTAAGGCGTGCGATGTTGTCGCAAGATAAATCAATAATTCTTCTCCCGGGTCCGCTTTCTGTAAAATAGATATGTTCATTAGATATTCTTTAACTCCTTGAAAAGCCTTCTCACATTCATCTGTCCACTTGAATTTTTTACCCTTCCTGAGTATATTGAAAAAATGCTTGCATTTATCTGAAGATTGCAAGATAAATCTTCCTAGTGATGCTAAGAGCCCATTCAACTTCTTTACATCTTTCACTGTTGTTGGCGTTGTCATATCGTGAATTTCCTGTACTTTCTCTGGATCAACTTGAATTCATTCTTTTGATATGATATAACCTAAAAATTTCCCTGATGCTACTCCAAAAATACATTTCTCAGGACTCACTTTAATGTTAAAGAGTCGCATTTGATCAAAAATATCCTTCAAATCTTGCACATGGTTCTTAGCTTCTTTACTCTTTATTAACATGTCATCTACGTACACCTATAATGTTTTGTGTATCCACTTTGCGAACACCTTCTCCACCATTCTTTGATACGTTGCACCAGCATTTCGTAACCCAAATGGCATTTTTGTGTAACAATATAATCCTCTTGGAGCAAAAAATGCAATATGCTCTTGATCTTCTTCAGCAAGAGGGATATGATTATATCCTTTATACCCATCCAATGAAGATATTCTATCATTACCTGCTGCTGATTCGACCATTTGAGGAATATCTGGTAATGGAAAGCTATCTTTAGGACAAGCTTTGTTTAAGTCAGTAAAATTTATGCAAATTCTTATCCCTTTATTCTTATTTGGAACCACTACCATATTTGCAATCCATTCCGGGTATTTTGCTTTCCTTATAATTCCCGCATCGAGCATCTTCTGTAATTCTTCTTCTATTTTTGAGTGATAAGTTGTCGCGATTTTCTTATCCTTTGCTTGAATGGTCTCACATCTTTGTTAATCTCTAACTTATGACATGCAAATGATGGATCTATTCCAGGCATTTCATCCATATTCCACGCGAAAATATCCTTATATTCTCGCAAGAGATTTATGGTTTGTTCTTCTTCATCTGCACCCATCTTAGTTCCAATTTTCATCATTTTAGGTTCTTCTTCACTTCCAACGTTTACTTCCTTTGTTGGTTCTGCTGCGGTGTAGCTGGCCTCAGGTTCTCCCATTGGCATTGGTGTTTCCATGACTCTTGCGGTCTCATCATCTTCTTGCGAGATCTCGCTAGGTATTCCTTTTCCTTCTCTTGCTCTTATCACGTAAACTTTAAATTCTTCTTCCTTCTTTGCCTCTTTTGCCAATTTTCTACGAGATTTTCGCAATTTTGGACGCTCTTCATAGTTTCTCATTTCAATTCGATAACACAGTTTCGCGAGATCAGTATCTCTTCTAATTTCTCCAATTCCACTAGGCATAGGAAATTTGATGCATTGATGTAATGTTGATGCTACAACTTTGATTGCGTGTATCCATGGTCTCCCCAATATCATGTTATATGGTGTCTCCATATCCACTACACATAATGTTACTTGTGTTTCAATCTCTCCTAGCGGAATGCGTACCATTATTTCTCCTTTAGGTTTTGTTATAGATTTTCCAAAACCATGAATGTGATAATTTGAACAATACATCTCTTCATCCTTATATCCCATCTTCTTAAATGTATGATAGAATATAATATCTACAGAACTTCTTGTGTCCACCAAATTTCTATTCACAGCCCAATCTTCAACAGATCTTGTTGATTTCTTTTTCTTTACTCGCATAGTAGATATCGTGATTACCAATGGAAATGTATGATCTAAATTTTGTTTTGGTATTTCTGCTGCTGTGAATGTGATTTCTTGCTTTTCCCAATCTTTCAGAGGTGATATTTTCTCCATTGTCATAATTCTTTTTCCTTCAAAATCTCGTTTATGAATCTTTCCTCTAATATTTTCATGGAATTGGTTAATCATTGTTTTTGTTATCGTATTGCACTCCAACTTCCTGTAATCCTCCTTTGCTTTAATTTTTTCTTCAACTGCTTCACTAATTTGTTCAATCATCTTCTTAACTCGAATATTGATCTTTTATCTTGCTTTTTCCTATAATTTTCAACTTTCAATCCCTGTTTCGGGCGCCAAAATGTAGTTGCAGGAAATCCTACACTACACCCTTGATAAGATCTTATAGTGATTAACACATATTTGATGATTAAAACAACACTTTATTATTTGATTCTCAGAAATGTTTACAAGTAATGGAAGAAGATCAAGAACACAACCGCTCTCTTGAATTTTCTATCTCCTCAAGACTTTCTCAACACTAAAAAAATACATCTCTCTTTCTAAATCTACTGGATCTCTTTATATAGGGTAATTACATAGTGGATGACATTTAAGTTGTCCTTTAATTTCGGATTTGGCTCGCGATGTTCTCGCGGTAGTTATAATGTCCATTCTCGCAAGCATTTTATCCATCGCAAAACAATCATGCTCTTCTCGTTTTTCTTCATTCGTCAGCTATTACGTCATTCTTTGAATTATTCGGTGACACTCGCGAAGTGTTGTTGAAGAGCACGCAAAGCTGTCGCTGTCAATCTCGCAGGGGTGTTGTTAATACCTCAAGAATAATACCATAGCGGTATTCTGGTCCTACAGTATTGGTATGACTTTTATTAGTGAAACCGATCTTAAGTAATCACCTGAGATGGTATGATCGATATTTTGTAATTAGTATGACCAACTCTAGACATTAGGTAACCGATCCTATTAAGAGGTTCAACCAATCACAAGTATGTGGAATCGATCCTTATAAGAGGTAAAATAAGTCCTAGTAATTGGTAACCGAACCTAGTACCTAGTCAACCAATTTTTGGAAAACTAGTGTGACCGATCCTAGTACCCACATGGAGGTAGAATCAAAACTTTGTGTTTTAGTAGAATCGTGAAACCCATTGATGATGATTTGATAGGATAATCAATCACATAGTTCTTGGAAGTCAGATGAACCAATTCTAAACTTGTTTGGAAGTGTGGAAAATTGGTTCCAAGATTGTAAATATGAAAAAAGATTTACAAAGTAAAGATGTCAACATATTTTGAACATGTGCAGTAATTCTTATCTTTTATTGTTCAAAGATATTCCTTAATAACTAAAGGACAATCCCGGATCAAAATAAATTGAGAATCTTTTAATTAAGGTTTTAAGTTTTTATATGCTTTTAATTTCCAGCAATTAAATGCATATCTCTAGAGAATAAAAATTAGTAATGTACATTTACTAATTGGAGATTTTTAGTGAGATTTCGATCAATATTTGGACAGTGCATTTCCAGGAATTATGAAAACCGATTTTGGCTTTATTGTATATCTTTGAGAATATTCGGTTTTGGAAATTCCTCGGTGTCCGAACTAACTTTGTTTATAAATATTGAAGTTTGCATTTCGATCAAACTAATCTTCAGAGCCAGCAAAATTACCTAGTTGTGTTGTTACTGGTGGAGTCGTCTATTCGGAGAGGAAAATACCCTAATTAGGAAAAATCTCTTACGACCGCTCATTTTAAAAACATTTTTGGATTGAGAAGCTCTACGAGTACTGTTGGTGGGAAACTGGATAATTTCAGTTTATTATTAGTTTTCGATTGATTTGATTGACTAACAGTTGTTGAACTTTGATTGCACCTAGTTTGTTTATGCTTGAGAATCTTCACTTATGATATAAGATTCACTAAAACTAGATCAAAGTGTCGACGGGGATCTTTAGAAATGTTTATAGATCTAAAGACGTCTTGTGATAATCCATCATTAGCAGAGTCCGTTCTATGTGTGATTGATCACAAGAGATTCAAGTTGTTTGTCTGCAGGTGTTTATTAAAGATTTAAGAAGATTTGAAGACAAAGAATATATTTGGGTTCATAATCTTTGGTGTTCACAAAACTTGATCGGCTGGAGGGATTCAACTATAATCGTTTTATCTTTGTGATAACCTTGATTGATTAGTTATGTAGATCGACATCAATATTTTGTCTTTGTAACTAAGAGTATTGATTGCAAAATCTAAACCCAATTACTTTGATATGTGTATTTTAGATAGATCTCGGACCCGACAAAGGAGTTTATTAGTTAAACAGGAAGAGCCTTTGTCAAACTCATATCACTTGGTAGAAAAGAGTTATTATGGAACAAATTTGTTGTTCCTTTACTATTTGGAATACGAACCAAAGGAATTGTTCTATGTGCGTGACTTATTATAAGTTGGAGATACATGGATACTGAGGGAACTATGTGAACTATAGGTTTAGTTTCTTGGTCTCAACTAAACGAAGTTGGTTTGATTTTGTATAGCGGCTTAATTCTGAGAGTATTCAATTCTGGACAAGGTCCTGGGATTTTTCTGCATTTGCGGTTTTCTCGTTAATAAAATCTTGTTGTGTCATTTACTTTTATTTTCCATAATTATAATTATGTTTATTATAATTTAAAGTAAATTACACAAACGTTAATTCCTAATTACTTGATAGCAATCCTATAGTGTTTGGTTAAGTCCGAACCTATTATCAAGTAATCATACTTCGTTGTTATATTATCTCGATCTCGGGTCCATAGACGATCACACTAAGTGTGAACCGATTCGTTGTATTATCTCGACTCAGTCCATAGACAATCATTTTCAGAGAAAGGACTTATAAGTGGAAAAGTTTTAGATTGAGGTATATTTGGGTACCCTCGTATTTTCAAGATTCAAGCTAAGTCTTCTTAGAAACTAAGCAATCAATCTCAACCGTTAGATGGTATTAACTTGATATACACAAATATAATATACCTATATTTAGATATGGATGAACCGTACCAAATGTGTATACCTTGTTGGATCAATAATAGTTAACAAAAGTTAGCTATATTAACACTTATAAGTTAACGGTACTTATTACTTGTCTCGATAGACTTAACGGTACTCATTACTTATATGGGGAACTGAGTCGTTTTTATCTCGCGGGTTAATTTGTACCTAGTCATGCCACAATATTAATTAATCAATGGCGTGTCCAGGAAAAGGTGTGGCTCTTGTAAGTTTGATAGGTTTTATTATTTCCCAAGCTAAGAACTCATTTTAGGCCAGAAAAATGTACTTACTTTGATACATATAGTCGGTAAACTTTCGATCAACAAAAATGTCCAGTGAGTAATTCTTTTTACTTATGTCAAATATTTAGATAGAAGGGGTAGTGTTTGAGAGAAACTAGACATGCAAAGGTCTCAAAGAGGATTTCAAAATTCGGTTGAAATACAAATTTTAATTTTGTTTGTTTGTTTGTTATTTTTTTTTTTTTTTTTTTTTTTTGAAAATCTTCTCTGTTGTGGTTTTGATTTTCTTAACTATAACTCTCAAAAGGTTTACAACAAAACATTTATGCGTTAAAATTTTGATTTTGGTAGATTGCATAAAATTGATTTCAAAGCATATCCCTGCATTTGCATGAATGATACTCATTCTGTTTATTTATTTTCCTCTTGCTCTGATTTCCCTAAAACTTGGTAGTGTTTTCCATTCCTTCTCACTAAATTTTTGATATGATAAGGATATGATTTGTTATGAAGATAAATTAGATTCTTCCCCTCAAAATTTAGGTATCTTGCAGAGATCTTAAACTTACTTCAATTAATGTTTATATATTTAGGAAAGCCACATAGATATGTTTTAAAATTTAGGAAACCAAACTTATCTAACTGCCCATGAGATGATTCTCTAGAACACATTAACACAAAACAAACACATACCATAAACACAAGAGTAACTACATGTATTAACATATAGACTTCCCACGGTAAAGCTTCCCTCTTCTTCCTTGTTGATCTTAATTCTCTATTTCTTATCCTGCTTTCTCCCTCTCTACATCTTCATAGTGCCCCTTTCCCCTATTGCGTAAGTAACTTGACTCTTCCCTGAGAACATACTCATAATCAAAACCTAGAGGTATTTATCTGCGTTAAACAATAGTATCTTATGGTTTTCCATGCTCCATCTTCACTTGAATTCTTTCCTATGTTCAACATGGTTAGTCGAAACTAGTCGTTTTGAAATTAAAAGCTCAATCTTAATTTTCATGAACAACACAAGACATTAACTCTGAGTCACAAACATGTGATCGATTAAGTCTAGTATTTTTAGATAATTAATCAAATGAAATGCTAATTATCTAGTATAAATAATTTAAACGCACTTGAAAATATAATCTACATGGTTTAGTAAATGCACAAGTTACAAATACATAGTAGTTCGTGAGTCAGTTCAATCATAGTACGCGTACTGGTTTGTAAACATTTAACTAAACAGAGTTCCGGAGTTCATAGAACTTTTTAAGTTTGTGTAAGGAAATCAAAAAGCTGGGATTGATGGGATAAAACTTGCATGCACTTAAATGCAAGAAATTAAGAGGATTTTTCTAGCTTAATTAGGGGGTAGATAACATAGAAGGTAACCAAAAACTTTTATAGAAAAATAGAGTCAGTACCAAAATGACTTGTGAACATAAAAATGTACCTAAGGATACTCTCATTTTATCTACTCGAGTTACGCAATGCATGGATAATCATCTGCATCAAATTCGTTGTTATGTATGTTTGAATTGCGATACTGAAGATTTTCTAGAACTAAAACAGGTTAAGTAGTTAGCCTATTGCAATCAAAAAAACGAAGAGAAAGATAAGATGGATATTAAGGCAAAGGAAAGAATTCAGGTGAAGATGGAGCATGGAAAGACACAAGATACTATTGTTTATCACAGAGGAAATGCCGCCAAGTTTTGATTATGAGTATGTTCTCAGGAGAGAGGCAAGGTACTTACGCAATAGGGGAAATGAGCATCATGAAGATGCAGAGAGGGAGGAAGAAGGAGAAGAAATAGAGAATTAATCTCAGCAAGGAAGCAGAAGGAAGCTTTATTGTGGGAAGTTATATGCGTGTCATAACCACAACAAATTAATTAATGTTTCACTACCTAATTAATAAGTAATATAGGGTAGTCAAGATCGATCCCATGAGGAGAAAGATATTATTAGTTGTAAAATTGTCACAAAAGGGGGGTATTGGTTGTAAAACTTATAAAGCAAAAGAAATAAACAAAGTGTAAGTTGAATTCAATAAAAGAGAATAGATCAAGGAATCCTTCTTAGCTGCAAAACAATGGTTAAAGTTATGTTCTTTTCCACTTTTTATTATTCATAAATTATCACCAACCGTAGGTATAGCAGCTAGATCAGTGCTAACCCCTAAATCCCTTGTATCACCGGACACGGAAGTTCTCGACTACCGAATTCTATTTACCAAACCACCTAGTAGTAGATCACCCAAGATGTAATTTAGTTAAATGCATTAAGATTTATGAATTTATTAGGTTGATATTAGTAGTTAAACTCTTAGATCAAGGTCCACTTGCTAATGTTATTTTTACACACAATTGCTCCACGGAATCCCTCCGCAAGGTCTTGTGTTTTCTACTTATGTAAATAGTCAAGAAAGGATTACTTATCCCCTAACTTTCACTAGCTTTCGATCAATTAACAAATCAATTTAGTTGGCCACCCAAACGACCTATCAATCAAGCATAAACACTAATATTAGCAAAAACAAACGATAATCATATGAAAAACTTCAAAGTAGAATTGAAACAAAACTCAAACCATATATTAAGAACTAGGAATTCATCCTCAATCAATAAGAAAATTATCTACTCATAGTTTGGAGTTCACACAATAATAATAATAATCAAGGAAGAAAGAAAAACTTATTGAAAAGATGATGGTTGCTCCTTCCTCCAATCCTTGTGCACTTTAACTCCTTCTCCAAAGTAGATGTGTGTAAAAAGTTGTAGAGAACTCCTTTATTTATAGGCTTCAATACTCTCCATATCTTTGTAGGAAAAGAATCCTCATTCCAAAAGAACACCACTTTCCCAATTTGAGCCATATTCCAATTTCTAGTCAAATTCTCCAAAACTTCCAAGTTTTCATCCAATTCCCAATTCTAAGTCTTCACACACATGAGACAAGTCCATACAAAATTCTGTATTTTTTCTCGCCGGAAAACTATTTTTTTGGCAGGAAATCCGCCGGAATTCGTCACCACCGGCAACCTGTAAATTCTCTCCGTCGACGGAATATTCCGTTAGTCCACCATTAGGAATAACGGTTGACCTAAAGGCCGTCGTTAGTCAACCAGGTCAAAGCTATACCGAGTCAGAACTGAGTCAGACCGAGTCAGCTGGCTAACTCGGTTGACTAGGCCTAACCTGCTGCAATTATTGCATATGCCTGAGTTGCTCTTCCAGACATGATGGATGTGCTATGTATCCACCATCTGTAATTTATCTGCAACCACCATGGTACCCTTCTCTGCATTCAAATCCACCTCTTGTAGCAATATAATAACAGCTACACTGCTCCATTCCATAACACCATCAGCATTAAACTTCACAGCTGAAACATCTTCATTTTTAGCATCACCAATTCCATTTCTCAGTCACTTCCATTACTGGTTCTCACAGAGACAATTGCACTCACATAGAATCCAGCACCACAACCTTCTCCCTTCTACAATGCATCGACAATTAACTACAAGACTAGCATCTCAACCTCAATTGCACCTCCACTTCCAATTGCAGCTCAAGCACACACTGCACAACTCCACCAGTTCCCTTAACTTCTTAGGCACTGAACCCTGCAACTGAGTTCAATCCAACCACAAACACAACCAACTGCTGCTAATTTATTCATCCATGCAATATCAGAATCAAACCAACTCTCACATCTTCCCTGGCCTGTATTTTTCTTGTTATTTTGAGCCTAGATACAACTCAACTTCCACCAATTGTATGCCATGTAGCTCATTCTTAGAAGCTCAAACCCACCTACATCTGCAATCACATTTCTAATCTTCTATTCATCCACCTTCTTGTCCACCAGTTCCCCCATACAAATATGAAGCTACAACAAGTTGAATCAGCTAATTCTCCATTCTTAACCCAGTAGCCAACATTTCCTTTGCTTCATGACACCAATTCCAACAGAAGTTCAATTTCACATCTTCTGAATCCTCAAAATTCATTCTTCCAGCATAAAACCTAAATCTGAGCATACCCATTCTTACATCCCTATAAGACATTCATTCAAACCAAGAATTTCAACCCATAGGCTAAATGATCTCAAACACAGCCACCATCTCTTCTACTCAAATACCAGCAAACTCATAACATCACCTTCTCATCCATTCTACTTCTCATCTAGCAAACAATTTCAGTCTCTGATATTCACAGCAAACCCATCTGCTCTCTTCAAACAACAGCAAGTTCATCACCATCTTCTCTGCAATTTGAGCATATAATTGCTGATTCAAATCCATAAAAACAGCATCAATTTTTCCTTATCTTCGACTCTCATCACCGACAAACCCTAGTTAATTCATCATAACCCTTCTCGATTCTCTTCAATCTTTCACAGAACAATCATCAACTTCAGCTCGGTTTCATACAGCAATAGTACTCGTTAACCCATTTCGATTTCAATCAAATACAGCTCAGTTGATTCATTTTCTCATCTCTCGATTTCTCTTGATTCAGACAAGAGCAGCAATGGCTGCTCTTTCTCGATCTCGTTTTCTTGGACAGAACAACGGCTGATGTTCTTGATTTCAGCCCCAAATGATTTGGGAAAGAAACGCCTATTCGACTTAGGGTTAGGGTATAGCCTGGATGGTACACCCCATGGGATAAGACCACCCCAGTTTGGGTGCTAATAACACAATAGCTCTCTGGATAAGGGGTACCCAGTGATAATTACACCCACTGATACTTATAAGGGATACCCTAGATGGTAACCCCTTAACCATAGCTGGCTTGTCTTTAAAACTTCAAAAGAGTTGTCCCTTAACCATGACTGGACTCCAGATAGTGGTCGCCCTGTGAAATGACAATTCTGCCCTTTATGCTCAATTTTGGTGATTTCTCCTTCTTTTCGTCCGTGCGACTCCAGAGTACCTAATAGCTCAAAAACACATATAAAATACATAATTTACAAGAAAAATAGCAAAGAAAGCATAAACTACTAGATAGTAAATTAGGTGTATTATACACCTATCAAATTCCCCCACACTTAGACTTTGCTAGTCCTCGAGCAAATCAAACTAAAACTCACAACTTCAAAGCGTTCCAGCGTCCCAAGCATCCTAAGAGCTATGAAGACATAGAGTTTCTGCATGCTAGTAATAAGAAGTTAGAAATACTAAAGAACATATTCTCATTCTTAAATGTTGAATGAGAAATAACCACACCATAATGAGAGAACGCGTGTTTGAAAAATGATCAATAAGCATTTATCCTCGACTTCTGCCTCGCAAAAGGGTTTTATGATAATTGCACTCAAAAAGACGGCTTTTTTATGGGTCTCACATGTGTGCAGGTAGGAATGAAGAGAGAATTCCTGCAACACGTTGAATGGTGGGAAGGATAACTTCCGAAATTTTGAAAAACCCACATCTTTTAACATTTTGAAAAACCATTTTTCTAACGATCTCTAAGAAAGGAAATCAACCACTTATATCGAGGATGAGATTACTTACTTACCTTCACATCCGATTGCCAATTATGATAACACCACTCTCACGGAATCCAATAGAAACGTCTTCCTCTCCTCGTCTTCATCTTCTTGGTCTTCGGATTCAACTATTGATGATAAACTTTCGAACTTCATAAATCCTTGACAATTTGTAACTTTTTTACTTAAAATCCATGTCGCTTGAAACTTCCTTATAGATTTCCCTTCCCCACGGCTTATTCAATAAAAACAAAAAATAAAAAACAAAAAACAATAATAGATATTTCTCTTGTTTCATTTTTTTTTTCTTTTTTTTTTTTAGACAAGAGAAACAAAATACAAATCAAAGTGAAAAAAAAAAAACCATGGCCGTGGAAAAGTACTTTACCGCTTGATTCTTCACAACTTGTATCGTCTTGAAATCATAAACTTCAATAATTTTCACCTTTTGCTTTTCTTTGCTCTTGTAAATAAGTCTTAATACTTGGATATAGAATTACCTCATTGCATTTTAAGTCTTAAACATGTATGTAAAATCTACTCATTGTATGATTCTTTACTTGGATATAAAAATTTGCTCTTTTTCTTGTTCCATTGTTGCTTGCAAACCTTGAACCTTTTCAAATTTCCTTGTAGATTTTGATGTCGCTCCTTGTTGATAATTGTGATGTTTTTATGGACCCGTTGTTGTCGAGAGAGAGAATGGTGCTAACTCCAAATCGAACTACAAGAAGGAGGCTTTCATCATAGACGTCACCCTCATGATTGACAAAAATTAGCACTCAAGAGATCAAAATAGTGCTGAAAATTGGTGTGAAATTGGGTATATCACCATTCTACCCGGAATTAACGTACGGTGACACACACTCAAAATAAGCTCTTTAGTAAAGGAAGAATTTCTGGTCGGTGCCTCACATGATATGAAAATGGGTAGTCTCCACTAATGATTGATCAACAACTCTAATAATGCATTCTTCTCTGCTCCTAATTTGAATCACCGGCATGATTAAATCCATTATTTAACACTCTAACAAATAAGAAATCCGAACGTAGTTCCCTAACATTTCCAAGTTCAATTATGTCGGTCAGAATTCTCTATGTAAACATACCTAGAAGTATGCTAGTGACTCTAAAATCTCTAAAAGTTGAAAGTTTTATGCAAATTTTTTTTTTTTATGCAAAAATATATGCTTAGCCACTCCCCCACACTTAAACCTTACATTGTCCTCAATGTAATTGAATCATCCAAGTAAAGTCAAGGTGGGAAATCCTAACATGATATGAAACAATAAAAATTAACAAACAAAACAAAAAGCAAACAAAAGGATAAGAGATACAAAACCGGTGGGATGCCTCCCACTTAGCGCTTGTTTTAAAGTCAACGGCCCGGCATGGATCTTGCTCCGTATTACTCCTCTAGAGGGAGAAAAACTTTAAATAAAAGTTCATCCACATTAACATTGGCGATGTTCTCATAGTATGTCTTCAATCTATGGCCGTTGACTTTGGAAACCGAGTTGTCTCTAAGACTAGTAATTTCAACTGCACCATAAGGAAACACATTAGTAACAACATATGGTCCAATCCAACGGGACCTTAATTTTCCAGGAAATAGTTTAAGGCAAGAATGAAATAAAAGGACTTTTTGTCCCACTATGAAACTTTTACGATAAATCATCTTGTCATGGAAAAGCTTAGTCTTCTCCTTGTATATTCGGGCACTCTCGTAAGCATCATTACGTATCTCCTCTAGCTCATTTAGTTGCAACTTTATTTGTTTCCCCGCTTCATCATACTCCATGTTGAATTTCTTTATCACCCAATAAGCCTTATGTTCAAGTTCAACCGGGAGATGACAAGCTTTGCCATAAACCAACCGATATGGAGACATACCAATCGGTGTCTTGTACGCCGTTCTATATGCCCAAAGTGCATCATTGAGCTTAAAGCTCCAATATTTCCTTGTGGTATTCACCGTTTTCTCAAGAATGGACTTGATCTCACGGTTTGAAATTTCAGCTTGTCCACTAGTTTGTGGATGGTAAGGCGTACCAATCTTGTGTGTTATGTTGTACTTCTTGAGGAGAGCGTGAAAAGAATTCTTGAAATGTGAGCCTCCATCGCTTATCACCACTCTTGGTATGCCGTGCCTAGTGAATATGTTTTCTCTTACAAAATCACAAACAACTTGAGAATCATTAGTTTTGGTGGCTCTAGCCTCCACCCATTTTGAAACATAATCTACGAAAAGAAGTATATAAAAATTTCCATTCGAATTGACAAAAGGGCCCATAAAATCGATACCCCACACATCAAAAATATCTATGGCGAGAATTGGTGTGAGTGGAATTTGATTTCGAGCACCTAGATTGCCCATTCTTTGACATCTATCACATGATTTACAAAAAACATATGAATCTTCAAACAAGGTGGGCCAATAAAATCCACTTTCAAGAACTTTGAGAGCGGTACGTTTAGAACCAAAATGGCCACCACAAGCAAAAGTATGACAAAAGGAGAGAATAGATTGAAATTCGGAGTTAGGTACGCACCTTTGTATTATTTGATCAACGCCATATTTCCATAAGTATGGTTCATCCCACACATATTGCTTCGTTATCTTCTTAAGTTTCATCTTTTGGAAGTTGGACATTGTACTAGGTACCTTTCTTGTCACCAAGTAATTCACTATTGTAGGTACCGAATATCGCAAAATATTGGGTTGCGAATATAGCAACGATTATAAGAGGAAAGTGTCGCAAAATAACACGATGATAGAAGAGACGCGGGAGAATAATGGAAAGTTTGCGAGTATAAAATAAGCTTGCGATCATAAGTTACGATACTTCGCATGTTATTACAGTTGTAAAGATTTCACTATAAATAGTAGTTCAAATGTAAAATTCGGGAGGTTCTTTTAGTGAGTATTAGAAAATATCTTAGGAAAGAGAATAGAGAAAGTTGTAACTATTCTAGTTCCATTTAGATACTTCTTTGTAATCAATTGAGAGCATTAATAAGAAAATTGTCATTCATCATCAAGAACTTCTTAAGTTTTACAAATTCTACTGAGGGTGTAGTTGTAGGTTAATCTGCAACTACATAATTGGCGCTAGAAACAGGGACTGAAGATCATCATAGCAGAAATTTGAAGGAATTTTGGAAATTTAAAGATCAAATGGAATCAACAGATGAAGATTGTAAAAGAAAAGAATGTAATATGATCACAAAGACAATGATTGATGAATTTCATAACAACATAAAGGGAAAAATACACAAACGAGACTGTAGAGGAAGAAAGATCATGGAGGTGGAGAAAAGAACAACTTTGAAAGAATGGGAAAAACAGAAAATCACGTTTTCAGTAGCAGAAATTCCAAATGAAGACTTGAACCACACTTCACCATTAGTAGTCACAATTCCGATCATGCGAGAAGAAAAGAAAGCTACAAAATCTATAGAGAAATGGAAATTAAACCGAGTTTTGATTGATATAGGGAGTTCTGTTGATATTATATTCTATCATGCACTTAAAGGGATGGGGATCAAAGATGAAGAAATTACGAATTCAGAATATCTTATCCATGGATTGGGGAAATCTACAACAAAATCCAAAGGGGAAATAATGTTACGAATATCGCTGGGAGAAATTGAAACACACATAATTTTATGCGTGATAGATATGGAATATCCATATAATATGCTGATAGGAAGACCATGGATTCATGCGATTAAAGATGTTGTTTCGACATTACATCAATCAATTAAATTTCCTACACCAAGCGGAATACAAGAGATAAAAGGAGATCTTGATAGTGCAAAATTTTGTTATCAGACTGAAGTAAAACAGTGTGGAGGAAGAGCCAGAAAGAAACAGTTTCGCAGAAAACTTGAAAAAGAAGCAAAAAAGGAAGAGGAGTTCAGGGTGTATACAATAAGAGAAAAAGAAGGAAGAGGAATACCAAGTGAGATCCCAGAAAAACAAGGAAAACCAATGAAAGTAATCAAAGAGCCAACACCTATGGGAGAGCAAAGTCCAAGTTATGTCGCAGCAGAACCAACCAAAGAAATAAATATTGGAAGTAAAGAAGAGCCTTTAATCTTGCGAATCGGAACTAAGATGGACGAAGAAGAAGAAAAAAGAACTATTGATCTTTTACGAGAATACAAAGATATATTCGCAGGAGGTGTAGATGAAATACCAGGAATTGATCCATCAGTGGCGTGTCATAGATTAAACATAGATAAAAGTGTGAGACCATTCAAACAAAGAATAAGGAAAATCTCGCAAAATAATCATGCGCAAATAGAAGAAGAATTACAAAAGATGCTAGATGCAGGAATCATAAGAGAAGCTAAATACCCAGAATGGATTGCGAATATGGTCATTGTCCCAAAGAAGAATAAAGGGATAAGAATTTGTATAGATTTCACTGATCTAAACAAAGCTTGTCCCAAAGACAGTTTTCCATTGCCAGACATACCACAAATGGTGGAATCAGCTGCAGGACATGATAGAGTCACTTCACTTGATGGATATAAAGGGTATAATCAAATATCACTCGAAGAAGAAGACCAAGAACATACTGCCTTTTTTGCTCCAAGAGGTTTATATTGTTATGTGAAGATACCATTTGGTTTGTGAAATGCGGGTGCCACATATCAGCAAATGGTTGAGAAGGTGTTCGCAAGGTGGATACATAAAACATTAGAGGTGTATGTAGATGATATGTTGATAAAAAGTAAAGAAGCCAAGGATCATGTGCAAGACTTGAAGGAAATATTTGAACAAATGAGAAAGTTCAACATCAAATTGAATCCTGAAAAATGTATAATTGGAGTTGCGTCAGGAAAATTCTTGGGATACATAGTATCAAAGGAGGGAATACAAGTCGATCCAGAAAAAGTACAAGTAGTTAGTGACATGCCAACACCTGCAACAGTAAAAGAAGTGCAAAAGCTGAATGGACTCTTAGCTTCACTTGGAAGGTTTATTTCGCGAATGTCAGATAAGTGCAAACATTTCTTCAGCATACTCAAGAAGGGAGCAAAATTCAAGTGGACTGATGAATGTGAAAAAGCTTTTCAAGGGATCAAGGAGTATCTCACTAATACATCCATATTACAGAAACCAGAGAAAGAGGAAGAATTATTGGTGTACCTCGCAACAACTCAATACGCCTTAAGTGCAGTTTTGTTGCAAACGGACGCATGAGTAGAGACGCCCATTTACTACATCAGTAAAACTTTTAACACAACATAGAGGAATTATTCTAAAATGGAGAAATTAATCTTAGCATTGGTTTATGCGTCATTTAAATTGCGAATATACTTTCAAGCGCATGTGATAAAAGTGGTTACCAAAGTCCCAATTGAGTCAGTGATGAAGAAAACAAAAAGATCAGGAAGAATAGAGAGGTGGAATGCACAAATAAACCATTACAAGATAAAGTACGAAGTATTATCATCACAAAAATCACAAGTTGTCGCAGATTTATTGGCAGAGTTTCCTTTGGAAGAAGATGAGGCAGTAGAAGAAATGATGGATGTTGAAGAAGAATTTGGGAATCCAAAAGATTTGTTAACAGAACCAAATAGGTGGGAAATTTTAGTAGATGGATCATCCAACAGTGAGGGGAATGGAGTAGGAGTTGTGTTGATTTCACCAGAAGGAGAAAGAACAACATTCTCATTCAGACTAGAATTTGCATCCACGAACAATGAAATAGAGTACGAAGCTGTAGTGCATGCATTGAAGATCACAATAGATAAGAAGCTCGAAAGTATAAGAATAACAAGTGATTCTCAGTTGGTAATTTGTCAAATTAAAGGGGAATATACCACGAATGAGTCTTCTTTGAAGAAATACAGGAAACTCGTTGATGAATTATCTGCGAAGATACCAAAGCTAAAATGGAGGCATATCACAAGGAAATACAATTGAATCGCAGATGCTTTTGCATTCATTCCAAGTATGATGACAAACCCCAATGCAAGAAACATCAAAATCCATAAAATTCAACATCCATCAGTAAATAAAGAGGAAGAAGAAATTGAAGAAGCAATTGCGATGGAAGTAGAAGGGGAACTACCAGATAACATCGCAGAAGATATCGCAGATTGGAGAAAGGAAATTCATGCATATCTCGCAACAAGAGAAATATCCAGAAACAGACTAGAAGCACATAAATTAAAGAGTCGTGCAACAAATTATGAACTACGAGAAGGAATTTTATACAAAAAATCTTTTAGTGGACCATCTCTAAGATGTTTAACTCGTGAAGAAGGAGAAAAAATAATGAAGATGTTACATGGAGGAGAAGCTGGAAATCATAGTGGGGGAAGATCTTTGGCGTACAGAGCAAAAATACAAGGATATTACTGGCCTTATATGCACAAAGACGCAAAATTATTGGTAAGACGATGCAAAGAATGCCAACGACATGGGAAAAGAACTCACGCACCAGGAGAAACATTAACCTCTTCAACAAGTTTCTGGCCTTTTGGGAAATGGGGGTTGGACATTGTTGGTCCATTCTTACCTAGATCTGGGCAGAGAAGATTTTTAATAGTCGCAACTGATTATTTCACGAAGCTCACAGAAGTAAAAGCAGTACAACATATTCGTGATAAAGATGTTTTTACATTCATATTCGAGAATATCATTTGTAGATATGGAGTTCCAGCACAATTAGTATCCGAAAATGGGAAACAATTTGAAGGGAAGAATATAGAGATGTTACTCAGTGCTTTTAGGATAAAATGTGGGAAATCAACTCCATTATATCCACAAGCTAATGGACAGGCAGAGGCAACAAATAAAACAATCGCAGACACAATTAAAAAGAAATTAGAAGGACATCTCAAAGGGTGGTGCGAACAAGTACCTAGCGCAGTTTGGGAATATAATACAACTAGAAGAGAGGCAACAGGAATGTCTCCTTATTGCTTAACATATGGAGTAGAAGCTATATTGCCAACAGAGGTTATAATTCCGACAACAAAGAAAGAAGCCTGGGAAAGAAATTTAAGTGCAGGAGTGATATTAAATGAACTGGATGATTTGGAAGAAAAAAGAGAAAAGGTGTTGCAACATATGAAAGTTTATCAGGAAAGATTAGCTCGAGAATATAACAAGAGAGTCATTGAACGTGAATATCAACCAGGGGATTTGGTCATGCGAGAAACACCTCCATATCAGAAAGAAAATGGAGGAAAATTAGCACCAAAATGGGATGGACCATATGTCATCAAAGAGGTTGTGGGAAGCGGAGCTTATCGGATAATGGATCGAGAAGGGAGAGACATGGGTTTAAGACTTGGTAGACCTTGGAATAGACTATATTTGAAAAGGTATTATCCATAAAACTCATGATAAATTTTGCGAATATTGTTTGCTCGCACGAAATTTACCAAAGTTACGAATTTCAAAATTCTTCTTGCGATTAGCTTTCATTAAAGAAGGACTCAAAAATTAATTTGCGAATAAAAGACCGCAATCCGTGATCAGCTTTCAAAAAAGAAAGAAAGCCGCAGAAATATTACACATGCAAACCTTTGTGGCGTACACCCTAGTTCGCGAAGCAACATTTCGCAAGAGGTAAAATCCTAAAGTGCGTCATTTAAGGGGGTACCTATAAGCATGGCTCAGGGAAACCGGAACACCACCAAGGAACCTGAGTACATGGAACAATAGGGGGTACATAACCCAAAAGCGGGGTACCTATCCGGGTTAGACACCTTAGATTTTCAACCTAATCTTGCGATGTACCATGATTTAGGTTGGGCAACTAAGGCATACTGTCTTTCTCAAGAAGTGCAGAAAACGATCAAGGCACCGAGGTACACGGTTGAGTCAAGAATTCCGGGTGGGATTGAAGCACATCTGCCATTCTTGACAAGTCTTGGCAAATGATTCACTTGGCACAAAGATACCTCATAGGGTGCAACCTCGTAACTATAAGACCTATAGGCAAAAAGGATAAGAGGTTGCGATCAAAATCTGGTTGTTTGCAGAACCGGATGGGAAGAGCTAACCTTGTATGGTCGATGTACGCTTCCTTGAAGGGGAAACCAAGGGGAAGATAAATGGCAGCACCCTCCATTAGGGAGCTGATATGTGATATAATACGCAAATGTCATGAGGCTTTTGTTCGCAAGAACCTAAAGGCTTGTCATATTTGTGCAACAATCATATTTCTGCGAAGTTAAAAAAAAAAAAAAAAAATACTCGCAGAATTACATACAATAAAGTTAAGATGAGATCAATGGGTTATTATATGAAAGTGTGATAACGTCCTGCGGTTTCATCGCAAGACGATAATGTCACAAGGTTGTATATTCGCAAGAATGTTCAGACTTGTCATATTATCGCAAGAACAAAAATATTATCACAAAATAGGTGGAAAAATAAGACCTTTACATAGGAAGGCATGATAAGACCACAACAACTAAGGAAATCAATTATATTGGAGATTCTTTATATTTCCAACAACGATATATATCAATTCGATCAAGAGTTCTTTATATATTCGCAATCAAGGACAGATATTTCATGTTACGAGGATTGGATATTTCTTATACTTCTTCAAAGATTGGATACTTCTTATACTTCTCTTATTCCACAATTAAAGGTGAAATACTTCTTGTATTTCTTATACTTCCTATACTTCGCAATCAAGGAGTAAAATATTTTTTGATACTTCGTATATTTTATATACTTCTTATACTTCTTCAAGGATATTACATAATACTTTTTCAAGGATGTTTTATAAATCATCAAGGAGGATTCATAATTCTTATACTTCAAGGGGAAGATTTCAGGTTTACTTCGCAAAAACTTGAAGCTTCGCAACTTAAACTGAGGCAGATATTCTAGATACTTAAAACAAGAATTGATCACCTGAAGAGCAATAATAAGGGGGAAAGGGAATACTAAGCTAGGTCTTCAAGGTATATTATTCCTCTTCATATAATTAAGTTATGCAAATAAGGAAATCATTCAATTAAAGAAAGACCAAATCATTATCGCAAAATATAAAAAATACTTCTTAAAGGAACATAAATGGTAGGCAGAATTGTTTGACAAAAGGGAACCAACAGTAATCAAGGGAAAGAGTTCAAAAGAAATTTATTATGCTCAATGTTCTTCATCAACACTTTGCACTGGGTATTTAAGATGAGCAGGGTCATTAGCAGTATTCAACTCTTGCGAAATATCACCCTTTGCAGAGCCTTCAACAGGAACATCTCCTTGAGGGATAGATTCTTTTTCATCATCAAGTCCTTCATCGTCACTCTCGTAATCAAAATCACTATCAGGATCACGAGAAACCTCATCATCAGATATTTTCATAGGTGTAATTCTTACGGGAGGCAAGGACCTTGATAAGAGAATGTTATTCGTAAAGACTTGAGCTTTCAGATGACTTTCACGAAGTATAGCCTTCTGATGGTTGGTATATTCAATATCTTTGGCATAAGCGAGATAGTTGAATCTTCGAGTGGCACGATCACGAGAGTTGATTATACGAGTAGAAAGGAAAGAGTTTTTCTTGCGAATCTCAGAACAGGAGGCTTCTAATCCAGCTTTAGCACTGCGAAGGTTGTTCTCAGATTCTACGAGTGAAACAAAATTCAAAGAATCAATTTTGCGGGTATAATAAAATTGGAAGGTATACCAAAGGCAGTCAAATTTTGATGACTACATTCTCTTTGTGAAGTAAGAAATTGAGCTAAAGATAGACAACAATTCTTCATTTGATCCATCGCATTATCAAAACCATCACCAACTAATCCTTTAAGTCTAGATTGAAGCTTTTGATATTTGGAAAGAATAAAATTTTTATCCTTCGCAAGTTTGGCATTAAGACTTTCTAGTTGAGAGTAATCTTCTTTAAGTTTATTCTTCTTAGTGCTTAAGATCATATTCTTATTAAGAAGGGATTTCTTCTTGGCATCAAATGAACTTCTTTCAGCATCTGAAGACCTTTTTAATTCCTCAAGTTCACCTTTTAACAAATAAAGGAGATTTTCTTGATCGCAACATTTACTCTGAAGAATATTTAATTGTTGCGAAGAAACATTCATTGTATTCAAGTACAAACATCGTTCTTTTGATAAGGTTTCATTCTCTTCTAATAGGGTTTCTATCCTTAAACCGGCTTTAGTTAAAGAAGAATTGAGTTGAGATATTTCATCATTCAAAAATTTCTGATCGTAAATTAATTGAGTATTCTCTTGGAAAATGGCATCAAAATTATCGAGAGCACATGAATGAAGATTAGATAAGTGGGAGAATTGGTTCAAAAGACTTGCATGCTTGGATTGAGATTCTTTTGCGTCTGATTCATGATGAAGTACCAACATTCTACATTTCTGGATAGATTCTATAAAGGGGAATGGGTTTAAATGGGTGTTTCAAGCATGTGAGGAATATAAGTAAACAAAAAGAAAGAAAATATAGAGATAATAGTAATACCTTTTAATGCATCATTCCTCTTGCGAAGGATCGCACAATCTAGAGAATCATTTTGAAGCTGATAATTCGCTTTACGAAGATTCTCACATTCCACTTTCAAAGATTCCTGAGATTGGCGAAGCAATTAAACTTCTTTTTCCAAGGACTGACGTGAAATAGAAATATCAGGATTGATGAAATTATTGAGCACTTCGCAAAATTCAGAGTGCGAACGAATGTTTGAAGACTTCACAGTACTACTTAAAACTTCAGATAACATTTGGAAAGTTGAATAAATTCCATCTCGGGCTTCTTGAGAAAAAGGAGAAGAATTTGAAGGAATTAGAGCAAGTTGTAAATTGCTTGGAGAAACAACACTCAAGGGATTAGGGGTAAAAATAGGTTTTTTTGGAGACGAAGTTGAGAAAGTATCTTGCGAAGGTTGATCTCGAAGAAGTGTCGATAAATTGACATTGGTGGGAGATTGAAAACTGGGTAATGGAGTAGAGGCAGGAGTTTGCGAAGAAGTACTTTCACGATGGGGAGAGGGAAATTATTCATCAACCTCAGGAAGGAAGTCATCGATTGAAATTAATGGTGTGGGTTTGGTCACTCGAGATCTCTTATTGGGGTTTGATTTTTCACCATCCTACGAAACAAAAGGTAGATTAAAAACTGAGGCAACAATATATTGTTTAAAAAGGAAAACAGAGTACTTTAACTACCTTTTGATTCTCGGATTTTCTTCTTCGAAGATTAGGACTTGAGTTTTTGGTTGAAGGTTTCTTTGAGGAATAATTTTGCTGAAACAAATCAAAATCAAACAATAAATTAGACAGAAATCAAAGAGGTAAACAAGTGAAAGACGTGAGAGATAGAAGAAAATTACTTTGGAGAACTCATGATGAGATAAAACAAGAAGATAAAATGATAACCGAAAATGTAATAAGAAGATGAAGTTACAAAAGTGAAAAGAGAAAGTGAGAGAAAGATAAGGAAGGGAATAAAAGGAGTTTATATAAGGAAATAGTTAGAAAAGAACGGTTACAAAAGACGTGTCTAAATAAAAAGAATAAGTAACGGTTATATTCTCACGATCATTACTTCTTTGCATAAATGACATGAGAAGAGGCAAGATGTAGGTACCGAATATCGCAAAATATTGGGTTGCGAATATAGCAACGATTATAAGAGGAAAGTGTCGCAAAATAACACGATGATAGAAGAGACGCGGGAGAAGAATGGAAAGTTTGCGAGTATAAAATAAGCTTGCGATCATAAGTTACGATGCTTCGCAGGTTATTACAGTTGTAAAGATTTCACTATAAATAGTAGTTCAAATGTAAAATTTGGGAGGTTCTTTTAGTGAGTATTAGAAAATATCTTAGGAAAGAGATGTTTGTGGGAGAAAACTACTTCTGCCGGTTTTGGTAATTTTGGGTGTGTGTGGATGAGAAGTGAGTTTAAACCTTCAACAAATGTGCTGCACGATGAGCACTTTGATTCGAGAGGTAATCTATACAATTCTGGCCTAAACCGAAGACACGGCCGTTCCAGATTTGTTTCGGTCACAGGTGAAGGATGTGAGGTTGATCTTAGGGAGGGAAGCGAAGAAGGTGTTGAGAGTATGAAGGTGAATGCTATTTGATGACTTGTTAACAGAAGGTCGAGCAGGCTAGCAAATGTTGTAGGCAGGCTCTGGGTGTTGAATACGATTAACACTTGGTTTTCTGTGTTGTTCGAACTTCTGTCCTTGGAAATAGGGAGGAGAACCTATTTATACAAGTCATTAAGCCTTCTTCACGTCTCTCGTAGCAAGTGGAGTGAGGGAAGAGTGGAGTTGTGTGTGAGTGTCACACGATCAGAACTGCCCACTTCTCTCATCTTGACTTAACCGCCCATGTCTTCCTAACACGTTCTTGTGATGGCGCGTTGCACGCTGCACGCTGTAAACCGCCAGACCAATACCCCAGTTTGTATCCCCCAGTTGTGACGTGATTAATGTCTCTAGTGTGTTGATCGCGGGATCCACAAAAAATAGTGCAGGGTGAACCATGAACTTGGTATAACATCGCATGCAGCCATCTTCAGGTAACCGTTTGGAGGATGTATAGACATGCCATGTCTTGGTCGGTTACCTTGTGAAGAAGAGTGATAGATGGTGTTCATAGTGATACCTTGTTTGCTGGTTGATTCGTACCCTAAGCCATTCTTCCAATCTTGCAAAGCTGGACGGACGAGATGACTCGTAGCCTTGCTTGCGACCGTTGGATGGGAGGCGCGCATGCTGCCTCTTTCGGCCCAAACGTTTGCATGTTTAGAGAGTTCCAATGGAGGAACCGATCATCCCTGCATGGAGGTAGTACAATGGTGTTCACGCCCATGCCTGCTTGACTAGCAAAGATTTAATCTAAGCCACTCGACTCAGGCGGCAAAGACGAGTGGTCGAGATTAGAATTTATGGAGGGGCCGCGACATATCACCTTTGGGCGCGCGTACCGAGGAGATTGGTCACCGCCGTCCCTGGCCGATCAGCTAGATGTGAAGCCGGGCCCACGGTGGTCATGCTATCATGCTCGGTTCCTTCTAAGTCTCCATCTTGTCCTTCCGTCCAAGCCTGCGAAGATGGACGCTCGAGATGTTTCTGCGCCGCAAACCCTAATTAGGGCTTTAGACCGGCCACTTTGAGCGATCGGTTTTGGGTTGCGTGCGCCTCTTTTGGGGAGACCAACCATGTATGCAACATCTTGGGTCGACGGTGAGCATGTACATGCTTGCTCTATGACCCTGGGCGCAATCTAAGCCATCCAACTATGCCGGCGAAGTCGGATGGTCGTGATTGTTTTGAATCTTCTCAACCTACATAAGGCGTTAATCTAGCCTTGTTTGGGCAATCGTTTCTTGCACCATGGCTTTCCTATGAGGGAGTCAGTCATGTAGGTAGAAAGTGGGCCCGCAAATGGTGTGCCATCACTTCACTACTTGTTTTAGGGTATAATCTAAGCCGTCCGACTATGCTGGCGAAGTTGGACGCTCACGATTAAAAGGAACCCTAGCCGTGCGTCATGCTCGCTTTGAGCGCACGTTTTGGAAGGACCAACCATAGTTGGTCTTGACCATTCAGTCATGTGTGAAGGTGGGTCCGAGGTGATCATGTTAGCATGCTCAGGACCCCCTGAATCTATATCTACACCCTCCATCTATGCTTGCAAAGTTGGACGGGTGAGATATATTTTTGGGTTTGTTTTCAGCAAGTGAGACTAACATGGATTGTCTTGCATGCGTTAAACGGGGCTAGTATAACCTACCATCAGGTAGCCTATGGGTGTTTGCAAGTCGAACACAAGGCTTTAATTAAAGCATTAATAGTAATGATGTATACCTACAGAAAACCGGGATGGTTGCCACATGCTCCGTCGGGATGGTTGCCACATGCTCCGTCGGGATGGTTGCCACATGCTCCGTTCTGGGTAGGTATGTTTAATTCTCGGGGATGGTTGCACATGCTCCAATGAATTAATATGGTGAGAAGTATTCACCTTTGAAGGATTTATCCTTTGCGGGACGTCGGCTTACAAAAATTGGATTTTTACAATTTTACCCTTTAAATAGAAATCCACCATCAACATTAAGTCCCCGCCTAGCATGCAATGGTTACACTATTGTAGGGTAGGCATGAGATGGTGACAAATATACGTAAAAGAAATAAAGGTAACTAACCTTGGAAGGCATCCGCTAGTGATTGTCCATGTGGATGTACCTTCGCAAGCATGAAATCTTGGGTGGGCCAGTTTCCAATCTTGGTTTTTTAGAAACAGAAAGGAATCCTTTTCTAATCAGGATTCTTCAAATTTTGCCTATAAAAAGGGAGAACCCTTTTTCCGTTTTTTCTTCACGAATTTTTTTTTTCTTTTTTCGAGTGGACGTCCATCTCTCACCCGCGCCGCCGTCACTCCGCCATGGCCGGAGTTCACGGAAATCACCATTGCTTGGTTTTTGTCGCTGCCGACGCCGTTTGTCAGGTAGGTGCGATTTTTATTTTATTTTTTTTGCAAACCCTAATTATTTAGTTAGAGTTTCTTTTGCATTTTGAGAGGATTGTAGGTGCAGCAAAACATACCATGATTAATTCCTTTACCGCCTGTTAGGGTTGCGTAGTAAAAGAAATCATAAACATGTCGTTTGTTCCCTTTGCCCTTGCATGTTAAAACCCAGGTTGTAGCTTGGTAGAACCGTTGTCTTGAAATTGTAGACATGATAGCCAATTGTAGAAAAATATGTTGACATGTTGGCTTAGCTTTAGGGATACGCATGCAAAACCTTAGTGCCCGCCTACATGATTTTGAGGTACTCTTGCGCTTGCATTTACCGAAATTGCTGTAGAATCTTCATACAAACTCGGACTTCGACATTCCGAATATGTAACTTCAAGCCCAGAAAATTTCCAAGCTTTAACAAAGAAGATTTTTGTATTTTGAGCGTGTTTAAGGGATAAAAACCGCGAAATAGCAAACTTCCAGGAGGTTTTCAGAATTTTTTCAGGTTGCGTTTCTTCTGATGTTTTGGCCACCCTTTCTTGCCCTTTCATCCGATTGTCGTGAAATTTTGATATGTTGTTGGTAACTTCCATATGAAGAGAATGGAACATAACATAACACTAGATTCCATACCCATTGCTCCCAGCTCATAATCGAACACAGGGTAGTGTAAATTTCCCTCAACTAAGTTTGTTTGGAGGACGCTTGAACCACCCCAATCCCATGTAATCTCCGTATTAGGTGCCTAAAAACGAAGTTGGGAATCACGAGAATCTTTTATTACTGTATGACCTCTTGGAAACATGCTAAAACTTCCAATATTATTACAGTACATCATGAAAGGAGTTGGTGATGATAACTCTGCAGCTTCTCCAGAAAAAAAGTTTTGAAGTTGATAAACCAGAAGCTTACGCACATGAAGAAGTGATGTCTAAAATTGATTTGCCACTTCGTGAAGTCGGACATGCCGTAAATGGAATGTCTGTCTTGTATTTAACCATTGTCAGGGGGAGACTCCGTGTTCTTTCAGCTGCAATTGATATGGAGGAGAAACAAAGACATGAAGAAGCGTTGCGAGCGAAGTGGAAACGCGAGGCGTCACAAGCACCAGCAGGCTCGAGAACTGAAAGGTTTGCGGCTCGGTTGAAGAGACGGAGGGTTGAACACGAACGTCATGCAGGCGATGGGAAGTGTGATTACCCAATACGTGGTGGTGTAATAATCCTTGACCCTGATACTGATGAGACTGAACTCCCGAAAGTGATTGGCACGATTTCCAAGGTTGCAATGGATTCTGTAGAAGGTGCAGAAGGTACGCATGTTGAAGATGTTAAGGCGGCAGCTGCTGTGTCCGAAGAAGAAGTCGAGGCGTCTCTGGAGAAAATGGCACAAGATGTGGATTCCAACAGTGATGAAGACGCAACCGGCAATTGAGTTTCCCTGTTATTATTCTTCGTAGTGTTTTTCTTTTATATACTCAGTGGCGGCTGAGTTTGAAGTTTTCTTCTTTGCTTGCTTGTCTTGAACAAAGTTTTATTCAATGTTGCTTTTCGAAACATGCATATTTTTTTCTGCTTGTGCCCCCTGACGTGAGTCTGGATCTGTTGAAGTAGATCATGTAGGATACCTTCCTCCTCCCTTTTTACATGTTTTATTCCTCCCATATTACTAGGCCGGTATGAAGATTTGGTATGAGGATTTAGGGTTTTCTTTCTGGGTAATGGTGGTTTGAAGGTGACTCATAACTTTGTGTGATTTTATGAGAAATTGTAAAAGGAATGAAATCTTGATTACTTGAAGAAATATTGAAACCCTAATAAGTATGAAGGCAAGCAGTGCCATCATTTTGAAGGAATTACAAATATTGTGAAAAGGAAAATTGTTGGAGGAATCCCCCGGGGGGATTAGAGAGGTGGTGTCGTGTCTTCAAGTAAGGTAGGGCTTGAGCCACCGTGAGTGAACAACCACACCTTCGAGTTTGTCTGCATTAATGATCTTGCAGTAACCGCCCAAGATAACATCTTCCACTAAGAATATTTCCTCTTCCTTTGCAGGCATATCAGACTGGGAAGTTATCTTTACTGCCATGTTTCCAACTTGGAACGTGGTTACCTTTGCTACCATATCTCCGACTTGAAACGGATTTGGGCTTGGCATAACCTCTTCCTTCTGACACGTATCATTCTTGACGTCTTCCAAGCTTTTGGTGAAGCGCTTAAAGGGTCCAGTACTCCATTCACATCTCTTAGAGGTGGCCCGACTGTCAGGTGAAACAGTCCCTAGTGGTTTAATAGGACAATCATCCACTACTTGAAAAGAGGGTCGTTCAATGAGACTTACTTGGGCTCGGAATCTCTTGACGCAGGACAAAGGGCTTTCACCAGGGAGTTGCGTTATGCCTATGAGTTGTTGGTATGGGGGCAACAGGCAGTCTTCGATTCTCCAAGGTTTGTTGGAAATCATCGGAGCTGGCTTGTTGGAGATTCTTTCAGGTACTGAGATTGGTAAGGAATGCGCCTTGTGTACCCATAGGTGCCCCAAAATCATGTCGTAATCCGGATGTTCCTTAATTATATGGAATCTAGCTTGTGTTGGAGTGTTACCAATCTTGACATCAAGGTCAATGTATCCGTAGACATCCACAAATTCTCCTGCTGGGCTCTTGATCACAGTCGGACCACGGGTAGCTTCCCGCTTTGAGATTTTCGCAGCTTGAAGGGTCTTGATAGTAACGATGTTGAATTTAGAAGCTGCATCGATTAATGTGCTATCGAACTTGACATCTTTCAGATGGGCGACGGTCAAAAGTCCCCAATTTCCTTTGTTGGTGCTATTTTCCAAGGAGGCTTGAGACGCTGGAACGACTTCCTTTTCTGGATACAATCGCCTGCCTGACACAATACGGTTGAGGGCCATGAATATATCTTGACGTTGTACCTTATAAAGGTACAAGATTTCACAGGTGTTCCATCATGGATTGTACAGTCTTGCGCACAGAGCTTCCAGAGATCATGCAACTTCGGACGGGAAGGGGGTCTGTGTGAACTCCTTCATTTCCCAATTGGAGCTCTCCGCTGCTATCTTTTCCCGAATATTTCTTTCACTTGTTACAATCCTTAGTTGGGTGGTGGACAAACCTATGATAACGGCAGTACTTAGGGTCTGCCATGTCTTTCTCAGTTGGTGGACGTTTGATAGGAGGTAGTCTGATAGCATCATCCTGAATCCATGCCTCCAAGAGTTCTATTACTTCACTTATCGGAAACGGGAAGCCTGTGTCTTCGTTGCTCTGCGCAGGATCTTTTCATGTTCCCTTTCGAGGCGAAGCTTTATGCGTTTGAGTCGCACGCTTGGGTAGTTGTTCTGCCGCCGCTGGAGCTTTTCTCTTTCCGCCTTCGCTTACTACATGTGAAGAAGGCAGTATTATATTGCTTGTTGATGAGGCACCTGTTTCCCGATTATCTCGTGAATCGTCACTCCAAACGATCCTGGTTCTTTCCAATAATGTTGGGCGGTAGTGGCGAACGTTTGGCTGCTTCATGGAGCTACGAGAACGTCTGGAATCCCAAGTTTTCCGGCGCGATATATGGGTATCATTCCGTTGATGCATAATTCCACCAGCTGGATTCGTGACATTTGGTTCATGGAAGTCAACGCTTGTGTTACGAACCTTTTGACAAAATCATTTGGATGTTCATTGTTCCGTTGGGAGATTCTCCCCAAGTCTGAGAAAGTAACTTGCTCGAGATACAAAGAAGTACTTCTTGTAAAACGCGCTGACCATCTCACTCCAATTGGATATCTTTGTCGGGTGCAATATTGTTGTACCACGTATAGGCTCTCCGTAAGTGATTTGGAGAATTCCTTCAAGCGGAGAACGTGATTGTATTCGTGTTCTCCTAAGGATTCTAAAAATCGAGAGACGTGTTCACGAGCATTACCGGTACCATCGTAAAGGATGAATTGAGGGGAGGTGTATCCCACTGGGAAGAGGAATCATTTGCACGTCTTGGGGGTATGGAGGTTGATGTTGGTGCGCGTCCATCGGATTTCCTTTGCCACGATTTTGGAGGAGTCTCTCCAGATCTTCACGTGTAATAAAGTTGGATGATCGGCTCCTTTCCCTGAGACGCTCCTGGTCCCTTTCTCTTGCGTGGTCAGCATCATAAGACTCTTCGTTCAGGTAGGCTTGCATAGCTGAGGCATCTGCTCCAGGTGTGCTAAACGTATCTCTTGATGACCTTTGAGGCTGTCTCGACTCTTGTGGTAATCGATCGGTTAATGTTTTAAGGAAGGTGAGTACCTCCTTCTGAGTGGTTTCCATGTCTGCCTGAGCTTTAGAGAGGGTTTCTTGTCTCTCCATCAAGTCCACCATGGTGATAGGAGGTTGTCCTCCTATGGGTCCTCCAGATCCTCGTCCTGAAGGGGAAGTAATAGTTGTTCGGTGACGGACGGAAGTGTCATGCTTGAGGAAATGCCTGGATTTGCAGCCGCTCTCGGCTCTTGTAATGGGAGGTGTCACGCCTCTTTGGAATGTATGCTCTGCTCCACTGGTGCTGATGGTAGAAGATGAGATTCCACGAGACACATTGGTTGCACTGGCGGGTTGCCTTTGTAACACCGTGGTGGGATATCAGCGCCACCAGAAGTGTTGTCGGTGTTAGCTCCATCGTTGGTTGCTGATCCAGACCTAAGATCCACCATTATCGAAATCAGAGAAATTGAATTGGTATTGAAGAAATCGACTTCACAACCGAGAGATTAACCTCCCACCGTGGTCGCCAATTGTTTGTGGGAGAAAACTACTTCTGCCGGTTTGGGTAATTTTGGGGGTGTGTGTGTGTGGATGAGAAGTGAGCTTAAACCTTCAACAAATGTGTTGCACGATGAGCACTTTGATTCGAGAGGTAATCTATATAATTCTGGCCTAAACCGAAGACACGGCCGTTCCATATTTGTTTCGGTCACAGGTGAAGGATGTGAGGTTGATCTTAGGGAGGGAAGCGAAGAAGGTGTTGAGAGTATGAAGGTGAAGGCTATTTGATGACTTGTTAACAGAAGGTCGAGAAGGCTAGCAAATGTTGCGGGAAGGCTCGGGTGTTGAATACGATTAACACTTGGTTTTCTATGTTGTTCGAACTTCTGTCTTTTGGAAATAGGGAGGAGAACCTATTTATACAAGTCATTAAGCCTTCTTCACGTCTCTCGTAGGAAGTGGAGGAAGTGGAGTGAGGGAAGAGTGGAGTTGTGTGTGAGTGTCACACGATCAGAACTGCCCACTTCTCTCATCTTGACTTAACCGCCCATGTCTTCCTAACACGTTCTTGTGATGGCGCGTTGCACGCTGCACGCTGTAAACCGCCAGACCAATACCCAGTTTTTATCCCCCAGTTGTGACGTGATTAATGTCTCGAGTGTGTGGATCGCGGGACTCACAGAAAATAGTGCAGGGTGAACCATGAACTTGGTATAACATCGCATGCAGCCATCTTCAGGTAACCATTTGGAGGCTGTATAGACATGCCATGTCTTGGTCGGTTACCTTGTGAAGAAGAGTTACGGATGGTGGTCATAGTGATACCTTGTTTGCTGGTTGATTCGCACCCTAAGCCATTCTTCCAAGCTTGCAAAGATGGACGGAAGAGATGACTCGTAGCCTTGCTTGCGACCGTTGGATGGGAGGCGCGCATGTTGCCTCTTTCGGCCCAAACGTTTGCATGTTTAGAGAGTTCCAATGGAGGAACCGATCAGCCCTGCATGGAGTTAGTACAATGGTGTTCACGCCCATGCCTGCTTGACTCGCAAAGATTTAATCTAAGCCACTCGACTCAGGCGGAAAAGACGAGTGGTCGAGATTAGAATTTATGGAGGGGCCGCGACATATCACCTTTGGGCGCGCGTACCGAGGAGCTTGGTCACCGCCGGTCCTGGACGATCAGCTAGACATGAAGCCGGGCCCACGGTGGTCATGCTAGCATGCTCGGTTCCTTCTAAGTCTCCATCTTGGCCTTCCGTCCAAGCCTGCGAAGATGGACGCTCGAGATGTTTCTGCACCGCAAACCCTAATTAGGGCTTTAGACCGGCCACTTTGAGCGATCGGTTTTGGGTTGCGTGCACCTATTTTGGGGAGACCGACCATGTATGCAGCATCTTAAGTCGACGGTGAGCATGTACATGCTTTCTCTATGACCTTGGGCGCAATCTAAGCCATCCAACTATGCCGGCGAAATCGGATGGTCGTGATCGTTTTGAATCTTCTCAACCTGCATAAGGCGTTAATCTAGCCTTGTTTGGGCAATCGTTTCTTGCACCACGGCTTGCCTATGAGGGAGTCGGTCATGTAGGTAGAAAGTGGGCCCGCCAATGGTGTGCCATCACTTCACTACTTGTTTTAGGGTATAATCTAAGCCGTCCGACTATGTTGGCGAAGTTGGACGCTCACGATTAAAAGGAACCCTAGCCGTGCGTCATGATCGCTTTGAGCGCACGTTTTGGAAGGACCAACCATAGTTGGTCTTGACCGTTCAGTCATGTGTGAAGGTGGGTCCGAGGTGATCATGGTAGCATGCTCAGGACCCCCTGAATCTATATCTGCACCCTCCATCTATGCTTGCGAAGTTGGACGGGTGAGATATATTTTTGGGTTTGTTTTCATCAAGTGAGACTAACATGGATAGTCTTGCATGCGTTCAACGGGGCTAGTATAACCTACCTTCAGGTAGCCTATGGGTGTTTGCACGTTGAACACAAGGCTTTAATTAAATAATTAATAGTAATGTTGTATACCTACAGAAAACCGGGATGGTTGCCACATGCTCCGTCGGGATAGTTGCCACATGCTCCGTTCTGGGTAGGTATGTTTAATTCTCAGGGATGGTTGTACATGCTCCAATGAATTAATATGGCGAGAAGTATTCACCGCCTGAAGGCTTTATCCTTTGCAGGACGTCAGCTTACAAAAATTGGCTTTTTACAATTTTACCCTTTAAATAGAAATCCACCATCAACAAGAGAATAGAGAAAGTTGTAACTATTATAGTTCCATTTAGATACTTTTTTGTAATCAATTGAGAGCATTAATAAGAAAATTGTCATTCATCATCAAGAACTTCTTAAGTTTTACAAATTCTACTGAGGGTGTAGTTGTAGGTTAATCTGCAACTACAACTATATCCGCATACCAAGGTGTTGATTCTTCCAAGGAGAAAAGTTGTTCGTCCGGAAAACGGTCTTGTAATGGAAGTTCTTCTTGAGACATAACAAGTCTACTAAGATAATCTGCAACGGTATTCTCCACACCTTTCTTATCTCAAATTTCTATGTCGAACTCTTGTAGTAATAGGATCCACCGGATTAGTCTTGGCTTAGCTTCTTTCTTCTTTATTAAGTATCTAAGTGCCGCATGATCGGAATACACAATAACCTTTGTACCCACCAAGTATGATCGAAACTTTTCTAATGCAAACACTATAGCCAATAACTCCTTTTCCGTGGTAGAATAGTTGATTTGTGCATCATTAAGGGTCCAATATACATAATAAATAACATGGGACAACTTGTCCACTCTTTGACCCAAAACGGCTCCAACCGCATAATCACTAGCATCACACATTAATTCAAATGGAAGATTTCAATCCGGTGACTTGATAATCGGCGCACTTGTCAACATTGCCTTCAATTTGTCAAAAGCATCCTTGCATTCCTTGTTGAAGTCAAAAGGTACCTCCTTTTGTAGTAACTTGCACATCGGCATGGAGATTTTGGAGAAATCCTTGATAAACCGCCTATAGAAACCTTCATGGCCAAGAAAAGAACGAACTTCCCTCACCGAAGTGGGATATTGTAAGTTTCTTATTAAATCTATCTTTGACTTGTCCACTTCGAGCCCTTAAGAGGACACAATGTGACCAAGTACTATGCCATGGTTTACCATAAAATGACATTTCTCCCAATTAAGAACAAGGTTAGTGTCTATGCATCGTTTAAGAACTAGTTCAAGGTTGGCTAAACAAATATCAAAAGAATTGCCATAAACACTAAAGTCGTCCATAAATACCTCAATAATGCGCTCCACGTAATCCGAGAATATGTTTACCATGTATCTTTGGAAAGTAGCCGGTGCATTGCAAAGACTAAACGGCATCCATCTATACGCAAACGTTCCAAACGGACAAGTAAAAGTGGTATTCTCGTCCTTCCAAGTTGATGGACAAGTTCTCTTCGCTAACATCCAACATTTGATCAATGAAAGTAAAGCAAAGACTATCCGCGGAATTAAGTTTTTTTTGCACACTCTTTTGAAAGACTCTTGAAACAAACGGTCTTCTTGTACTTGCTATCGGAAATTGGGTAAATCACCCCCTCACTTAGCAATTTGAGGTTCTTAGGAGGATTAAATAATCACCGCTTCACGTTCTCTTCCATTAGCTCATCTCCATCTCCCAAAAATGCATACTTCAAATGGTCTTGTAGGTGTGAGGTTCTTTGAAATAATCAGGAATCTCATCTCCATCTCCCAAAAACTCTTCAAAGTTTAGGTGCCTTCACAATAGATGGTACAAGTAATTCATCATTCACGGGTAAAGAAATATAGGAAACATTACCCTTAGCTTCTTGTAATGCTGTCAAGGCACCACACGTCTCCACCAATTCCGTGGAAATTTCAACATCCAAGTTGGGAAAGCCGTGGACGTCTAATTCAATGCTCTTTTGAAACACCACATCAAGTTCGTCCTCTCGATTCAATTCCACCATTTTTTGCGCTAATAAACTAACCACATCAATGGAGTAAGCGGCATGCATATCACTTGGGTAGCGCATGGATTCGAATATGTTGAAGTGTATTACTTCCTTGTCAAATTCCATAGTAAGTGTACCCTTATCAACATCAATCTTCGTCTTTGCGGTCTTCATAAATGACCTCCCAAGAAGTAGAGAAGTAGACGAACGATTCTCATTGTTGTCCATATCCACCACAAAGAAATCCACCGGAAAAATTAACTCATTCACTTGCACTAGAACATCTTCTACAAGTCCCTTTGGATAGATGTTAGACTTATTTGCTAGTTGGATAATAACTCTTGTCTCTTTCAACGGTCCAAGATTCAAGGAGTCATATATATCGGACAAAATCACACTAATGGAAGCTCCCAAGTCAAGTAAAGCATGTTCAAACCTTTTCTTATCAATAGTAATTGGCACCGTGAAACCCCCGGGATCCATGCACTTTGTAGGCATCTTCTTCAAAAGCATAGCCGACGCACTCTCGCCAACTTTAGTAATTTCATTATCAAGAAACCTATCCTTCTTTGTGCATAACTCCTTCATGAACTTAGCATACCTTGGCATTGTCCTAATGGCCTCAATGAATGGAATGTTGATTTCTATCTTCTTGAAGATATCCATGAGTGCCTTATCTTGAGATTCCTTATTGGACTTAGAAAAACGACTAGGAAAAGGTGGTGGAGTAGTGAAAGTAGGAACCGGTTCCTTGGATTGGGAGGTTGGTGTTGAAGTCTCCCTTGGTTCAGCATCCTCCTTCTCTTTGACTACTTCTTCACTAGCTTCTTCATGACGAGTTGGACTCTCCACTTGTCTTCCACTTCTTAAAGTAACCGCACTAACATTGTCTCTTGGATTCACAATTGGTTGTGAAGGAAGCTTTGTGGATGCTTGAGCTTTCATTAAGTTCATATCGGTCGCCAATTGTCCCATTTGAGTTTGTAAATCCTTGATTGTCGAATCGGTCTTTTGTTGGTTTTGTTGTAACATAGAAGTGAGACCTTGCATGCTTTGGATTATCATATTCAACTTGTCATTATTTGAAGAATCTTTCGCCTTGACTTGTTGTGGTTGGAATTTTTGTTGTTGAGGTTGGAAACGTGATTGTTGGAATCCACCTTGTTGCGCATATGGATTAGGAGCCGCCACTTGCTTGTTTGCATAGCTAAAGTTGGGATGATCCTTCCAACCGGGATTGTAAGTATTTGAGTATGGATCGTACCTTGGCCTTTGATTTGGATATAAAGCATTTACTTGTTCGGTTTCATCATCCGGAATAATTATCATGGCCAACCGTTGCACCACCCTCTCTATGTTGTTTAACCGGTGATCGGATTGTGAAGACGAGTCACTAACTTCATGCACCAACTTAACCATTGAATTACCTCTTGCATAAAATTGTTGCGAGTTTGCCGCCATACTTTTAATCAACTCGGTAGCTTCGTCCACCGTCTTGTTCACTAGTGCACCACCACTGACGGCGTCAAGAAGATATCTATCACTTGTTTGGATACCTTCATAGAAGTATTGGATTATCATGGTGTCACTAAATTGATGATGTGGACAACTTGCCACCAATCTCTTGTATCGATCCCAACATTCATATAATGACTCTCCCACATGTTGCTTTATCCCACAAATTTCTTTGCGAATTTGAGTAGCCTTTGATGCGGGAAAATATCTCTCGAGGAAAAGTTTCTTCATCCCATTCCATGTTGTGATACTTCCGGAAGGCAAATAATATAACCATTCCTTAGCATTGCCCGCCAAAGAGAACAAAAAAGCTTTCAACATTGCTCCATCCGCATTAGTATTCGGTGGAAGCATGGCCGTGACTATGGTGTTGAAGTCCATAAGATGTTTGTTTGGGTCTTCATTCACCATGCCATGGAACTTTGGTAATTCTCTAATCAACCACGGCTTGATCTCGAAAGTTGAGTTAGTTTGGATACACCATTGTTGTGTATCGAGCTTGTGAGAAGCTAGGTCCTTGAGTGTAGATCACCCATTGCTTCTTCTTCTACTTCACTTGATGTAGAATGAGGAAGCGGAGTGTTCTCGAATAAAGTCCTTTAACCCCTAAATCCCTTGTATCACCAAAGATAAAAGTACCTAAAAAAGACAAAAACTAAGTTAGATACAATATAGAATTCAAGAATAATCCAAAAAGTAAAAAAGAAAACAACTAAAACCGTTGATTCTATTTACAACAAATTAAAATGTTTCACACCTAGTAATAGATCACCCAAGATGTAAAATTTAGTTAAAGCAAAAGAAATAAACAAATTAAGATTTATGAATTTATTAGTTTGATATTATTCATAGATTAAACTCTTAGATCAAGGTCCTAAACTTGCTAACGTTGATTTTTTACCAAACCACCTAGTAATAGATCACAATTGCTCCATTAAGATTTATGAATTTATTAGGTTGATATTAATCCCTCCACTTGCTAACGTTGTCAATTGTGTTTTCTACTTATGTAAATAGTCAAGAAACAATTACTTATCCCCTAACTTTCACTAGCTTTCGATCAATTAACAAATCAATTTAGTTGGACACCCAAACGACCTATCAATCAAGCATAAACACTAATATTAGCAAAAACAAACGATAATCATATGAAAAACTTCAAAGTAGAATTGAAACAAAACTCAAACCATATATTAAGAACTAGGAATTCATCCTCAATCAATAAGAAAATTAGCTACTCATAGTTTGGAGTTCACACAATAATAATAATAATTAAGGAAGAAAGAAAAACTTAATGAAAAGATGATGGTTACTCCTTCCTCCAATCCTTGTGCACTTTAACTCCTTCTCCAAAGTAGATGTATGTAAAAAGTTGTAGAGAACTCCTTTATTTATAGGCTTCAATACTCTCCATATCTTTGTAGGAAAAGAATCCTCATTCCAAAAGAACACCACTTTCCCAATTTGAGCCATATTCCAATTTCTAGTCAAATTCTCCAAAACTTCCAAGTTTTCATCCAATTCCCAATTCTAAGTCTTCACACACATGAGAGAAGTCCATACAAAATTTTGTATTTTTCCTCGCCGGAAAACTGTGTTTTTGGCCGGAAATCCGCCGGAATTCGTCACCGCCGGCAACCTGGAAATTCTCTCCGTCGACGGAATATTCCGTTAGTCCACCGTTAGGACTAACGGTTGTCGTTAGTCAACCGGGTCAAAGCTATACCGAGTCAGAACTGAGTTAGACCGAGTCAGCTGGCTAACTCGGTTGACTAGGCCTAACCTGCTGCAATTATTGCATATGCCTGAGTTTCTCTTCCAGCCATGATGGCTGTGCTATGTATCCACCATCTGTAATTTCTCTGCAACCACCCTGGTACCCTTCTCTGCATTCAAATCCACCTCCTGTAGCAACACAATAATGACTACACTGCTCCATTCCATAACACCATTAGCATTAAACTTCACAAATTGCAACATCTTCATTTTAAGCATCACCAATTCCATTTCTCAGTCACTTCCATTCTTGGTTCTCACAAAGACAATTGAACTCACATAGAATCCAGCACCACAACCTTCTCCCTGCTACAATGCATAAACAATTAACTACAAGACTAGCATCTCAACCTCAACTGCACCTCCACTTCCAATTGCAGCTCAAGCACACCTTTGCACAACTCCACCAGTTCCTTAACTTGTTAGGCCTTTGAACCCCTAACAATCGAAGTTCAATCCAACCACCAATACAACCAATTGCTGCTACTCCATTCATCCCTGCAATATCAGAATCAAACCAACTCTCACATTTTCCCTGGCCTGTATTTTTCTTGTTATTTTGAGCCTAGATACAGCTCAACTTCCACCAATTGTATGCCATGTAGATCATTCTTAGCAGCTCAAACCAACCTACATCTGCAATCACATTTCTAATCATGTATTCATCTACCTTCTTGTCCACCAGTTCCCCCATACAAATCTGAAGCTACAACAGGTTGAATCAGCTAATTCTCCATTCTTAACCCAGCAGCCAACATTTCCTTTGCTTCATGACACCAATTCCAACAGCAGTTCAATTTCACATCTTCTGAATCCTCAAAATTCATTCATCCAGCATAAAACCTAAATCTGAGCATACCCATTCTTACATCCCTACAAGACATTCATTCAAACCCAAAATTTCAACCCATAGGCTAAATGATCTCAAACACAGCCACCATCTCTTCTACTCAAATACTAGCAAACTCATAACATCACTTATAGGTGCCTAAAACACCTTATTATTTATCTATTGTTTATGCTTTCTCTGCTAGTTTTCTTGTAAATTATTTATCTTATGTTTTGTTTTTGAGTATTTAGGTACTTTGGAGTCATTTGGATCAAAAGAAGAGGAAACATGGCAAAAGCGTTGGAGGAGGATTGTGTCTCATTATTTGCTTTTATTTCTTCATCTCTGTCTGAAAAGTATGTCTGCTTTAGTGATGCAGTTTCTGTCTGAAAAGCATGACAACTTTAATGATGTTAAGATATAGAAGAGAGGAAGTGGACTTGAGATGCAAGAAGCGGTTGCAGCTGGTGGAAGAGCATTCATTTGGAGTATAAAGGGGAAAATATGTCATTTCAGGGGAGAACACTATATGAAGCCAACCTAAGGTTAAGGGGCAACTCTATGTGGAGGAATATTAGAAACAGGCTAGCCAAGGTTAAGGGGTGGCCAATCAGGATGGCCCTTATCTGGGACTAAGGGGTTGGTTTAATCCCATTACTACAACCCTAAATGAGAAGAGTTCTCAATCATTGTTTTTCTGAAATTAATAGGCACAGAAAGAGAAGTAGCAGCTGCTGCTATTCCAAGAAATCAAGAGAGAAATTCAGATGAAGATGGTGGTGGCGCTGGTTGTGCTCTTGAAGATGGTTTGGTGTTTAGATTGAGCTGTTAATTTGAGAATGGGTTCTTATTTGTCTGTGAATCAAAGTAGGAAATTGATATGGGTTTGCTCGAATTTTGACAGAGTTTGAGAGGAAGAAATGATTCACAGAGAAGAAGGTCTTTGAGACAGTATCTGAGTTGCGCTGGGGTTTAATGAAGATGGGTTGAACTCAATTGAGTTATCTAAAATTCAGGTGAAGAAAGAAATGGAATTTGATGAAGTTAGGGTTTTCCATTTCTGGAATCGAACTTAGGGAGATGCTGTAAATTTGTTGCAGTCAATAACAAATCTTCCATGGAGGTTCATAGAGAAGAAATTGGATCTGATGGTGGAATTAAGGTTGGAATTTGGGATCAATTTGAGTATCTGTTGTTAAAATCAAAAGAAGAAATTAGGGTTTATGATGATTTTGTGGTTAAGATGGATGATTCAGATGAAGATGGGTTCTGGTCTGTGGTACTGAATCAGGCAGAAGAAGAAGCTACAAAGAAGCTGGTGTTGTTGGGTATGATACATGAATCTGCTGCCATGAAAGAAGCAAATGGTGGTTTGAGGTTTCTGTGGTGATTTAAAGGGCATCTGGAGATGGGGATTTGATTGTGATAGGTGGTGGTTCTGTTGAGGCTTTGTGATTCATGGCTGATTGGAGATTAAGAGCTGGGTTTACAAATAAGAATTCGAAATGGGTTTGTGTTAGTTTCAGTTAAGCAAGGAAGAAATACAGACAGGTTTGAAATGAATGTTTTACAGGGAAACGAAGATCGCAGGGTTGGTTGAACTGATGACTGGTGCTTGTGCTGGTATTGCAATGAGCTGGTGGAATGCACTGCAGAGTGAATAGGTTCTGGTGGCTTGCTTGAAATGAACAGCTGTTGTTGGTTGCAATGGGTTTCTGGAATGGGTGAGTAGTAATTCTGTAGCTCAGATGGGATTTGAACTGAGTTTGTTGCAGTGTGCATGAGTTGCAGGAAAATCCAACTTAAAATGAAGGAAGTGGTTGAAGTTAAGAATTAGAAAATGGGTTGCTTGTGCTGTTGTTTACAGGGTTAAGAAGGTGGAATGATTCAGTGGGGCTGAAGTGTTAGAGTTGAGCATTGCAGGAAGTTATGTTGCAGCTGAAACTGGTGATTGGAGTTGCTAGTATGCAAAGGAAGTGAGTTTTAGGGAATGCTTGCTACTGATGGGTTCGATTGCAGTTTGCTGGTGTTGCAATAATGGTAACTGATTTGAGAATGGGGTTGCGATAAAGGTTGGCTTGAGCTGTGAATGTTTGAGAATCAGGTGGTGTCATTGGGTGCAACTCAGCTGGTGACAATCATGTTGCAGGCGATGATGCTGTGAAAGGTGGTGCGGTGGTGAAGTTGGCACCTAAACAATGGAATGGGAGAAGTGCTGCTTTTGTTACAGGCTTACAAGGAGAGCAAGTGGAACTTCAGATAGTGATGTTTCTGTTGCAGTGTAATCCATGTCATTGATGGTGGTCATTGCAATTTAATTGCAACTATGGACTGAGACAGTGGCAAGAAATGGCTAGCTGCAGTTTCAGGTGGTTTTGGATTGCAGGAGGTAGCTGTTTATGTGTGGAGATGTTGCACTAAAGATTGGTGGTGGCAGTGAAGTGTTGCAATGAAAAAAAGGGTGTGAGGAAGAGATACATGACATGGAAAAGTGGATCTGGCAACAAAGGGCCATCTTGGCTGTGACCGAGATGATGAAGCACAATCATGGTGCAACTGAGTTGGTCTGGAAACTCAGCCCAATCAGGAGAGTTTTACCCGAATTGACTCCGTCCCTTGACCAAGTTGACTAACAGAAGACCGTTAAGTCAATTGTTATCTCTAACGGTGTACTGACGGAATGTTCCGACGAATATACCAGTGACGGCTGTGACTTTTCCGGTGCCGGATTCCGGCCAACTTCCGGCCAAAACCCCAGTTTTCCGGCGACCACTTTTGGACAGATTTTCTACATGAGTTTCGCTTACTCGTGGGACGGGTGAATTTCCAACTAATGGACTTTAAAGACTATACCTAATTTTGGACCAAAGAAGAGACATAAAAGGGAAGACTTCTACAACTTTTGGGATATAACTTTTTATTCTATTCTTGGAGCTTTTGCAGAGAACTACTTCTAGGGTTTGGTTTCTTTTATGTTTCATCTTATTTCTTTGAATATTATGATGATGAACTCCATGAATATGTGTAGCTAAATACAATAATTGGTTATGGGATAAAAGTTGATTTCTTCAAGCATGTTATTTGATTCTATGATTTAGTTTTGTCTCAATTTTATCGTTTATGATTCATTGTTTTTATTATCATATGATTTGAATGCTAGCTTGGTTGAGTTCGGAATCAATTGGATTTGTTTTCATCTCTAAAGCTATATTAGGGTTTTCAATACGTAAAAGTTGTTTATCCCTGATTTCTAGTAGCATCTTGTGGTTAATACTTGTAGTGATACATCTTTTTAATCGCATATGAATCATAACCTTTGTTAAAACGAATTAGTGCTTTTACATGTTTGTTTGCATTGATTAGTCTTATTTCATAGAAGTTATTGCTCTTAGGGAGATAAATCTAATTGTGCTTTTACACTTTAGGTTGCTTTTTAAGTAGATTTCACAATAGCATCTTTTAATGTTGTTTGTGATAAAATCAGGAAATAAACGGGATACTCTTGCGATCAAGATATCCTCGGACTTTTGATAATTGAGAGATTAAATACCAATTCTAATCATAGATGAAAAATACATGTTTGTGAATGATATTATCCCTTGACCAATATCTTCTCCTATTTGATTATTCCAACTAGTTACTTTGCTTTATTTAGTAGTATTACTTTTATAAAAACAAAAATACACCCCGGGTTAATTGGTTACTTAAGAATCTGAAAATTGCATAACAACAATCGCCTCTCTGTGGATACGAACTCTTTCTTATCGAATACTATATTTATATTTAGTTGAGTGAGGAAGTGAAATTATTTTTGACGCATACGACACACATCAAATTTTGGCGCCGCTGCCGGGGAGGCATTCGGCTTGTTATATAGTTTTTAGTTTCTTTTTATTATTTTTGCTTTTATCATTGCTTCTTATTTCTGGTTTCGTTTTTCTGACTTGGTTTTGAGAATTGTGTTTCCGGTACCCTGCTGAAATACAAACCGGAAGAAGAAATAGGTGATGCAAACCGTACACTCAAGGAGTTGGCTTCTCACAAGCTAGATACACAACATGGGTGTATTCAAACAAATTCTACTTTCGAGATCAAGCCGGGGCTGCTTAGAGAATTACCAAAGTTCCATGTCATGGTGAATGAAGACCCAAACAAGCATCTTATGGACTTCTACACCATTGTCATGGCCGTGCTTCCAGCGGATGTTGAGGCGAATGGTGCAATGTTGAAAGTTTTTCGATTCTCTTTAGTGGATAGTGCTAAAGATTGGTTGTATTATTTGCCTCCCGAAAGTGTCACAACTTGGAATGGGTTGAAGAAACTCTTTTTAGAGAGATATTTTCCTGCATCAAAGGCTATTCAAATTTGCAAGGAGATTTGTGGGATGAAGCAAAATGTGGGAGAATCTTTATATGAATGTTGGGAACGATACAAGAGATTGGTGGCAAGCTGCCCTCATCACCAATTTAGTGACGCAATGATTATCCAATACTTCTATGAAGGTCTCCAAGCAAGCGATAGAAATCTTATTGACGCTGCAAGTGGTGGTGCACTTATGAACAAGATAGTGACACAAGCTAGGGAGTTGATTGAGAGTATGGCAGCAAATTCTCAACAATTTTCAAGTCGAGGATCAGAACCACCTACTAAGGGAGTTAATCAAGTTGACGAGATTATCGAATTACGTCAACAAATAAGCAATATGATGGCAATGATGCAACAAATTTCAGCAGTGGTTGTAAAACCATCACGCCCAGCTTATGAGAACGTAGAGCATGTCAATGCTATATTCTCAACTCAGCCGTATGGTATTTACTCCAACACTTACGAGCAAGTTGCAAGTGCAAGTTCTGTTTACAGCCATCCGTATGAGTTCCAACAACAAGTGCAACAACCACAACAAGGGCATAATCCAGAATTGGAGAAGATGGTTACTTTGGTGGAGGCTCTAATGTCCGTGGTACAGCAAAATCAACAACTAGCGATCTTAAATCATCATAAAACGGATAATGCAATTAAGGAGTTGCAATCACAAGTTGGTCTACCGTAACAACAACAATTCCAACAACAAAAACCACCTGAAAATCAAGGGTCCAATATGGAAGAGTTGCTAAAATATTTTATGCAAAGAACGGAGGGTGTGGTCCAGGATTTGCAAACACAAGTAGGTTCAATGGCCAAGGAGATTAAATAGTTACATGCACAAAATGGTGAGAAACTCCCTTCCCAACCTCTTAACTCAAGTGAGGGTGTCAATGCTATTAAGTTGGGAAGTGGTACACAATTTGTGCAACCCGAAGTTACAAATTCGGGTGAAGAAGAAGCCCCAAAGGAACCAATTTTGGAGGAAAAGAACGCAGATTTTTCCCAAACTCCCGAGGTAACTAAATCAAACTCTAAACCTCTTGTTTCTACTTATGTTCCTCCTCTACCTTTTCCTGGAAGGTTCGCTAAAGCTAATGAGAAGGTGGAACAAGATAGGGATATTTGGGATGTTTTTAAGAAGGTCCAAGTGAATATTCCACTCATTGAAGTAATTAGGCAATCTCCTCGCTATGCAAAGTGTGTAAAGGAATTGTGCACTAACAAGCACAAGCTAACCGGTAATGAGGTAATGAGTGTGGGGGAGAACGCTTCGGCGTATCTTAAAAATAAACTCCCACCTAAATTGAAAGATCCCGGTAGTTTCACTATTCCATGCACAATTGGTAAAACACGGTTTACAAAAGCTATGCTAGATTTAGGAGCTTCCATTAATGTTATGCCTACTTCCATTTATGATTCTTTAAATCTTGGTCCTCTTAAGGAAACCGGCATAGTTATTCAACTTGCCGATAGATCTAACATTTACCCAAAAGGGATTGTTGAGGATGTTTTGGTGCAGGTAAAAGGACTAATATTTCCAGTGGATTTCTATGTTCTAGACATGGGTAATGTGAATTCACCCTCGTCTACACCGTTACTGTTGGGTAGACCATTTTTGAGTACCGCTAGAACGAAGATTGATGTCTACAATGGCACCTTGACTATGGAGTTTGATGAAGAAGTCATTCACTTCAACATCTTTGAGGCGAGGAAACACTCAAGTAACATACAATCATATTTCCATAATGTGTTGGAAGCCGGCTAAGGCGTAACAAACAAGGAGCAAGTCGGGCTGACGACTTTAAACCAAGCGCTAAGTGGGAGGCAACCCACCGGTTTTGTATCTTTACCTTTATCTTTTTATTTTTATGCATTTTATCTTTATTTTCTTTGTTTTTGCATATCATTTGCGGAATTTCCCACCTTGAACTTTCTTTGGATGATTTAATTTTACATTGAGGACAATGTAAAGTTTAAGTGTGGGGGAGCATTTATATGTTTGTATAGTTTGTTTTAGTGTGTTTTATGCCTTTAAAAAAAAATAAAAAAAATAGAAAAATCAGAAAAATAGAAAAACTAAGAAAAAATTTGTGCTTTTTGAACTCCGAAATCTAGAAACTTGTGCCTTTAGGATGACACATTAGTGGATGGAACCATTTTGAATGCAGGAGTTGAGGAACCAATTAACTATAAAGGGGACGAACATAGCTCAGAAATCACAAATAACATGATAGTTGTTACCATATCTCGGAATATCACCATATCACATTCTATTTTTATTTTTCCATATTTATCTATTGTTCTCTAAGTGCTTTGGTGGATCACTAAACATCGACGTGTTATTACTGCTAGGATGAAATAGAGTGATTGAGTTACTAGAAAAAGAAAAAAAAAAAAAAAGGCCGACCAATTAGACCAAACGGAATAAAATGACACTTGGGAATAGCAGTATGTGTGAAACGTTGTCCCTGTCTCCGTCGCCTAAACAAGCGTGGAATGCAGGATCCAAGGCAACTATCATGTACTTTCTGACAAGAAGCATGCGCTTGAATCCAAAAGATTGAATCATGCTGTCTTAAAAAAAAAAGTGAAAAAAGAAAAGAAAAAGAAAAGAAATTTTTATATTGGTTGAATAAAGTCATTTCTGGTTCCCTTGTATATGCCAGTGAGTTGATGTAGAATTCAAACCAAGTAGCTCAATCCAATAGGATGCATAGGTTCATCTTGGCAGTGACCTTCAGACAGATATGGGAAACATCGATCACTTGTGAACATTCGCCAACATCTACATCTATATCCATCTTCTTAATCTTTTCATTGTGATTGTGGTTTGTTAGTTTCCGAGTATTGTGGCTTGTTCGACTATATCATTAGAGTTTACTTACTAATATATGAATTGAATTTGTGCAAGGTACCTCCTCCTGTAGTCATTTTGGATTCGTTCATTGATTTGTCACAAATAGACGGAGTTAGAAATATAGGTTTTGTAGGCATACCTCTTGTAAACCTTCACGAGACTAAAAATCGTCCACTAGGGACACCTAGGGGTTTAAAGGCTTGTTATTTATGCTTAAAGTGACCGTAGCCTCGATGAGACGGAGTTATATGTACGTTTTATAATTATTTTGTTTGATTTTCTCGAGGACTAGCAAAGTATAAGTGTGAGGGAATCTTATAGGTGTCTAAAACACCTTATTATTTATCTATTGTTTATGCTTTCTTTGCTAGTTTTCTTGTAAATTATTTATCTTATGTTTTGTTTTTGATTATTTAGGTACTTTGGAGTCATTTAGATCAAAAGAAGAGGAAACATGGCAAAAGCGTTGGAGGCGGATTGTGTCTCATTATTTGCTTTTATTTCTTCATCTCTGTCTGAAAAGTATGTCCGCTTTAGTGATGCAATTTCTGTCTGAAAAGCATGACAACTTTAATGATGTTAAGATATATAAGAGAGGAACTGGACTTGAGATGCAAGAAGCGGCTGCAGCTGGTGGAAGAGCATTCATTTGGAGTATAAAGGAGCAAATATGTCATTTCAGGGGAGAACACTATATGAATCCAACCTAAGGTTAAGGGGCAACTCTATGTGGAGGAATATTAGAAACATGCTAGCCAAGGTTAAGGGGTGGCCAATCAGGATGGCCCTTATCTGGGACTAAGGGGTTGGTTTAATCCCATTACTACAACCCTAAATGAGAAGAGTTCTCAATAATTGTTTTTCTGAAATCAATAGGCACAGAAAGAGAAGTAGCAGCTGCTGCTATTCCAAGAAATCAAGAGAGAAATTCAGATGAAGATGGTGGTGGCGCTGGTTGTGCTCTTGAAGATGGTTTAGTGTTTAGATGGAGCTGTTAATTTGAGAATGGGTTCTTATTTGTCTGTGAATCAAAGTAGGAAATTGATATGGGTTTGCTCGAATTTTGACAGAGTTTGAGAGGAAGAAATGATTCACAGAGAAGAAGGTCTTTGAGACATTATCTGAGTGGCGCTGGGGTTTAATGAAGATGGGTTGAACTCAATTGAGTTAGCTAAAATTCATGTGAAGAAAGAAAGGGAATTTGATGAAGTTAGGGTTTGCCATTTCTGGAATCGAACTCAGGGAGATGCTGTAAATTTGTTGCAGTCAATAACAAATATTCCATGGAGGTTCATAGAGAAGAAATTGGATCTAATGGTGGAATTAAGGTTGGAATTTGGGATCAATTTGAGTATCTGCTGTTAAAATCAAAAGAAGAAATTAGGGTTTATGATGATTTTGTGGTTAAGATGGATGATTCAGATGAAGATGGGTTCTGGTATGTGGTCTTGAGAATCAAGTGAAGAAGAAGCTACAAAGAAGCTGGTGTTGTTGGGTATGATACATGAATCTGCTGCAATCAAAGAAGAAAATGGTGGTTTGAGGTTTCTGTGGTGATTTAAAGGGCATCTGGAGATGGGGATTTGATTGTGATAGGTGGTGGTTCTGTTGAGGCTTTGTGATTCATGGATGATTGGAGATTAAGAGCTGGGTTCACAAAGAAGAATTCGAAATGTGTTTGTGTTAGTTTCAGTTAAGCAAGGAAGAAATCCAGACAGGTTTGAAATTAAAGTTTTAAAGGGCAACGAAGATCGCAGGGTTGGTTGAACTGATGACTGGTGCTTGTGATGGTATTGAAATGAGTCGGTGGAATGCACTGCAGAGTGAATGGGTTCTGGTGGCTTGCTTGAAATGAACAGTTGTTGTTGGTTGCAATGGGTTTCCGGAATGGGTGAGTAGTAATTCTGTAGCTCAGATGGGATTTGAACTGAGTTTGTTGCAGTGTGCATGAGTTGCAGGAAAATCCAACTTAAAATGAAGGAAGTGGTTGAAGTTAAGAATTAGAAAATGGGTTGCTTGTGCTGTTGTTTACAGGGTCAAGAAGGTGGAATGAGTCAGTGGGTTTGAAGTGTTAGAGTTGAGAATTGCAGGAAGTTATGTTGCAGCTGAAACTGGTGATTGGAGTTGCTGGTGTGCAAAGGATGTGAGTTTTAGGGAATGCTTGCTACTGATGGGTTCGATTGCAGTTTGCTGGTGTTGCAATAATGGTAACTGATTTGAGAATGGGGTTGCGATAAAGGTTGGCTTGATCTGTGAATGTTTGAGAATCAGGTGGTGTCATTGGGTGCAACTCATTTGGTGACAATCATGTTATGGCGATGATCTTTGTGAAAGGTGGTGCGGTGGTGAAGTTGGCACCTAAATAATGGAATGGGAGAAGTGCTGCTTTTGTTGTAGGCTTACAAGGAGAGAAAGTGGAGCTTCAGATAGTGATGTTTATGTTGCAGTGTAATCCATGTCATTGATGGTGGTCATTGCAGCTATGGACTGAGACAGTGGAAAGAAATGGCTAGCTGCAATTTCAGGTGGTTTTGGATTGCAGGAGGGAGCTGTTTGTGTATGGAGATGTTGCACTACACATTGGTGGTGGCAATGAAGTGTTGCAATGAAGAAAAGGGTGTGAGGCAGAGATGCAGGACATGGAAAAGTGGATCTGGAAACAAAGGGCCATCTTGGCTGTGACCGAGATAATGAAGCACAATCATGGTGCAACTGAGTTGGTCCGGCAACTCAGCCCAATCAGGCGAGTTTTACCCGAGTTGACTCCGTCCCTTGACCAAGTTGACTAACAGAAGACCGTTAAGTCAACTGTTATCTCTAACGGTGGTCTGACGGAATATTCCGACGAATATACTAGTGACGGCGGTGACTTTTCCAGCCAACTTCCGACCAAAACCCCAGTTTTCCGGCGACCACTTTTGGACATATTTTCTACATGGGTTTCTCTTACTCGTGGGCCGGGTGAATTTCCAACTAATGGACTTTGAAGACTATACCTAATTTTGGTCCAAAGAAGAGACATAAAAGGGAAGACTTCTACAACTTTTGGGATAGAACTTTTTATTCTATTCTTGGAGCTTTTGCAGAGAACTACTTCTAGGGTTTGATTTCTTTTATGTTTCATCTTATTTCTTTGAATATTATGATGATGAACTCCATGAATATGTGTAGCTAAATACAATAATTGGTTATGGGATAAAAGTTGATTTCTTCAAGCATGTTATTTGATTCTATGATTTAGTTTTGTCTCAATTTTATCGTTTATGATTCATTGTTTTTATTATCATATGATTTGAATGCTAGCTTGGTTGAGTCCGGAATCAATTGGATTTGTTTTCATCTCTAAAGCTATATTAGGGTTTTCAATACGTAAATGTTTTTTATCCCTGATTTCTAGTAGCATCTTGTGGTTAATACTTGTTGTGATACATCTTTTTAATCGCATATGAATCATAACCTTTGTTAAAACGAATTAGTGCTTTAACACTTTTGTTTGCATTGATTAGTCTTATTTCATAGAACTTATTACTCTTAGGGAGTTAAATCTAATTGTGCGTTTACACTTTAGGTTGCTTTTTAAGTAGATTTCACAATAGCATCTTTTAATGTTGTTTGTGATAAAATCATGAAATAAACGAGATACTCTTGCGATCAAGATATCCTCAGAATTTTGATAATTGAGAGATTAAATACCAATTCTAATTATAGATGAAAAATACATGTTTGTGAATGATACTATCCCTTGACCAATATCTTCTCCTATTTGATTATTCCAACTATTTACTTTTCTTTATTTAGTAGTATTACTTTGATAAAAACAAAAATACACCCCGGGTTAATTGGTTACTTAAGAATCTGAAAATTGTACAACAACAATTGCCTCTCTGTGGATACGAACTCTTTCTTATCGAATACTATATTTATATTTAGTTGAGTGAGGAAGTTAAATTATTTTTGACGCATACGACATGCATCAATCACCTTCTCATCCATTCTACTTCTCAGCTAGCAAACAATTTCAGTCTCTGATATTCACAGCAAACCTATCTGCTCTCTACAAACAATAGCAAGTTCATCACCATCTTCTCTGCAATTCGAGCATATAATTGCTGATTCAAATCCATAAAAACAACATCAATTTCTCCTTATCTTCGACTCTCATCACCAACAAACCCTAGTTAATTCATCATAACCCTTCTCGATTCTCTTCAATCTTTCACAGAACGATCATCAATTTCAGCTCGGTTTCATATAGCAACAGTACTCACTAACCCATTTCGATTTCAATCAAACACAGCTCAGTTGATTCATTTTATCATCTCTCGATTTCTCTTGATTCATATAAGAGCAGTAATGGCTGCTCTTTCTCGATCTCGTTTTCTTAGATAGAACAACGGCTGCTGTTCTTGATTTCAGCCCCAAATGATTTGGGAAAGAAATGCCTATTCGACTTAGGGTTAGGGTATAGCCTGGATGGTACACCCCAGGGGATAAGACCACCCCAGTTTGGGTGCTAATAACACAATAGCTCTTTGGATAAGGGGTACCCAGTGATAATTACACCCACTGATATTTATAAGGGATACCCTAGATGGTAACCCCTTAACCATATATGGCTTGTCTTTAAAACTTCAAAAGAGTTGTCCATTAACCATGACTGGACTCCAGATAGTGGTCGCCCTGTGAAATGACAATTCTGCCCTTTATGCTCAATTTTGGTGATTTCTCCTTCTTTTCGTCTGTGCGACTCCAGAGTACCTAATAGCTCAAAAACACATATAAAATACAAAATTTACAAGAAAAATAGCAAAGAAAGCATAAACTACTAGATAGTAAATTAGGTGTATTCTACACCTATCAGAATTCTATGTGTTAATATATGTAGTTACTCTTGTGTTTATGGTATGTGTCCGTGTTTGTGTTTATGGTATGTGTTGGTGAAAAAACAGGGGTCTAACAACCTCACCCAATATTTCGCTTAGCAATTTGTATGGACTAACTCCAATATACTTTCAAGAGAATCAACTAGACAGTTAGACTCAATCTTAAGAAAAGTATATCAAGAAGTTATATCTCAATATCTCAATTAAATCTGCAATCAAACGAATAATAAATTGCGAGCCTGATTGAATACAAGAGAGATAATTTGAATGGTACCAAAGACCAATGTTCAAGGATCAATCAATTTCAATCAACAACCAAAGGTTGGATTTAACAATTGATCAATTCAACGCACAACATGTGATATTTCAATTATATAACAAAATATAATGCGGAAAAGAAATAACACAAACACTGAAAGTTTTGTTAACGAGGAAACCTCAAATGCAGATAAACCCCGAGACCTAGTCCAGATTTGAACACCACACTGCATTAAGTCGCTACAAATACCAGCCTACTACAACGCTAAATTCGGTCTGGAATGTAGTTGAGCCTTATTCAATCTCACACTGATCAAGGTACAGCCGCGTTCCTTACGCCTATGATCCCAACATGATACTACATACTTAATTCCCTTAGCTGATCTCACCCACAACTAAGAGTTACTACCATCCAAAGTCGAAGACTTGATAAACAAATCTCTCTCACAGAAAAATCTATTGAATAGATAAATTTATCTCCCACAGATATACCTACGAATTTTTGTTCCACCTTTTGATAAATTAAGGTGAACATGAACCAATTGATAACGTTACCCGAACTTATATTCCTGAAGAACAGCCTAGTATTATCAATCACCTCACAATAATCTTAATTGATTAACGAAATAAGATATTGTGGAATCACAAATGATGAGACGAAGGTGTTTGTGACTACTTTTCAATCTTGCCTATCGGAGATATAAATCTCAAGCCGATCTTACGATTGTACTCAATCACGATAGGAAACAGCAAGATCATATCATGCAACTACAAACAAAATAGTTGGGTCTGGATTCACAATCCCAATAAAGTCTTTAAGTCATTAACCTACATGGTTTAGGTTTACCAATTGCTAGAATTATCCTTTAAAGGAGAATCGACTCTAGATCATGCAACTAGTATCACACAGAAGGTATGGGGATTAGGTTTCCCAGTTGCTAGAGTTCTCCTTTATGTAGACTTCAAATCAGGGTTTGCAATCTAAGTTACCTTGGAAACAAAGCATTCAATATTCACCGTTATATGAAAACCTGATTAGATTCAATCTAAATTCTTTCAACCGTTAGATCGAGCTTAGGTTTTTATACACAAATGAAATGCACCTTCATTTAGGTTTGAGTAACCGTACCTAAACGTGTACACTTAGTCGGTTCAATAATAGTAAACCGATGGTTATCCATATGAGCACTTTTATATCAACCTTATTCATCTTTACCATAACTAGTTCAAATGACTCAAATGAACTAGTTATAGAGTTGTTCAATTGCTTAGATATTATAGAAGTATACAAGACACAATCGAAGCAAAATCGATTTTGATTCACTCGAATTAAATGTTTTAGTTCATGAACAAACCGATTTTATAAGTAATTTTCTTAAGTATGAAAACGGGTACGCATACTTAAGTTGCCGGATTGAGTTTGTTTTTCATTTCTAAACTACAACAGAAATTCACGGACGTGAATATTCCGCCAGTACGCGTACGCGTACTTTGGGTTCCCGGTTGTTGGACTTTTACAAAAATGTATTGACTAACTCCAATATAATTCCAAGAGAATCAACTAGACAGTCACACTCAATCAAGTAAAACATATCCAAGAGTTATATCTCAATTTCTCAAATAAATCTGCAATCCAACAAATAGGAATATGTATAGTACCAAAGACCAATATCCAAGCATCAATCAATTTCAATCAACAACCAAAGGTTGGATTTACCAATTTATTGAACTATGCACAATCTGTGATATTTCAATTATATAGAAATTATAATGCGCAAAAAAATAACACAGTTACCAGAAATTTTGTTAACGGGGAAATCCCAAATGCAAAAAACCCCAGGTCCTATTCCAGATTTGAACACCACACTGTATTAAGCCGCTACAGACTCTATCCTACTACAATTTAACTTCGGACTGAAATGTAGTTGATCCCTAACCAATCTCACACTGATTAAGGTACAATTGCGTTCCTTACGTGTCTAAATCTCAGCAGGATTCTATGCACTTGATTCCCTTAGATGATCTCACCCACAACTAAGAGTCCCTATGACCCAAAGCCGAAGACTTTATAAATAAATCCGTCTCACATAGAAAAGTCTATTAGAATAGATAAATCTGTCTCCCACAGAAATACCTATGAATTTTTTGTTTCGTCTTTTGATAAATCAAGGTGAATAGGAACCAATTGATAATCCGGTCTTATATTCCCGAAGAACAGCCTAGAAATATCAATCACCTCATAACAACTTTAACTACATGGTAGTAGAACAAGTTATTGTGGAATCACAAAGAATGAGACGAAAAGCTTTGTGATTTTTTTTTATATCTTACCTATCGGAGACAAATCTCGAGTAAATCTTAAAGAAGATAGTACTAAATACGATAGAACAAAGTAAGATCAAAACACATAACTACATAAAAAATAGTTGGGTCTGGCTTCACAATCCCAATGAAGTCTTTAAGTCGTTAACCTATAATGGTTTGAGTGAAAACCTAAGTTAAAAGGGAATCGACTCTAGTCGCAACTAGTACCATACATGAGGTGTGGGGATTAGTTTTCCAAGTTTCTAGAGTTCTCCCTTATATAGTCTTAAAATAAGGTTTTGCGATCAATGTTACCTTGGGAACAAAGAATTCAATATTCATTGTTAGATGAAACCTGATTTAAGATTCAAGCTAATATATTTCCATTATTAGATGGTCTTTAGCTTGTTACACATAAATTAAATATTCCTTCATTTATATATGGGTAACCGTACCTAAACGTGTATATTGAGTTGAAACAATAACAGTTAACTGAAGTTAGCCATATGAACACTTTTCTCTTAACCTTGTTCAACTTAACACTTATGGATCAATTGACAATCAAATGAATCTAATTGTTTTACTGATAGAGTTGTTCAATTGTTTATATTCTCATAGAAGTATACAAGACATGATTGAAGCAAAATCGGATTGATTCAAAAGAATCAGTTCATGAACATTTTAGCCATGGTTTGCAAAGATTGTATTCCTTAATTTATAAATGTATTTCCTCATGAGTATGAAATCATATATAACCGATTTAAGAACTTGAACCACTTAAATTTGCAAAGGGGTACACGAACTTAAGTTCCGGACATTGGTCACAAACCGGCAATTCGCAAATGGGTACGCAAACTTTAGCTCCGGACTGAATTCAGATGAAACCGTTTGCGAACGGGTACGCAAACTTGGTTCTCAGACTTCAACAGTTAAATCAGTTTGCGAACGGGTATGCAAACTTAAGTACTCTGACTTAAATAGTTAAATAAGTTTGCAAACGCGTATGCAAACTTCCGGTCCTGAATTATGTCAAAACAGTTCGTACACTAAGAACACAAACCGTAGAGTATCCAGACATGGGTTTTGGCTCTTAATACCCATTTCAATCATTGAAGCATTCTTAAAAGACCACAATAGCTGTCTCACACAAACTATTAACTTATAAGAAATTTTCAGGTGATCGAATGATCAATACGAAACATTCCGAGCCTACATCAAATGACTATCTCACACAAATCATGTAAGACGTTACCAGGTGATTTTCACATGATCATCTTTTGACTTTCGTTAAGAATAATGATGAACTTGGTTAAAGCAAAAATCTTACTAACACATATTTCGAGAAAGATATAAGCGAGTTAAACTCAACTCGAAATATCAAATGTTTATAATGTAAAGTTTATATAGCTATACGATTTTTGTCTGAATAGGAGATAAAATAGATTAAACTTATGAGTAATAGATGAGTTCAAGTCTCCACATACCTTTTGTTGATGAAGTTCCACAAGCTCCCCTTAGTATTTATTCGTCTTTAATCGATGAACACCGTGAAGTCTAAGCGCAACTACACATTCTATCCTAATCTGAGACATAGATATAAGTAGACTAGAAATATAGACTAATAGTTTTGAAAACTAAACTTTACAAACAATCTTGAGATAGAAATGCTTGCGAGTTCGACCGAGCAGTGCCCTAACAGTTTTAAAACCCTCGCTTTTTCAAAAGTGATCACATTCTGAAAATTAAAAGCATAGCTCATCATACATTTAACAGAAAATAAAAACTAAGTGAGGCTCTTAAGTTTTTTTTTCTTCTAATGTCCATGTTTATGCACATAGGAAATTGTCTGCCTTTATGCAATGAATGACTTAATAAAAAAAATATATTCTTAATAAGATCGATTCTGGATTACTAAGAAAGTTATTCTCTTGAAGCATATATTAAACCATAGATGTAAATTTCAAAATTTGGGCCATGAGATATATTGGACATATATGACACTAACGGCAGAATTTTGAAGGAGTAGGTCTGACAACCACCAAGTCTCCCTAATGAAGGGAAATTGGTTTACCCACGATTTCCACTTCCCTCCTCTTCCACTTCTTTGCAACTGCCACCACTTATATGAGATTAATGTGTTAACTACCTATGATACATATAGGTTCCTAAACCTATTAGTAATATGACAGCCATATCACATAAATACCATACAAAAGATTCCTCTCGATCTAACTCAGAGAAATCATCTTCAAACCAATTCAACATATTTGCAATTAAATCGGCATTGAATTCAGCATAAAATTCTATACGACGCATCAATCGACGTTGAATCCATTAGACAATTAATGCCGACTAAGACCCAATAACTGAATTTTATATTCTAATTTTTTGATTGAAAACCCAATAAAACAATCAAAAGACTAATAAAATGGTTGATATCACTCACTTTCTCATCAGAGCCATTTGACTAAGTGGTTGATCGTCCAATTCCTATTCCTCTTCTTGTTTGCAATTACATAAAATTGATCTTTCAAAACTCGCATAACTTTATTTTGAGCTGCAATTCCGACTCAAAGATCATGAAAGTCCTTAGTATATTTGTTTTACGGTTTCATTTTTTATAGAAGGTATTAATCGACGATTTTTTTTTCTTTTCTGGAATCGTCGATTAATTGACGATGAAATGAAGAAGTTTTGTTAGGGGGAAAAAAAAGAGAAGAAGAAGAAAAGGAAGAGTAGCGGTTAAAGAATGAATAGGGATACCACGAGTTAAAATGATATGTTTTTTAATTAGGATAAGGACAATACGATTATTTCATCACTAAAAAATATTTTCTTTGGTTAAAATCCATCCCCATTTCTGGGAGTATCTCCAAATGTGGGTTCTTAAGGCAAGCACTATGGTGCCAATTTTCCCTTCCCTATCCCTCATATGTAGAGAAAAATCTGATTTGCCAACTATTATGGTCTCTCATATCCCTACTTGTATAAGGATATCCCTTCCTTACTACTCAAAGTGGATCAGATATGATCCGTCTTGTAGGGAAGGAAATCACATGGAAACTCAGTTTTTGTGTGAAATCTTGGTTTACGGATACTCAGTTTCATATTTTTTTAGTTGTACGGATATTCAATATCCATGACTTTTTACACGGAAACTAAGTATGCTTTTTTGGTTTTTTTTAGTTTTACCCAAAAAGTTTCCTTTTTACTTTTTTTTTTTACTAAACAGTAATTATGTTCAGCCAACTAGTCTAACCTACCGGTCAAACCCACTGCTAATGTTGCGCCAATTTGACTTGACTTTACATTTTCTGGCTTTATAGTTTTCGGCTAACGTGTTTTGCCTTTTTTATTTTTTAGGTTTTCAATTTCTCATATTTCGTTTCGTCGAAGTGTATGAAATATTTAAAGGGAAACTACCATCTGTGGAACAAAGATGTTTTACGAGAATAAATTGAATCAATGCAAGATCAAAGTTCAAGTTTTTAGCTTAATCTGATATGTAATCCGTTGAAGCTTAGATATCGAACTGCTTCTTATTGAATCAGGTAACTTTATGTATTTGTTGATTTTTATTTATATTGTATAATGGAATATTATTGGGTTTATGTTTTTGGATCGTGCATTGGGTGCGCTGGAGGAATTGGAGAATGAGGGGGTTACTGAGATAAAAGAATTCAGGGAAAATGTTGGATAAAATTCTCACCATTGATAAGGTCATTGTTTGTACCCAAAATTACTTTTGGGCACGAAACACGATGAATGGATAGTTTGGTGTGAATTTATGGTTTGGAGACGGATTGAAAAGCAAATAAAGAGACTCAGAGGTTTAACGTGGTTCGGCATAGTTTGCCTACATCCACGGACGAATCCACTTGGGGGTGATATTTTATTGATATTTGTCTTACAATGCCCTTTTCCTGTGTTTCCCCCCTCTCCATTTTTTCCTCTCCTCCTATTTATATAGTTCAAAATCTAGTTCCAATATAAACATAAATTACATTAACTGCTCATTCATGCCTCCCTCTTCAATCCCACATGAAACTACTGAAATTATTATTGCATGTATGAAACTGGTGGAATAAATATTGCATGGCTCCATCTTAAATTCGGCATGACATGCTAGAATTAACTCTGCATGAAACCTCCCAGAATTTATATTGCACGCATTAATTTTGCATATAACTCCCTGCATGCCTATTGACTTGCCTTGCATGCCTCCTGGCATTAATCTAGCCTGCATTCCTCCCTGTATTGATTTGCAGACCTCCCGTGTATTTTATACACGGTACAAACATCGCCCCTCTTAACCTCCAACTTGTTGGGGGTTAAGAATTTTGTTTTTCCTTCGCGTCGATAGTCGATGACGTAACTCTCCAGTCGCCCCCAAGCGTGAGTAGATACATTACAAAGACGCCCCCAATTGTGATAACCTGCAATAAAATTTTCTCACATGCTATGAGAGACTTTTTTTGCCACGTGGTGGACTTGTGATGCTCGATAGCTAGTCGAGTCTTGAGTAGAATGTAGTGTGTGCTTGTGGCTGGGGAAAGGATTTTTTCTCGCAATGTAACAAGGCTAGTGCTTGATGCTCGGGCAGGATGGCTGTTGTTTGTGTTGAGTACGAGTCTTTGGACCAATATCGGGCATTGGGCTCGTGGTTGAGACGAGACTTTATGCCTGCCAAGGTGCAAGTCTTTCATACTCGCGTGCAAGACGAGATTTTATGCTTGCGATAAAAGCAAGACTTATGTGCTCATGTGCAAGGAGAGGCTTTAGGTGCTTGCGAAATGATGCAAGGCTTAAATATTGAAGGGTCTAAGCAATCCTCATCTCGCACTGGTCAGGTTGCTATCCATGAACCACGAACTCGATCATGTTGCTGCTCCAAGTGCACATAAAAGTTTCTCGAACACAGTAATCTTTGCTTCCATTTTGTAGGGGATTGAAAACCAGTTCTAACGAGCCAAAAATCACTCAATTCAGACTTCAAACGAAGAAGTTATTGAGGAAACAAGATTTGGATGAAGTAAGTGTGTTTGCTGGCATGGCGTGATGACAGTGCAGAAGCGCTGACATGTCACTGCTGACTGTGACAGCATGAATGACGTGAAACTACTAGGTAATAAACTAGCTGACAATTCGCTGACATGGAAGCTGACTCGACGCTGATGTGGCAGCTTCCTTTTTGATGACGTGGCAGCTGACTGGTGGCTACGTTCGATGTTGATGTGATATGTTTAGTGCTCACAGCAGGGGAAGGCTTACGGCCAAAATAGAACTTATTTTGTGCAGCGACCATCTACATCATCAAGTCAAATATATTTTATAAGATAATAGTCCAAAACAAGTATATTAATATATTAGTGGAAGTACAGCTGACAGAGACATTGATGGAGATATGGCAGTTTAGTCATTCAAATTATCTAGAAAAATCAGAATCTGTAAGAAAAATAATTATTTAGGATGGAAGAAACTTAGCTTATTTTTGTGATTACTGAAGCCTTATTCCTTTGGTCGTTCTCGCTTAACCCTTCGTTCATAATTGCCACCCTTTCAAGATCCCGCAAATACCCATGATTTAATGGAAGTTGGGTATTCATGTTCCAAACGATGACTTCTTTGATTGTGGAAAAAAAAATTCCCCTTAGTCGGCGCCAATGTTTGTAACCAAAATAACTTTTGGGCACGAAACACGATGAATGTATAGTTTGGTGTGAATTTAGGGTTTGGAGACGGATTGAAAAGCAAATAAAGAGACTCAGAGGTTTAACGTGGCTCGACATAGTTTGCCTACATCCACGGACGAATCCCCTTGGGGGTGATATTTTATTGATATTTGTCTTACAATGCCCTTTTCCTGTGTTTCCCCCCTCTCCATTTTTTCCTCTCCTCCTATTTATATAGTTCAAAATCTAATTCCAATATAAACATAAATTGCATTAACTGCTCATTCATGCCTCCCTCTTCAATCCCGCATGAAACTGCTGAAATTATTATTGCATGTATGAAACTGGTGGAATAAATATTGCATGGATCCATCTTAAATTCGGCATGACATGCTGGAATTAACTCTGCATGAAACCTCCCAGAATTTATATTGCACGCATTAATTTTGCATATAACTCCTTGCATGCCTATTGACTTTCCTTGCATGCCTCCTGGCATTAATCTAGCATGCATGCCTCCCTGTATTGATTTGCAGACCTCCCGTGTATTTTATACACGGTACAAACAGTAATGTCCTATTTTTGATTCTACGTATCTCGAGTCTCAACGTTTCTTAATATTCAGTTCTATTGGATTAATAAAACAATTGCTACTAGTATGAAAAAGAATGAATTAATACTTGATATATTCATTTTATAGATTTCAAAAGGTATTTTAGATACTGATTTGGTATAGGAAATGCATCTTCAAGGTGATTTTGGCAGCATCTCAGTTCAAATGCGAGATAAAGGTAATTTTGAATTAGTTTTACTAGTATCTTTTCGAGCTTTAAAATATCGTGTCTTTAATTGGATAGTGAAGTTTTCATTTATATTGAAATTGTTGAGTAGGATCCAGGTAACCCTTGGTATCCCTTTTTATTTTCGACCAAGACCGGAGGAGGCAATTGAATTATGGTATATGGAGCACAAGTATGGACCAAATATAAAGGCTGATGCTTCCACGATTTATGACTTGGGTATATACATAAAGTGAAACATTGTTAACTTGATCCCAGTTACAATTTATACATATCCCATAATTAAAGAGAGTTCAAAGGATGAAGGAAACCTGAAGAGTGCAATTGCATAGTAGTTCTCTCTATCGATAAGATAGTGATCACCTTGTAGGAGCGAACACTGATCAAACAGCTCGGGAGGAAAACACACGTCAAGGACTTAAGGAGATTCTCGTTTCCCAGTTCAGGTAATAATTCGAAACTTGTCTTAAACATATGTTTCACTAAGAAATCCTTAATATCAAATTTCTGACTCATATGATTAACTCTTATTCCAGGTCCGAGTAACTTTTGGAGGAAAATGAGCCACCTTAATTTATAAAATTTAAAGCAAAAGGGAGTTAAAATTAAAACTCTTAGGAGAGGAAGAATATCAGGACATTTCGGGAGGAAAACACACGTCAAGGACTTAAGGAGATTCTCGTTTCCCAGTTCAGGTAATAATTCGAAACTTGTCTACTAGCTCCTAATCCTTAAACATATGTTTCACTAAGAAATCCTTAATATCAAATTTCTGACTCATACTTGATTAACTCTTATTCCAGGTCCGAGTACGTACTTTTGGAGGAAAATGTGTGAGCCACTAGAGGAAGACACATTCAGGACAGTCCTTTACCATCCGTAGCGAACTCAAGTCAACAGACCAGAGGCTTGGACATATTTTCGGAGAAAAATCCTTGAATGTCTAAGAAATTACTATTGCGGTATAAAAACTAGATTTGATGATGAATTACAAAAGTACAACGTATTGTGTGTACTTTTTTTTCTTTCTTTTGAATCTGCTGATGTGATAGTTGTCATTTAAAACTATGAAGATGAAAATCTCTGTATGTAAATTGTTTGGATTGTTAATATTATTTTGACTTTTGAGATTTTAATAGTATGAGATATTATGGTAGATTATCACTCAAACTACGAGTAATGCAATGGTGTATTATCCTTTACTTGTTTTTTTTAAGGAGATGTATGAGATGCATGGTGGATGGCCCATATTCATATGTTCTTTTTTTTTTTTGTTGGTTAAGAGAATAAGTCCACTAATACGTTTTTTACGATCAATCTGTAAAACAAGCAACTGATATCACAGATTCACAAGCTAAGAAAGGATGACCAGAAGTGGAAACCAGTGAAAAGAGAGAAGATGAATGTAAAACAAGTAACTAGTTATATATGTGATTCATAACATCGTCAGAAATATAATTCAGCGATCACCAAGTGATTATTCTTTTGCCCGGGAACTCAAGCCGAGCGGAAAGAAAACGAAGGAAGTGAAAAAAAATACGTAAGCAAAAATGTAAACCTAGGAAAACTAGTGCCAAGTCAAACCAGTGCCACATCAGCAGTGGGTTTGACTAGTGGGGTAAACAAAATTATAACTCTTTTTTACCTATTATATTTACTTTTTACCTATTATATCTCCTTTTTTTACTCTTAATTATATCTTTCTTTATCTAAAAACATTTATTCCGGAAAAAAACATAAATTGAGTTTTCATTTCGCACTTTGAGTTTCCTGTCATGTAGAAAAGGGATAAAAGGGCATCATAGTGAGGATGTTTTGTGACCCATATCCCTTACCTACATATGAGAGGTAGGGAAGGGACGGCCTGCACAATAGTGCTTGCCCTTGAGATTCAATCGTATAATCTTGACAAGTACCAGTAAAGCCATTTTTTTTTATATATATTTTTACGATGGTCTAATTCTTCTTCTATTTTGGACTGAAATGTAAGCTTCTTGTGATCAGTAGGGGAAATTATGTCCCATTCATAGAGATATATTGTTGAACCAGTAGTAGTCCTCTTAACTTTAATTTGAAACATAGATATAAGTAGACTAGAAATATAGACTTATAGTTTTGACAACTAAACTTGACAAACAAGCTTGAGATAGCAACGCTTGAGAGTTCGACCGAGCAGTGCTCTAACAGTTTTAAAACCCCTTCTTTTTCAAAAGTGATCACATTATGAAAAATAAAAGCATAGCTCATCACACATTTAACAAAAAATAGAAACTAAGTGAGGCTCTTAAGTTTTTTTTTTTTTTTAATGTCCATGTTTATGCACATAGGAAATTGTTTGCCTTTATACAAGGAATGACTAAATGAAAATAAAAAATTCTTAATAAGATCGATTCTGAATTACTAAGAAAGTTATTGTATTGAAGCATATATTAGACCATGGATGTAAATTTTAGAATTTGGGCCATGAGATATATTGGACATATTCGCCACTAACGGCAGAATTTTGAAGGAGTAGGTCTAGCAACCACCAAGTCTCCCCGATGAAGTGAAACTGGTTTACCCACGATTTCCACTTCCCTCCTCTTCCACTTATTTGCAACTTCTACCACTTACATGAAATTAATGTGTTAACTATCTATGATACATATAGGTTCCTAAACCTATTAGTAATATGACAGATATACCATACAAAAGCTTCCTCTCGATCTAACTCATATAAATCATCTTCAAACCAATTTAACACATTTGAAATTCAATCCATTCATCTATACACATTCCCACTTCTCTCCGAATAGATCATCCCTTTTCCTTCCATTGTTACTGAATTGAATCTAAGACAACTATTTCTTGGAAATATTACAGATTGGTCTCTCGAACTGAAGTACTCCTCAGATGGATCGCCAACTGGTTGTGCACTGCAATTATGATGACAAGTGTTAACCTTTATTGCCAACCATTGAACTAGAACATATTGTGCATATATTTAAGGATACGCGATTATCTAGGTATATGAAGATATTCAAAAGAATATGTAAAGAAATCTGAAGCTTGTATAGCTGAGTGTTATCTTGGAATGGAGTGTGTTAGGTATTTTGATAAAGGCCCAAAGCTTTAAGGCATAATCGAAAACATTCAAAATGGTTTCAATCTCTTCTAAAGGTGTCCAATCGTATGGATAGTGAGAAGTTAAAGATAGCTCACAGATATGTGCTTTTTAACACACCTGAAATTGACCCATATGACTTAAGTATCATTCATGTTCATTAAAAATAGTTAATACTTCATTTTTAATTTTACTTTTGTCCGTATGGACGAGTTAAAGTCTATTTGGGAGGGAAATTACAGTGAAGACCAGCTCAACTCCATACTTGACACATTTGCAGATTGGTTTCAACAAAAGGTACGTTTAGTCCACTCGCAGTCAGATTATCTTATTGAAGCATATATTAGACCATGGATGTAAATTTTAGAATTTGGGCCATGAGATATATTGGACATATTCAATTGAATCAACAACCTTAGAAGGACTAACGAAGCTATTGTTGACTACAATCATATGTTTCAAATTTCAATATTCAAATTTTGAAGGAGTAGGTCTAGCAAAAGATAAGAACCAAGAACGATCATTCCCCATGAAGTGTCAAATACATCTAACTGGTATGTGATGGTGAAACCAAACATGAAATTAGAGGTTTACCCACGATTTCCACTTCCCTCCTCTTCCACTTATTTGCAACTTCTACCACTTACATGAAATTAATGTGTTAACTATCTATGATACATATAGGTTCCTAAACCTATTAGTAATATGACAGATATACCATACAAAAGCTTCCTCTCGATCTAACTCATATAAATCATCTTCAAACCAATTTAACACATTTGAAATTCAATCCATTCATCTATACACATTCCCACTTATAAAACAGAGTTGTTATAGCTTAGATCATCCCTTTTCCTTCCATTGTTACTTGAATTGAATCTAAGACAACTATTTCTTGGAAATATTACAGATTGGTCTCTCTTTAAACCAATTTAACACATTTGAACTGATCATCCCTTTTCCTTCCAAGTACTAAGACAACTATTTCTTGGAAATATGCAAGGTGCATATATTTAAGGATTTAGATGATTTTATTTATTTAATATTTCCCTACTCCACCATTTTACACTTTACCCAGTAACCGTTTTTACCCACAAACTACGGGTACAAGACACGACACACCATAATTTAACACTAGAGAATTGGTGAGAAGTGGTTTATATGTCTGCATAAAATTCAACCTTAAATTCTTACCGACTCAAAAGCAGGCATTATATTCAACCTAATTTCAATACCGACTTATAAATCGGCATTGAATTCAACATAAAATTCTATATAACACATCAATCGACGTTGAATCCATTAGACAATTAATGCCGACTAAGACCCAATAACTGAATTTTGTAGTCTAATTTTTTGATTGAGAACCCAATAAAATAATCAAAACACTAAGAAAATGGTTGGTATCACTCACTTTCTCATCAGATCCATTTAACTAAGTGGTTGATCGTCGAAGTCCTATTCCTCTTCTTGTTTTCAATTACATGCAATTTATCTTTCAAAACTCATATAACTTTATTTTGAGCTGCAATTTAGACACAAAGATCAGAGAAGTCCTTAGTATATTCGTTTGTGGTTTCATTTTTTATAGAAGGTATTAATCGACGATTTTTTTCTTCTGAAATCGTCGATTAATTGACGATGAAATGAAAAAGTTTTGTTAGAAAAAGAAAAAATGAGGAAAAAATGAGAAGAAAAGGAGGAGTAGCCGGTTGAAGAATGAATAGGGATACCAAGAGTTTAAATGTTATGTTTTTTAAAGTTTTTTTTTTAAATTAGGATAAGGACAATACGATTATTTCATCACTAAAAAACTGTCTTCAGTTAAAATCCATCCCCATTTTTGGGAGTATCTTCAAATGTGGGTTCTTAGGCAAAGCACTATGGTGCCCATTTTCCCTTCCCTATCCCTCATATGTAGGGAAAAATCTAATTTTCCAACTATTATGGTCTCCCATATCCCTACTTGTATAAGGATATCCCTTCCCTACTACTTAAAGTGGATCAGATATGATCCGTCTTGTAGTGTGAAATCTTGGTTTACGGATACTCAGTTTCCGTTTTTTAGTTGAACGGATACTCAGTATTCATGACTTTTTACACGGAAACTAAGTATACGTTTTTGATTTTTTTAGTTTTACCCTAAAACTTTCCATTTTCCCTTTTTTTTTACTAAACAGTAATTATGTTCAGTCAACTATTCTAACCCACTGCTGATGTGGCGCCAATTTGACTTGACTTTACATTTTCTGGCTGTGTAGTTTTTGGCTGACGTGTTTTTCCTTTTTTATTTTTTAGGTTTTCACTTTCTCATATTTTGTTTCGTCGAAGTGCATGAAATCTTTAAAGGGCAACTACTATCTGTGGAACAAATATGTTTTAGGAGAATAGATTGAATCAATGCAGGATCAAATTTCAAGTTTTTAACTTATTCTGATATGTAATCCATAGAAGCTTAGATATCGAACTGCTGTTTATTGAATCAGGTAACTTTATGTATCTGTTGATTTCGATTTATATTGAATAATAGAAGGTTATTGGGTTTATGTTTTTGAATTGTGCATTGGGTGTGCTGGAGGAATTGGAGAATGAGAGGGTTACTGATATGAAAGAATTCAAGGAAAACGTTGGATAAAATTCTCACAATTTATAAGGTAATGTCATATTTTCGATTCTACGTATCTCAAGTCGCAACGTTTCTTAATATTCAGTTCTATTAGATTAATGAAACAATTGCTACTAGTATGGGAAAGAATGAATTAATACTTGATATATTCATTTTATAGATTTCAAAAGGTATTTTAGATACTGATTTGGTATAGGAAATGCATCTTCAAGGTGATTTTGGCAGCATCTCAGTTCAAATGCGAGATAGAGGTAATTTTGAATTAGTTTTACTAGTATCTTTTTGAGCTTTAAAATATCGTGTCTTTAATCGAATGGTGAATTTTTCGTTTATATTGACATTGTTGAATAGGATCTAGGTAACCCTAGGTATCCCTTTTTATTTTCGACCAATAACGGAGGAGGCAATTGAATTATGGTATATGGAGCACAAGTATCGACAAAATATAATGGATGATGCTTCCACAATTTATCATTTATGACTCGGGTATATACTCAATAGAGTGAACCATTGTTAACTTGATCCCAGTTATAATTTCTACAAATCCCATAATTAAAGAGATTTCAGAGGATGAAGGAAACCTGAAGAGTGCAATTTCATAGTAATTATCTCTATCGATAAGATAGTGATCACCTTGTAGGAGCGAACGCTGATCCATCAACTTGGGAGGAAAAAACATGTCAAGGACTTGTCTACTAGCTCAATTCTTTTTCCCGGGAACTCAAGCCGAGCGGAAAGAAAACGGAGGAAGTGAAAAAAAAAACACGCAAGCAAAAATGTAAACCTAGAAAAACTAGAAAGTCAAGTCAAACCAGTGTCACATCAGCGGTGGTTTGACTGGTGAGTTTCATGGCATTAAAATGACAAAGGATAGTTCGCAAATTTTCATTTACTTTTCGCCAATGATTGTCTGCTTTTTGCAAAAGGTGACTTAGGTGAATGTCGTAATCTTTTAAAATTATTGAACAATTTAGTAAGGCTTCTGGCCAACTAATAAATTTTAGCAAATCAGGTGTGTTTTTCAATAAAAAGGTTCATCCGAGGCACCAAAGAATGATGTTACGTCTGCTAAAAATTAAAAAATTAAAAATTAAAGTTTCTTATTTGAGGGCTCCTCTTTTTATTCATAGATCTAAGTTGAAAACTTTGATGTCTTAGTGGAAAAAATGTAAAAAAGAATCCAAGGGTGAAGAAGTAAAATTTTAGCACAAGCTAGTAAAATGATTTTAAACAAGTCTGTCTTATCTAGTATCCCTACTTTTCAGATGAGATGTTTTCTCATACCTAAGAAAATAACTAACAAAATGTGGGGTAAGGATTCTAATCGTAAAGGTGTCTATATCAAATCTTTTCCCTTTCTTTGTAAACCAATTGCACAAGGAGGGTTAGGATTTAGAGACGCTAGAAAGGATAACCTTGCGATGTGATCCAAGGTTGCTTGGAAATTGTTAGATGAACCCGACTCCTTGTCTGCTAAGCTTATTAAATCGAAATATTTCCCTAAAGTTTCAGCTTTTAGTGCTAAGCCAACTAAGACAGGTTCTTGGATTTGGAGTTGTATTAGGAAATGTCCAACTCTGGTTAGACAAAATTCCATATGGGAAGTAGGATATGGTTGTTCAATTGACATAAGAAAATACTGGTGGGTCCCTGGTTTAACAACTACTATTGCTGAAATCTGTCCTAATTTGGACCCGGATCTCATTTTGGTTTCTGATTTGATTGATGATGTCTCTTTATCTTGGAATGTGGCTTTGGTAAATAGTAATTTTCCTCCTCATGTGGCATGTAACATTCTTAATATAAGGCTCCTCTATTCTCAATATGAGGTTTTATATAAAGATAAAATTAGATGGAAATTGGAAAGAAATAGAATTTTTACCGTAAAAAGTTTATATGCTAAACTGTGTGAGCCAAAGAATGTTAATGTTAATGTGGTTTGTAGAAAAAAAATCTGGAAAAAGTTTTGGAATCTCGATATTTCTCCAAGGATTAAGCTTTTCCTTTGGAAATGCTTAAATAATGCTTTGGCAACTTGGCAACAGTTGTCGATTAATTTAGGGGGAATAGACACCTCTTGTCCTATGTGTGGTGCTGTTGTGGAGTCTTTGACTCACTTGTTTTTTGATTGTTCTTATGCAAAAGCTGTTTGGATGCTCCCACCAGCACCCAATGTTTCAAATGTTCATAGCAGTGATTCTTTTCTTGATCATTACAATGAATGGATAAAAAACAAAGATTCCTCTAGTTTGTCTTTAGAATTAGCAGCAACTAAAGCTTGGTTCATATGGAAAGAAAGGTGTGATAGAGTTTTTTCAAAAAAAAGCTAGTACTAGTATTATTTTGTCGATCCAAATTCAGAGGTATATTCAGTTTTGAACCCCCTATGGGATGACTGATCTACCTGTTGCAAATATGATTATTCCAAGCATAGTTAATCCTTTGCCTAATAGACGATGGAGGAGACCTTTAGGCGATACTTATAAGATCAATGTGGATGCAACATGTATATCAAGTGTTACTAATGCAGGGTATGGGTTTATTTTTAGGACTGCAATAGGTTTTGAAGGAGCGAGAGGAGGTCACTGTAAGGCCTCTTCAGCTAAAGAGGCGGAAGCTTTAGTTGTTTTCGAAGGCGCAAAATGGGCGACAGAAAGATCCTTATCAAATTTCGCTCTTGAAGGGGACTGTAAAAAGGTGATGGATTATTTGAACGGAAAGAAAACTTCAATCTCTTGGCAGGCTCAAAGGTTACTAGAGGAGGTAAAAAGAATGATGGCCGAGGTTACAAATTTTTTGGGATTCCAGTTTATTCATCGAACGGGTAACAATTCTGCGGATCTTCTCGAAAAGGAGGCTAGTATGTCTAGATTTTCTCAGCAAACGTGGGTGCAAATTCCGGAAGTGATTAGACGGTCTTTGTTAATTGGACAGTCTAATGAAATATCTTCAATTTCTGTTTCTGAAACATCTTGTAATCTTAACAGCTCGGTTATTTAATTGAATGAATGTTTCTGTTTCAAAAAAAAAAAAATTCAGTTGTGTTCGACCAATTTTTCTTTTTGTAGACTACAATATCCGAAGATGAATGCATGGACGTTGGATCTCACATAATAAATCTATGAAGTGCATTGCTAAAATTAGCTATTATGACATTTTGATCCTAAAAGAGACGTTGCAGTGTATGTGCAAAAGTTATAGGGGAAATGTGACTGTTCTTGGATTGTAGACAAACAATGCTCACAGGGACCATTGAAGTATAATAAGTTTGGTTGAGTACTCTATTGCTTTGTCACTGGTAACCAGTTTAGACAAACTTGACGTAACTGTTGATAAGCAAACTAGCAATGACCAGTTCAAGTTCGACATCCATACAAGAATTTATTTTTAGCAAAACATGACCTGTAGGAACTGCACAGTAACGACTAACGAGACATAGGGAAACCGTGTAACATCCAAAGATTCCCATTTGAGTCTCAAATCTTTTAGCACATAAACGAACGTAATTTAAAATCTCCTTATCCTTAAAAATCTTACAGATCCTTGTTCACAAATTAAATTGCTTTTCCAAACTAGGTTATAGGATGAAGTAACTGGGATCCTTCTTAATTAATTGCATTTCCAAATGTGAAAGACTAACTGCTACGAGGATCATTATCCAAAACTCCGAGGTCTTCAATTGCAGACAAGCAATGATAGTAGGCACTGTTGAATTCTTCATGTCTTAAGCTGTGCAAAAATTTGGATTGGGGGTATGTTGCTGGATAAAGACTAAGGAGTATTCTACGAAGAGATAATTTAGGGAGGAATATTTATTTCCTAATTTTTCTCTTAAAATTTTTCCATTAAATCACGTCCAAATTTGTTAAGCGGAAATGTTATTCACAGCTCTATAACAACACACTACATAAAGCTCAACAACATCCAAACCCCACATCTATCAAATGGTGAACCCTTTTACCCATCCATGTACCCCTCCTTAACAACCCTGAACCAATACCCTCTCAACACCTAGCATTGAGTGCTAAATAGAGATGTGAAGGGGGTGCTGAATAGCATTTCCGTTTGTTAAGTTTGGTTGTTGTAACAGGAGATGCGTGGATATCAGGGATTGGGCGGAATAGAAGAATAGAGGGTTTTGGTAACAGACGATCTGGAGCCAGATAAAAGGGCAGGGCTGTCTTAGGGTGCAGGCGTAGGGTTACTAAATAATTTTGTTACATTACAAATATATTGTAACAGCTATAATTGTTACAATTTTTGTAACAACTAAAAGCAACTCTCAATCTGTTAGATATCGATTTTGGGATGTTTTATGCCCAATTGGAAGTATACGCTTTTAGTACCATGCGAACTTATCTCAAAAATAAAATAAAATAAAATAATCTATGTTCTTGACTTAATATTACCTAAAAAGGCCTCAAAATTAAAATTCGTCTAGAACACTCCGAAACTGTAAGAGCCTGTAAAAGTACATCACAGTGAGACTCTCCTGTGAAGGGATATAGTGCTTGGCCTTATAATCTTGACAACAGTAAAGTTTTTTTTTTTTTTTTTTTTTTTTTTTATACGATGGTCTAATTCTTCTTCTGTTTTGGACTGAAATGTAAGCTTCTTGTGATCAGTAGGGGTAATTATGTCCTAGAGATATATTATTGAACCAGTAGTAGTCCTCTTAACTTTAATTTGATATTGATGGAATCAGTCAGCTAAGCTTCTGTTCTAATCTAAAAATGATGAATCATGCGTACAAATTGGTAGGTTGACTCATTACTCATTATTATTATTATTACTAGGCGCTGGGCTGTTGAATTAATTAATTAAATGTTACTCCCATGGGTGGGAGTCCATTCCTCCACCACCTCCCCCACCAATCCTTCTAGCTTCATTACAACACCACCACCTACTACTTTCCCTCCTTCTTCTTCTTCAGTTAGTCAAATCCGTGTATCAATGGCTGCTGCTTCCTCTATTCGAATTGGTATTGTTGGAGACGTCGTAAGTATCTTTCTCTTCTATCTCGGTTTACGAAATGATTTTATTTTTTCGAAGAATTTCAACTTATTATTGTAATTATTATCTCTATTTTTTTTTCATGATTCTTTCTTTCAAGCATGATGATTGGAACCTCCAAGAAGATACAAAAGCCCTCCAGTTTTTGAAGGTGGTGTTATTTTGCTTTACACTCTTAATCATGTCATATTATCAAAACTAAACAGCAATATAATCAATATGAGATTTGACTGACTAATTCCATTTCAGATTATTGTTTCCATAGACTAATATTATTGTAGTTGTTAGGAATTTACCAATTTCCTGTTCAATGAGGATTTTACCAATTTCCTGTTCAATGATACCATGTATATCACCCTTGTTTTGCAACCACAATCTTAGATTATCAGTTAATTCATCATCATTACACTGCAATCTCTATTATATTTTCTTTTATATAAATTTGTAGATTGTAGAAATGGATATTGGTGGCACATTATAAGAATCTATTTATTTTCCAAGTCATATTTTTTTCTTTTCCCCTCAGTTGTTTTTTTAGTGATGTTGATCACCTACAAATTTCCCTAACATGGTTTTATGTTGTATATGACAACTGCAGCCTGATTTGGTACTATTTACAGGCAAGTTTTCTATATACCCATTACCTGCCTCATCTACCTGGGACTGGGAGGTTTCTAATTTGGTTCACTTTTATCTTAAAACATCTACCTTCTCTTACTTTTGTTTTCCATTGTTTTCTTTTTTTATTCTTTTCTGGTTTGCCTTGCTATTTATGCTCATAGACTCTTGCAATCATCTCAATGACTTGTATCTCTGCTTAATCAGGTGATTTCGGGAATGAGAATGTTGAACTAGTTCGAAGCGTTTCGGAGCTTAAACTTCCAAAAGCTGTTATATTGGGGAACCACGATTGTTGGACTACCCAACAGTTTTCACAAAAGTAAGCTGACACTTACATGCTATGAGTCCCCTAATGTTGCCAAGTCTGATGGCTCATCAGATAACTCTCTTCCAGGAGTTCGCTCTGCTCAGGTCTGATTTAATCATTAAATTTTCTGTCTTGAACAGGAAGAAAGATCGTGTCCAACTTCAGCTGGAATGGTGAGTTTATTTATGTTTGACATCTGAACCATGCAAGACGTATATTGTTCACTACTTTCCTTGTAATTGTGTAATGAGATAATCATGTAAGGTTATGCAGGTCATAGTTATCTTAGTAGGTGAATCAAAATCGTTTGGGGAACTGGCTTTGAATTTTCCTAGCGTTTCTCTTCACCATACAGCTGAATTGATGACCTTGAAGTGATACTAAGGGGGTGTGTCTTTATAAGTTCTTAAGGTATGGAGAGGGTACCGTGTAGACTTGTAGTGATATTAACGGCAATTTTGGGAAGACAAAGAAAATGGACATCCATATCGACAGTTTATGGACTAAAGATACATGAGCAGTGTGTGCTTTTAAGTACAACTTTGGAAGATATCAAAAGGAATAACATGGTTATTTATGAACAAATTTATAGCCCATTACCTTTTATAATCTAAGAAATATAGAAGTTTGTTGTTTTGCTTCTTGCATGGCAGAGTTTTATCTTTCTGACAGCAGTTACCATAAATTTGATGAAATAATTATTAAGTGTTTTTCCTTGGTGACCAGTCTTGGCGAGGAGCATGTGGGTTACCGTCGTTTAGACTTTCCTAATTTAAAGCTGAGTGTCGTTGGTGGGCGGCCGTTTTCTCATGGGGGTAATAAGATATTTCGTGAAAAACTTCTATCTTCGAGGTTGGTATGGCGTACTAGAACACGCTATATGACTAGACAACTAACCCTATTTGGTCTTATTCTCATTTTCTGCATTAGTGAAATTTACCCCGTGTATTCAAGAGTACAATTTTGGGTGTTGCACAATGTATTGATGGTATTGCCGTTCCTCTTTGAAATACTTAGCCAAAATTAGGATACTTGAAGGTCTAAGCTACCTTCCTTTCTAGGTTTTATTGTTTTTGAAGACCATGTGCAAAAAACGATACCTTATTGATAGATGATGGATTAATTTTCTTTAGCTTAACATTATCTCGTGATTGAGAAAATGGCTACAATCAAGCTGCTTTTCAACCATGCTGAATAAACGTACTAGTCGAATTCATTTCTAAATGAATGATTTTGTATATTTTTCCCATAATTATGAAACCCTCTGAGAAGTGAGTTCTGAAATGAAACCTTTTCAGATATGGAGTCGAAGATATGAATGGAAGTGTCAAAAAAATATGTAAAGCGGCCGTAGGAACACCAGAGGGTCATTCCATTGTACTTCTGGCACATAATGGACCTACAGGTATATTTATCATTTTGTCCTGCTTATTGGTTTGTACTCGCTACTCGACGTAGCTGTACTAAAACTCAACTTCTTGTCTCCTTTTGTTTTATATGTTGTAGGTTTGGGATCTGACAAGAATGATATATGTGGAAGAGATTGGGTACATCAAGGTGGTGACCATGGTGATCCAGGTAAACAAACTAGAATCATAAAATCGTTCCCACGTTATGTTACAAAACAATTCAAATTTTACGAATATGATGATTTAGAGTCATGCGTATACTTGATACAGATCTAGAACAAGCTATATCCAACATGAAAGAAACTACCAAATTCCCTATCCCTTTGGTTGTGTTTGGCCATATGCATAAAGAATTGGCATCAAGAAACGGATGTCTTCGCAAAATGATTGTAATTGGAGCAGACAATACTATATACTTGAACGGAGCAATTGTGCCTAGGGTAAAAAAACTATTCCGTGAACAACAAACTGGTACTGGAAGCTCCTCCACTGAAGGCGCACCCATTTCTCTTGCACCTGAGCCTAGCGGTACGGTTCGAGGTTTTACTCTTGTTGAGATTAATGATGGAAAGCTCGATAAGATTGCTGAGACTTGGGTTTCCATTGTTGCGGATGAAATCAAGATTGAAGAAGAGCTCATACTATTTCAAAGTGGTACGCAAGTTTCTTCATTGTAGTTCCCATTGTCTTTTTTCTCTGTGTTTCTGCCTAATTTGGACAGTTGAGAAAATGAAAAAAAAATAAATCAACATCACCATGTACTTCTCTGTGGATTTTCTCTAGTCTAGTATATATAGCGAAATTGCCTACTCTGCATACATACAATGAAGCTGAGAGTTGGCCAATTAGATAGGACCTAGGCTATTAGTATTATTAGTATATATGTTGCATCAGTTTATGTACAGCATTCATGTCCGCTCGCATAAATGGAGAAGCAGAAAGATAAATACGTGTACTAAGCCGCTCAGCATTGGAGTTGGCATTTGTCAATCCAAAACCTTTGCATGCTCAAGTAAAGGCAAAGAATCCATGTACAAGTTTTTGTGTTACCCTCGAGGCCTTGAATCTTTTGATTCTCAAAGTTTAAGACAGTAATTATAATTATCTCCTCCTTTAAACCCCTAAGCCATGCGAGGCCATGCGTCGCGCGGTGAGAATACCCACCCTTGGGTGAGCATCACCGCCCCCTTGAAACTTATCCATTCCACTTTTTCTCAAATACTATTAATGTAACAAAGTAAATAGTCTGTTTCGGTTAAAAAACGGGACCAAAAAAAAATCGGGACGAAAAAAAAAGAAACAAAACATCGTGCGTAAGAGCATTTTCTTTTTCTCTTTCTTTCTTCTTCTTCGCTTCTTCCATTCGCGATCCGGGAAGTTCTGAGAGATGATTCCGAGCTCATAAAATTGAGAGGAAACTTAGGGAAAACTTTAAGAGTTCATTGTTGGTGATGGTGTTGATACAATTACCGAATTTAGAATTCTCAGAAAAGGTAAATTTAGGGTTTCGTTCAATTGAATGGTTATAAATAGATAAATCTTAGATAGGTTTTTGTTTAGTTTGAAGTTGAATCGTTTGTATTGTATGTTCTTCTGATTTTGGTAGAGTTGGTGATTCTTTAAGAGTTGAATCAAAAGTGTAGTTTTTTGTTTTTGTTTTTTTAAGATTCGAAGAAGGGATTTTGTGTTTGTGTTGTAGAGATTCGTCGATTGAAGGAAATCTTGGGTTTTTGATACAGTTCAATTTGGGGTTTAGGTATTTTTTTAGTTTCAAATTTTATTCAAAATCGAAATTGATATATCCTTTGTTTTAATAAACCCTAACCCTTTTATTTTTAATTTTGCAGGTAAGATTTTTGTCCAAGATAAGTTCTGAGAGAAACCCTAATAGCCATTCAAGAAAAGATCTCACGGTTTAGGTGATTTTTGTATTCAACTTATCGATTTTACTCTTATTCTAATTAATTGATATATCATAAACCCATATCTTTTAGTCGTTAACTATGATTTAGTATTGGGTTTTCTTCAACATTTGGATTTTTGCTAAAAAAAAAGTATTTATCAGATTGATTATAGATAGTACAAACTCAATGTATCTTGTGTTTCTTATCTTTCGAGAAAATTATAGATTGACTCTAAGATGCGGTGTTTTTGTTTGGTTGTAAGTGAATGGATTCTAATTTTTGATTTTGTTGGAATTTTGGGTTTAAATAATGAATTAGCTTTGAGCATTACATCGAAGGATATATCAGATTGTATAAGGCTCTCAAATGGCTCACTTTTATGAAAAGAAAGCTGGGGGGGGTGTTATAGTGGGATTGATTCAAAATGTTGTATAAAAATCAAACTTGATCAAGGTACAGTACTAATTGATCATAATTAGAAAAAAAGAAAAGGAAATGAAACTTTAGAAGTTTGATATGCACAAGTATCTATCTTACTATTTTGTTCTCTATAATCTTTTTCCTCTTTCTCTAAGATTTGATTGACGTCTACATTTTAAAACGCCTTTGCATCAGCCATATAGTTTTTACACAGAAATGATCAAGGATGGGTGATTGCTTTGCCATCACATCATGTATCTCAAAGGTGGCATGTCATGATTGTCAATTTGGTGAGGTGTTTTTACATGTGGATGCTTGCATTCTGGCTCATGGAAATCCACCTTTGGTGATGAAGGAATTTCATAAATCTGGTGAATACAAGTGCCCACAGTGGCAATTACGTACCGAAATATGACCAAGTTACCGAAATATGACAAAGTTAGATCTAACTATAAATTTGATCATACATAATATGTTCCTTTTTTTTTTCTTTTTTTTTTTGGTTTAATGATACTGACATTTCTTTTGTTGAGGTTTAACTACTTTCTTGGAAATGATAGGGGTCCAAATTGTTGACATTTGATTGGCTATACAAGGTCCAAATTCGCAATTTTTAACACTGGTGAGAACAACTCGCAGGGCATGGAGGTGGAAGAAGGTAAAATTCGTAATTCATCATTGATCTACTTCTTTTGTCCAGTTGATTCTAATAATATTGTAGATGTAGTCATAACAATGTAGGGTTTTTGTTTCTCATATACTGAAATTGGGTCATACTTGGTTAATTCGTAGGCGGTCATTCATAGATAACAGTTCTCTGTTCTCATCTCCTTCCACACAAAAATATCAGATGTTTTATGGGTTTGAACTTCAATATCAGATGTGTTGTTGATAAGAATGAGAAAGAGGACCCCTATTGTATATTTTGTACCATTATTCGTGGAGAATCCCATGCAAGGTAATGTGGTCATTTTTTGTTTTCTTTTTTTAAGCAAGCATGTATGCTTATTAAAATCCCATGAACTCCAGTAACCATGTATGCTTATTAAAATTTATTTCATACTCTCTTGCACGGTCTATATGTATGAAGTATAGTTGTAGTACAGGAAATAACACGATATCCGAGTATTAGAATAACTCATTGATCTTCTTCTATTTGCAGTAAGCCCAAAATGGAGTGGCATATTTCAGGCATGTGAAATTTGTGTGTATAGGAAAATCTCTTGGTTTTGCTCTTTCTTCTATGTCTCTGTCGCTCATGTTTTCCAGATTTTGAGCAACTTCTTTATTGGTAGAACGGTCTTTACCAAGAAATAGGACTTTGGATTTGTGTTGGGTGGTATGCTAAACCTGGACTTCTATTTTACTCATAAACATCGTTGTGAAATCAGTAGTGTTCAGTGTAGACCATGTGAGTCGTTAGCTTATTTATGTTAAATATATATTCTACTGGGTGGTATGCGAAACTTGGTCTTCTATTCGAGAAATGTACTGGTGTTTTAGATTAATTGAAGTTTTTTTTTGAGGAATTTGCTGGTGTACGCCATGATAGTTGTAGTTATTTTTTTGTTTTCCATTTGACATATAGGAGTGACTATGTAAAGCTAATGTTTCCACGAACAAGAATATGCAACCGTTTTTAGGATCTTAGTTTGAAATCAAAGAAATCCCAACTCCGTTTTTAGGATCTTAGCTACACACATTTTAGGGGATATATGTTTCTTTGCTTTTGGTGATGTATGCATCAAATAGACACAATTCTTGCGGCAGAGAAAAAGAAAAGAACTATGGGAAAGTACGCAGACAACCAGTAAGTCCTTGCTTCCATTCCAATGCAGTTGATGTTAGAAAGTAAATGGAAGTAGTTAGATTTGATTTAAAAAGGTTAAGATAAAGATTAAAGCAGAGATTCAAGAAGAACATGAGAGTGATGGAGAATCAGTTAGGAAATTGAGAGGGGTTGCTGTGATTTTTGAACAAATTGTAGGGAGAAATGGTGTTTGTTCTTTGGGTGTTAGCTTTGACCAAGGATAAGATGAAGATATTATGGATTCCATTGATGATGGAGATTTTGGTTTCAATGATGATGGTGGGAGTGGAGTTGAATTATTTTGGAATAAATGATGGACAATGTTTATGCATGGGGTGGTGAAGATATAAAATTGTATTGCGCCAGATCCCAATCTGGGTAAGATTGTAGTTTATGGCGCTTCTTATCCTGCCATCTCCAAGGTACGTACTTCTATTTTTTTATGTTTCGAGCATATTTAGCACATTTGGTTCTTAAGAAAATGTTTTATCTTTTCTTTTGTTTTACCTCTTGAAGTGTGTTAACTTGAATTTAGCTATTGAGATTAGGTTAAGTCATCCGTTGGGAATTACCGAGATGATTGATACCAATACCATACCATATCATTTGATCTACTTTCGAGATAAAAGAGATATCAGTAATCAAATTGAAGTTTAATGTGATAGTCTTAACATGTTTCCTGTGTTGGATGTCATCCACTTAATTGAAGAGAAAATCTTATTTCAATTAGATAGAAGAACCGTGAAATTGAAAATATTTCGACTATCATTAAATTTTGATAAGCGGGGAGGTCAATTTTAGAATTCATACCGATGTGCTGCTCATGCGTAACAGGTTATCAACATGGTAGGACGTCTATTTGCGGAAATACCAAATATTCTCTACAGAATTGCAGAACAAATAATAGGACCAGGAGGCCTTACGACAAAGCTTGAGGGATCGCTAAAGACAGAGGAGGCAGAATCTGAGGTGAGAAATTAGGAAAGGTATAATCACGAGTCATAAAAACATTTCACCAAGTTTCATACTGATAGTAACTGTTAAGAGTCGGACCTTTCACATTCATTTGTCATGGGATTAGTTCCATGGGAAACTTCCAAAAAACTAGCATATTTCATCAATAACTCAAAATAGAAAACCATTCTGGTTTTAGTTTTTAATCTGATAAAGAATTTGGGTATCTAATTTTTCAAAATTATTGCGAACAGTAGTACTATTGTAGCTTATTAATGAGACAAGCATCATACTCCATTCTTCGATTTTCATCAGGTACAAGTCTATATATTAAATATCATTTGGAGTTGTTTTATCTTAAATGCATAAATCTTGAAGAAGAGATGGGATGCGGTGTGTTGGTACATGGGATGTGGTGACATAAACGAGAATGTGTATTGAAATTCCTTCAAGCCACACATAACTGGGATTTTGAATGGGTCCAACCCCAAGGAATTCAAAGCGTATCTTATTACAATCCTCACACATGGGAAAATCCAGGTTGGTGCATGTCAGTTGGAGAGACATTGTACAGGATGAGAATACTTGCTTGCATGGAAAAAACAAGTAGTGAAAAAAAAAATCACGGTTTAATATAATGTATGGCTGTATGCTAATATATCTTTGTAAGTAATTTATAGATGAAATTTCACCTTCATATTTTTTAAGAGAGTTTTGGGTAAGTTTCATTAATATCAAAACTTATCATCGAACCCCATGCGTAGCACAGATTACGTGCCAGTTTTGTGAGGAGGCAAAGCCGAGCCACAATACATCAAAAATCCTAAGCCCCAAATAGAAAATGCATCGTGGCGAGGGAAGGCGAGTCACACCAAATCAAAAATGTATTGGGACGGGGTGAGGTGAAGCTGAGCCACACCAAATAAAAAGTGTATGGCGACGGGGCGAGGCGAAAGCACACGACACCAAACCAAAAATGCACACACCAAATCAAAAATCCTAAGCGACAGGACAACACTAAATCAAAAATGAATCGCGACGGGACGAAGAGAAACCACACAACACTAAATCGAAAATGCACACACCAGATCAAAAATCAAAAATGCATCGCGAAGGGGCGGGGCGAAGCCCCGCGACACCAAATAAAAAATGCACAACAAGGCGAGGTGAAGCCGAGCCACACCAAATCAAAAATCCATGTATCGGGACGGAGCAAGGTGAAGTCGCGTCATTCCAAATAAAAAATGCATAATGACGGCAAAAATGCACGATGGGGCGAGGCAAAGCCACATCACACCAAACCAAAAATATGGGTAAAAAAAAATGATGGTGGATGGTTTTCATATCGGCCCGGTGCGTAGCACGGGCACAAAATCTAGTTTTATTTTATTTCCTTTTTTCTTGTTGATGCATGACATGAGCAGGTGGGAAAAAAAAGTGATATTTCTGGATATCTGGTTTGTCTTTAAATCAGACAACTGCATTGTATTTTACTATATCTTTCAGCTTATGCAATTTGTCCTAAACCGGATCAATACCCCACGTTAGATTTGAATTGAATAGGATGGATTTTCACCGAATGAAACGCGAAATGGCCAGAGTGGCTAGGTGTATTAAAAATCTGCACCCCTGCTTATTCTTGCATCGCCTAATCTCTCTTCTACTGCAATATGCAATTGCGAATAATCAATTAAAAAAGAAGCTCTCCTTCAAGTTTGGTAATGGGCTAAATATGGCATTGTATAGATGTACGTTACATGGGTCTTAAGTTAACATCCACTTACTTAAGAACATTATTTTAGGTACCACCCTTTTTTTTTTTGGGACCATTGATTTTTTAGTCACCCCAACCTAAATTGTTAAGGGTTGTCCTAAAAATCATGAGATTACTAATTTGCCCCTTACCCTAATTGAAATTAATCCTAACCTAATAATTGTAATTAACTTAGTCTAATATAAAAACAAAAGCATCTAACCTAGCCGCCACCTCCGATTATCACCACCACCCACCACCGCCCACCACCACCACCTCCGATTATTGAGTGACTAAAGTGATAGAAAAAGAAGAAGATGGAGAAAAATTATTTTGAGATGGGTGAATATGGAGAAAAACATCATCTAGGTGCTAAAGTATGCTTGTAACTTAGTGAATGTTGCTATAAACGGCCTAAAATATCTTGAAAATCAAAATTGTAACAAAAAAATTTCAACCATGTCAACAAAGTTCGGTTATATTATATGAAGAACATGTAACCGAACTTTCTGCAAATGCGATTCGGTTAATAAATCCAAAATCACAGGCAACCGAACCAGAGCTTTAATGGAGTTTTTGTTTGTTCGGCTAGCTGATGAAAAATCAAATGTAACCGAACTACTATGCTTGAGTTTACAGAGTTTTGTTCGGTTCGGTCGACTAGACCACGTTGTAACCGAACATTAAACAACAGAGTTCGGTAAGTTCGCAGAATTTTGTTTTTTGCGATTAAACCGAACTCAACATTTGGCTATATAGAGAAGAGTTCGATTTTGAAATTATTTTTGCGAGTTAACCGAACTCATTTACCTATGTTCGGTTGGTTCACAAACTTCAACGCAATCAAGTTCCCAACCGAACTGCTGGTTAAAAGTAACCTAGTGTTAGAAGTTCGGTTGGTTCGCAAACTTCAACATATTTTGCGAATCAACCGAACTGAGCTTGTATATGCATATATGCAATTCGGCAAGCGTTCGATTAAAGTAAAAACTTAACAATTTTTGCTATCCAACCGAACTGCACTTGCAAATGCATAAATGGAATTAGCCCATAGTTCGGTTAAAAGTATTTTTTGCGAATGAACCGAACTCTGAGTTCGGTTCAGAAAAAATTAATCCGTGATAACCGAACTCTTAGTTCGGCTAATTTTTTTTTTTGCGATGTAACCGAACATGTCTCTGGAGAAAAAAAACCTCCATTAAACCTCTCTGCAACTTCCATTTTCAACTCATTTTGATACTTCTCATTTTTTCAACCAAAAACGAATGCCAAGCAATGAGTTTGTGAGAATATCTTTGTTAATGATTTAAATTAAGCTACATATATAGAGGTGGTGGTGGTTGGTGGTGGTGGTAATCGGCGGTGGTGGTGGTGATAATCTGAGGTGGTGGTGGTGGTGGTAATCGGTGGTGGTGGTGGTGGTAATCGGCGGTGGTGGTGGTGGGAGGTGGTGGTGGTGGTAATCGGAGGAGGAGGTGGTGGTGGTGGTGGTAATTGGCGGTGGTGGGTTAATATTATTTTTTGCTTAATCATTTCACTAATGATTTCACTAATCATAACCAAAACATAATCAAAAGGGTAGTTTAGGTATTAATTTTTTTTATAAGGGCACCCTACCCTAAAATAGACAATGGTCCCCCAAATATATCATGGTCCCCAAAATAAGGTTCTTACTTAAATCAATAATCCATTTTCCACTTACTGTCATTATTTACATGGGTCTTAATAATGACAGTAATATTTTTATCATTTATATTTTATTTAAAAAAAATTGTTTTTAAAAGTCTTCACAAAACATTATTTTGGAATTTTCATTATTTACAAAACTTAGATCAAAAAAATATCGATGTTCGGTTGATAACTTGTCGAAAAATACTTAGTTTCAGCCGATAAGTTATTAGCCGAACTTTAATTTCTAATTGTGGAATTTAGGTTCGGTCAACTTGAGCAAATCATAGGGCACTCAAACTTAGTGTTTTTTTTTTCATAAAGTGAAGTTCGGCTATCATTTTCATAGTTAATCATCAGCCGAACTGTTCCGCAACACTTTTAAAATGAAGAATAATAAGTACTTTGGTTGATAATTCGTTTAAATTGTCAGCCGAACTTCACTCTGTAACCGCTATAAAACTTTTAGGCTTTGGATTTATGTCACGATCTACGCGATAATCGGATCTCAGGAACAACTCTCAATCCCTAAGGATAGAGATTATTGGAGAAGAAGGGAGGAATTGGAGGGTTAGAGAAGAATTAGACGAATTAGAGGAGGGAAAGAGAGAACATACGATATTTGGGAGAGAAGAACATATTTCATTTCATTATTTTCATACCGATTCCTTACAAGAGACTCGGCATATATTGCTTCAATCTATTCACAAACAGGAATGCCTAAGCTACCCTTCTACTCATAAGAAAACTACGAAAAATAACTCGTTGGTCTAATTGTCATGAAACTCGGTTCATGACAAATCCCACCCCTTAAAGTCATCCTTGTCCTCAAGGATATAAAATGATCCTGGCTGGTGGAACACAGAGCTATTACATACTAGCGGCTGCATCTCGAATTCAGTAGAAAATGTGATCATAGTAAACTTTAGTACCACATCCCCTGAGAAACTGAAAGCCTTCATCTGAACCGTAGACATGAAACTTGGTCCAAATTCCAAACTGACCAATGCACTTGAGTATTCTGTGCCTATTTCTCTAAAGACAACTGACCGAGTAAATTCATAACCCACTGCTTTGTAGTTACTAGTAAGAACAACTACAACATCCCTGAATATCAACTTCAAAATGGCATCGCAAATGACTGTATGAGTATCCTTCAATGTAAAAAATCTTACTCCATCAACAGTTGAGGCATGAACATGCATTTTCACGTGGAGTTGTATTTGTAAACAATTTCCTACTCCAAACGCAGAACTCTGCATCTGCCGATCTTTGCTTAGAAGATAATTTCTTCCTTGTTGCTTTGTAGCTCTGACTTTTCACCTTTCTCAAGCGTCACCTGACTGTAACCCTTCATCATTTTTGAGTCTGATATGATGTTACCCTTAGCTAAACCCGTTTGCAAAATGGTAGTGATAATAACTAATTTAGCAAGAGTGCGATAAATGGCACTGCTACCGATAACTGTGTAAACTGAAGCCGGATCACCAGATATTAAGAAAATACAGTACTGTCTTTTTCCCTCAAAAAGTACTAGCATAATCATTTAATCTTAGAGCTTGTGCATAGTAATCCAGGAATTATGAGAGACATTTGCTGACAGCATGGAATTGGCAGCCCTTTCCTCTATTTGATTAACTGCCTGAGGTAAAATTGCAATTTGCTTCGAGTTTGTCTGTAAGGTCCATAATGCCACCTTCCATAATTCACCGCGAAAGAGTCCCACACTACCAGCAACCATTGTATTATACAATTATCTTTTATGAGTTGTGAAACCGGAAATAAACATGATTACCTCCAACCTGAAGTTTTTATGGTTGACCCAAAAACCACTTTCTGTTTCCAGGTAGAACATAGTATTCGAAGATAAGAAGATTGATCATGTCCATCCCATAGCCGAAAAAACACTCGCAATAATGTACACTAACACGGTTAAGTCAACCCTCATTTGTACCCTGTTTGTACTAAGTATATCACTACAAGGAACTCCATTAGCTTCTTTGAGGTTGTATATTTGAGTTACTATGATTGTTAACTTCAAAACTGCAACTCCTAGATGAGTACAAGAACAATTAACTTCCATAAATATTTCTTCCAACCATTCATGTCCGCTGATTTAACCAGCACTAGCCTTTGTCAACATTCCCTTGATTTCCATTCCCCTTTCCCAGCATTCCACTCCTCTATGACCCCTCTTGAGCCAAACAATTTTCCTAGCATCCTCAAAGGTGTTGAAAATGAACAAGTCAGGAATCATAGTAGCCTTCATAGATTTATTTCGGGTACTGTGGTCATCATTCATTATAGATACATGAAAGAGACTGTGCAAGAAGAAAATCACCCTCAAGAGCTGACAATAACTCCAAGGAACTAACAGAGTCACCTTAAGAGAATAATCACGGCGTCTAACAAAATTATCTTCTGGAGTTAACACTGCTAGCCACTTTAGTGAGAACAATTCATCAGCTGGTACATTAGATGATCTATATTGAAAAAGCGTGGGTCTAACAACCACACCTAATATTTCGCTTAGCAATCTGTATGGACAACTCCAATATAATTCCAAGAGAATGTAGACAGTCAGACTCAATCAATGGAAATATATCCAAGAGTTGTATTTCTGTTTCACAATGTAATCAGCAAATCAAACAGATAGAAATATACGAGCTTGATTATTATGTGAAACAACTTGAACGATACCAAAGACCAATGTTCAAGTGTCAATCAATTCAAATCAACAACCAAAGGTTGGATTATCTAATTCATTGAACTACGCACAACCTGTGATATTTCAATTATATAAACAAATATAATGCAGAAGAGAAATAACACAGACAGCAGAAATTTTGTTAACAAGGAAACCGCAAATGCAGAAAAACCCCGGGTCCTAGTCCAGATTTGAACACCACACTGTATTAATCCGCTACATACACTAGCCTACTCCAAGTTAATTTCGGTGTGGAATGTAGTTGAGCCCTAACCAATCTCACACGGATCAAGGTACAATTGCGCTCCTTACTTCTCTAAATCCCAGCAGGATTCTAAGCACTTGATTCCCTTAGCTTATCTGACCCATAACTAAGAGTTGCTACGACCCAAAGTCGAAGACTTGATAAACCAATCTGTCTCATACAGAATAGTCTATTGAATAGATAAATCTGTCTCCCACAGATAAACCTATGAGTTTTGTTCTGTCTTTTGATAAATCAAGGTGAACATGAACCAATTGATATAACGAACTTATATTCCCGAAGAACAACCTAGAAATATCAATCATCTCACAATAATCTTAATTATATGGTAGCGAAACAAGATATTGTGGAATAACAAACGATGAGACGAAGATGTTTATGATAACTTTTTATCTTGCTTATAGAAGATTAAATCTCGAGCAAATCTTAGAGAAGATAATAGTCAATCAAGATAGAAAATAACAAGATCAGAACATGCAACTACAGAGAAAATAGTTGGGTATGGCTTCACAATCCCAATGAAGTCTTCAAGTCGTTAACCTACATGGTTTTGGAAAAACCTAAGGTTAAAGGAGAATCGACTCTAGTCTCAACTAGTATCACAAGGGAGTGTGGGAATTAGGTTTTCCAGTTGCTAGAGTTATCCTTTATATAATCTACAGATCAGGGTTTGCAATCAATGTTACCTTGGTAACAAATCATTCAATGTTCACTGTTATATGAAAACCTGATTAGACTCAAGCTAATATCTTTCAACCGTTAGATCGAACTTAGCTTGTTAAACAAAAATGAAAAGTGACTTCATTTAGATATGGGTAACCGTACCTAAACATGTGCACCTTTGTTAGCTCAAAAATAGTTAACCAAATTTAGACATATGAACACTTTCATATCCACCATATTCATCTTAACCATAACTAGTTCAAATGAAACTAATTCTAGAGTTGTTCAATTGTTTATATTCTCATAGAAGTATACAAGACACAATTGAAGAAAAATCGATTTTGATTCACTCGAATTAATTCATGAACATTATAGCCATGGTTTGCAAAAGATTGCAGTCCTTAATATATAAATGTATTAGTTCATGAACAAACCGATTTTAGAACACAACCCACTCAAGTATGCAAACGGGTACGCATACCTTAGTGTCTGGACTAAGTTTGGACTTGCCAGTACGCGAACTGGTACACATACCACAAACTCAGTTAAAGTCCTTGAACTTGAACCTCACGCTAGTACTGTACCGGTATGCGTACTTAGTTCCCGGACCTTGACTAAACCAAACAGTACGAATATGGGTATGCATACCATGGTTCCCGGACTTGGATTACACATATGCAAGTACGCAAACTGTGCTTATATCCAATTGTTCTAAACTCTCATTTCAACCATTGAAACATTCTCGGAAGACGACAATAGCTGTCTCACACAAACTATTAGCTTCAAAGCAATTTTTCAAGTTATCGAATGATCAATACGAAACATTCCGAGTCTATATCAAATGACTATCTCACATAAGTCATGTAAGATGTTACCATGCGATTTTCACATGATCATCTTTTAACGATGTAAGCGAGTTAAACTCAGCTCGAAATATCAAATGTGTATAATCGAAGTCTATGTAGCTATACGACTTTTGTCTCAAAAAGGAGATAGAGTATATAGACTTTTGAGTGATAGATGAGTTCAAGTCTCCACATACCTTTTGTTGATGAAGTTCCACAAGCTTCTCTTAGTAGTTCTTCATCTTCAATCGATGAACGTTGTAAAGTCTAATGCTCAACTACACTTTCTATCCTAATTCGAGACTTAGTTATAAGTAGACTAGAAATCAAGACTTATAGTTTTGGCAACTAAACTTGAAAACAAGCTTGAGATAGCAACGCTTGCGAGTTCGACCGAGCAGTGCTTTATCAATCTCCCCCCTTTGTCAATTTTAGTGACAAAACTATCAATACATATGGAATACAAAATAAATAAACTTTGTAGATCTCAATCCAAATGCTTGAATTCCTTAGTTCTTTAACATTACTCGAAATCTTCGCCACTTCCAAGTACTCCAGTGATTCCGAATGTGTTCAACTTAGCATCATAGTTGTTGAAGATCCGTAGCTATAAAAATGAGAAAACAATTGCTCTCAATCATTGTTATACAGTGTCATAGTATTATTACACATCATCAAAGTCCAATTGTATCACAACTTTGACAACAATACTATGGTGATATGTATCACTCCCCCTTAGTCAACTTATATTCCCGAAGAACAACCTAGAAATATCAATCACCTCACAATAATCTTAATTATATGGTAGCGAAACAAGATATTGTGGAATAACAAATGATGAGACGAAGATGTTTATGATAAATTTTTATCTTGCTTATCGAAGATTAAATCTCGAGCAAATCCTAGAGAAGATAATAGTCAATCACGATAGAAAATAACAAGATCATAACACGCAACTACAGAGAAAATAGTTGGGTCTGGCTTCACAATCCCAATGAAGTCTTCAAGTCGTTAACCTACATGGTTTTGGAAAAACCTAAGGTTAAAGGAGAATCGACTTTAGTCGCAACTAGTATCACAAGGGAGTGTGGGGATTAGGTTTTCCAATTGCTAGAGTTCTCCTTTATATAATCTTCAGATCAGGGTTTGCAATCAATGTTACCTTGGTAACATTGCATTCAATGTTCACTGTTATATGAAAACCTGATTAGACTCAAGCTAATATCTTTCAACTGTTAGATCGAACTTAGCTTGTTACACACAAATGAAAAGTGACTTCATTTAGATATGGGTAACTGTACCTAAACATGTGCACCTTTGTTATCTCAACAATAGTTAACCAAAGTTAGATATATGAACACTTTCATATCCACCATATTCATCTTAACCATAACTAGTTCAAATGACTCAAATGAAACTAATTCTAGAGTTGTTCAATTGTTTATATTCTCATAGAAGTATACAAGACACAATTGAAGCAAAATCGATTTTGATTCACTCGAATTAAGTTATGAACATTATAGCCACGGTTTGCAAAAGATTGCAGTCCTTAATATATAAATGTATTAGTTCATGAACAAACCGATTTTAGAACACAACCCACTCAAGTATGCAAACGGGTACGCATACCTTAGTGTCCGGACTAAGTTTGGACACGCCAGTACGCGAACTGGTACACATACCACAAACTCAGTTAAATTCCCTGAACTTGAACCTCACGCTAGTACTGTACCGGTATGCGTACTTGGTTCCCGGACCTTGACTAAACCAAACAGTACGAATATGGGTATGCATACCATGGTTCCCGGACTTGGATTACACATATGCAAGTACGCAAATTGTGCTTATATCCAATTGTTCTAAACTCTCATTTCAACGAATGAAATATTCTCCGAAGACGACAATAGATGTCTCACTCAAACTATTAGCTTCAAAGCAATTTTTCAAGTTATCGAATGATCAATATGAAACATTCCGAGTCTACATCAAATGACTATCTCACATAAATCATGTAAGATGTTACCATGCGATTTTCACATGATCATCTTTTAACGATGTAAGCGAGTTAAACTCAGCTCGAAATATCAAATGTGTATAATCGAAGTCTATGTAGCTATACGACTTTTGTCTCAAAAAGGAGATAAAGTATATATACTTTTGAGTGATAGATGAGTTCAAGTCTCCACATACCTTTTGTTGATGAAGTTCCACAAGATTCTCTTAGTAGTTCTTCGTCTTCAATCGATGAACGTTGTGAAGTCTAATGCTCAACTACACTTTATATCCTAATTCGAGACTTAGTTATAAGTAGACTAGAAATCAAGACTTATAGTTTTGGCAACTAAACTTGAAAACAAGCTTGAGATTGCAACGCTTGCGAGTTCGACCGAGCAGTGCTCTATCAATCTCCCCCCTTTGTCAATTTTAGAGACAAAACTATCAATACATATGGAATACAAAATAAATAAACTTTGTAGCTCTCAATCCAAATGCTTGAATTCCTTAGTTCTTCAACATTACTCGAAATCTTCGCCACTTCCAAGTACTCTAGTGATTCTGAATGTGTTCAACTCAGCATCATAGTTGTTGAAGATCCGTAGCTATAAAAATGAGAAAAAAATTGCTCTCAATCATTGTTATACAGTGTCATAGTATTATTACACATAATCAAAGGCCAATTGTATCACAACTTTGACAACAATACTATGGTGATATGTATCACTCCCCCTTAGTCAATACTTCATCTCACATTAAAACCACTCCCCCTTACATAATGATTCGTAAACCATATGTATTTATAGTGTGAACTACACATTAATTCTACCCCTTTTTGTCAATAAAAAATGGCAAAGGTACGAAAACTAGTAGGATCCTAATGAAATTTCCATAGAGACACTTCATGACCAAAAGAGAACTTATCAAATTTGTTTAGATACAATCATATAGCCGAAACTAAATACATTCACCAAGGAGTTTATAAAGATACAATAAAACTCACAGCCGCACTCCCCACAAAGATTTAGCAATTAAGCACAAGTTCAGTGAAGAACTCTCCCCCATAAAATGTCATTCCTAAAAGAACAACAAGAGCGACCTTACTTTCACAAGAAAAAAAAGATTTCTTTGGACATTAACAAATCACATGAAACATGAATTTGTATCCAAAATACTCAATTAAATTAACCACAAGAGAACCCATGATTAATTTAATCAGAAATGCTTGACATAAGAGAACTTATCGAGCCACACAGTACTTTCACATAAAGTGGATCGGGGAAAGACCAATACTGCGGAATATTCAAAGATTCATTCTATTTTTCATTAATAAAGACATATAATAGAATTAATCTTTGAAAACAAAAGTTCAACCTATCTTCCATAAATATTTGCATAATGACATATGATAGACTTAACTTTTGACATGTATTAGCTGAACTTCTCATGGATTTAACTCATTTAGCAGTTTAATTGAAAGATAAAATCATTCAAAGCTAAAATACCATAAAAGTTATTACAACCATAACAATTTTAATAAGATCAACATAAGAAGTTCAACAGACAAATCAAGTAAAATTATTACACAAAAAAAGATTAATCACTCATCTCATAATAGTCCCTAGCAATCTCATAAAACTTATCACTCAGTTCAAGATAAGCTATCTCGGCATAATCCACCTGCTCTTTCAAAACCTCAAATTCTTGCTCGATATGGATGAGTTCAGAGTTGGATGATGCAGGAGTTCTGGACATTTTTCCAATGCTTTTCATGGTCAAGACCTGTGGTCCTCCAAGATTGGTTCAACGACAATAATACCAAATTGACTACAAATCCTTGAGATGGGACAAGAAAGGCCAGGAGTCTTCTTCGAAATATGTCTAACACTTATCATTTAACGAATAATAAGGCCACAGAAGTCAATATTTCTCCCTTCAACAACGTAATAAACCAGTTCTGCAAGAGGTCTGGTCCATAATTGTCTGTCAATTGTGTTAGGCATCAAGTTGGCCACCAGTAGCTTTCCAACAACTTTGAGGAAATGCAGATCATGAACATTAATCTTACCTTCATATCAGGAGACATCCTTTGCAAGAAGGAAGTTTGAGAGCACATTCGGAGAAGGTCTCAAATGCTCATGGAGTGGTAATAGAAAATCACCATCACGAGACAAGTTCAGCAGTTCAATAATGACTTGTCCATTCACAAGAAGAATTCTTCCTTCAATTATGGTTTTGAAAGTGCAGTTGACAGTATTAGGCTCATGTAGGTTTGCGTAAAATTAGGAAGTCAACTCAATATAGATCTTTCCCATGGGACGGTGAATAATTCCCCATTCATGATTCTCAAAGAACCCAGGAAGACCATCTACTTTAAGTTCATAGGGTTTATAAATCCTTTTAATAATAGGTTTCTTTGTACTATATTCCATATAGTAATCACGAGACTTAGTGTCAACGAACCTAATTCTTAGGCTTGGTTCATAAAAAGTATCTTCACGGTTTTTAGTACCCAAACTTTCACCACGACTAGGCCTCTTCCTAGAACTCATAGTGGAGAACTAATACATAAAGAAGAGTTGAGATACTTACTAGGTACACGAACTGACATTAATGGTGGAATTCCAAAACGATGATCAAAACGAAATGTTTTTTAACCCAATGTGCACAAACTTCTCCTGAATTCAATGGTGCAAACCAAACAAGAATTGGTTAAGAAACGAAAGAGAGAAGAGGAATTGGTACATGAACTGTTGGTTTTCTCTTTCATACATGAACTGGAGATAATAGAAAGAGAGGGTGAAAAGAACGAAGGGATTCTCCTTCTTTTTATGTGTTAATCAGTGAAAAAGAACCAGCCGAACACGTTCTGGAACGAGATTCGTCTGTGTCAAGGTTCTGGGTTCAAGGTATGTGAACCATACGTGTGCAAGTAAGGGATCGCTTGGTTTAAACAAGTAAAATTAAATAAAAATGGAGCAGCAGCTCAATAATAATTATTTTTTGAGCAATTTTTTATGGTCAAGTTGACATAGTACAAAATATGTCTTGCATGCCATGACTTTAAGAGAGAGTTTCTTTCCAACAACTCTTACCACTTCCAATATTGAGAGAAACCCAATAAACTGTTTTTACAAATTTTTCAAAGATCTTAAAAAGAGCACAAGATAATTTGTGTTTCTGATTTCTTCGCTTACAACTTACAACACACAGTCTCTGCAGAAAATGTTCTGTACTTCACATGGAAACTCTTTTGATATAAAGAGACATCCTGACTTTCTCACAAAAGAGGGAAGTATCATTATCTTGAGGAGGTGTATCAGGTTTTGACTGATGATCAGAGTCAAATTCAGAGATGGAACTAACTGGTATTTGAGGTTTAGATACTTATTGTATTATATCCAATTTTTCAAAGACATAAGAGACAAAGGGAATACCCTTACTGATAAGAAGATCAATATCAACCTCAACATGGAGATTATTCATCATAACTTGATTTATATTATCAAGAGATTCTTGCTATTTCTGGAGATATAACTCAACATCAAGAGACAAGTTCTCAAGCCCTGAAATCACTTCTAGGGATTTTAAACATGGTGGAGGTTTAGATAAAATTTCTTCTACAAATTTTACTAAATCAGTCATGGAAGAGAATTATGAAATCCCTGGATATGGCAGTGCATTTATTGAGATAGCACTATTTTCCATATAGTTAGATCGCTACAAACACAAACTTATGAGGTCTTAAACGTGTTTTCCTTCTCTGATACCAATTGAAAAAGCGGTGGTCTAACAAACACACCCAATATTTCGCTTAGCAATATGTATGGACAACTCCAATATAATTCCAAGAGAATCAACTAGACAGTCAGATTCAACCAATGGAATATCCAAGAGTTGTATCTCTGTTTTATTATGTAATCATCATATCAAACAGATAGAAATATGTGAGCCTGATTATTATGTGAAACAACTTGAATGGTATCAAAGACAAATGTTTAAGTGTCAGTCAATTTAAATCAACAACCAAAGGTTGGATTATCTAATTCATTGAATTACGCACAATCTATGATATTTCAATTATATAAAAAAATATAATACGGAAAAGAAATAACACAGACACCAGAAATTTTGTTAACGAGGAAACCGCAAATGCAGAAAAACCCCGGGACCTAGTCCATATTTGAATACCACACTATATTAAGCCGCTACAGACACTAGCCTACTCCAAGTTAACTTCAGACTGGAGTGTAGTTGAGCCCTACCAATCTCACACTGATCAAGGTACAATTACGCTCCTTACATCTCTGAATCCCAGCATAACTCTAATCACTTGATTCCCTTAGATGATCTCACCCACAACTAAGAGTTGCTACGACCCAAATTCAAAGACTTAATAAACCAATCTGTCTTATATAGAAAAGTCTATTGAATAGATAAATCTGTCTCCCACAGATAAACCTATGAGTTTTGTTCCGTCTTTTGATAAATCAAGGTGAATATGAACCAATTGATATACCAGACTTATATTCCTGAAGAACAACCTAGAAATATCAATCGCATCACAATAATCTTAATCGTATGATAGCGAAACAAGGTATTATGGAATCACAAACGATGAGACGAAAATGTTTGTGACTATTTTTTATTTTGCCTATCGGAGATTAAATCTCGAGCAAATCTTAGAGAAGATAGTACTCAATCACGATAGAAAACAACAAGATCAGAACACGCAACTATATAGAAAATAGTTGGTTTTGGCTTCACAATCCCAATGAAGTCTTCAAGTCGTTAACCTACAGGGTTTTGTAAAAACCTAAGGTTAAAGGAGAATAGACTCTAGTCGTAACTAGTATCACACGGGAGGTGTGGGGATTAGGTTTCCCAGTTGCTAGAGTTCTCCTTTATATAATCTTCAGATTAGGATTTGCAATCAATGTTACCTTGGTAACAAAGCATTCAATATTCACCGTTAGATAAAAACATGATTAGACTCAAGCTAATATCTTTCAACCGTTAGATCGAACTTAGCTTGTTACACACAAATGAAAAGTGACTTCATTTAGATATGGGTAACCGTACCTAAACGTGTGCACCTTTGTTGGCTCAACAATAGTTAACTGAAGTTACCCATATGAACACTTTCATATCAACCATATTCATCTTAACCATAACTAGTTCAAATTACTCAAATGAAACTACTTCTAGAGTCGTTCAATTGTTTATATTCTCATAGAAGTATACATGACACAATTGAAGCAAAATCGATTTTGATTTACTCGAATCAGGCCATGAACATTATAGCCACGGTTTGCAAAAATATTTATGGAGAGATGAGGGGCCGACCAAGGGGTCATGGACCGGCTCTTGGTGGTCGTGGGATCAGATGATGGTCAATTGAGCAAAATCCAAGTTGGTTGGAGAGAGATTGGAACCAATATGAACAGTTGAGAGATAATTATGTCAAAATTATAAAAGAGTGTGGGACCTGCTCCTTGCAAGCCTAAGGGCCAACCTTGGTCGGTCAAGGTGGCATGCCCGTGTCACCATACTGCCCGTGTCTTAGTCCTGAGAGTTTTGGTATTTTTTGGTGCACGTTTGAGCAATATTTTGGATTTTCGGAAGAGTTTGATCTTGACTGAAACTCTCAATTTTTCTCGACTGAGCATGTAGACCTTTGCTCATGCGAGCGATATTTTGAGAATAGTAAAATAATAATACTTTATTTTTTGACATGAGAAGCCTAGTCGGTCACATGACCATTTGACTTTTTAGTTTTTTCATGGTTTGTGCAATATTTGAGAAAATATTGAAAAACTAGGGTTTTCGCTCAAACGATGGAGTTCCATGAGATGAAGGAAATAATAATATGAGAAAATAAGGGATTATAAGGTGTGGGACCGGCCACGGCTAGGGCATGGCCGGCCGGCTAGGTGGCCCGGTCTCGTGACACCCATCCCTATTTTTGTTTGATGAAAGTATGGAGAAACTATGAGTTTCGTTCGAACGAGGGAGTTTTCTCAAATGAAGGAGTCTTCATGAGATGAGAGAAATAATAATTTAAAATAAAATAAAGGAAGAGGGGGACCGGCCGGCCGGTGGGCCCAGTTCTACGCCACTTGTTTATTTTATTTAATATTATTTTCTTTCATAAGTTCCTCGTTCGTCCATATTTTTGAATGCTCGTTCATGCGTTCGAGTGCTCTTTCGTGCGTTATTGTCAAGTACGCTTGCACCATTTTCTCGGGACTTACTCGGTGATGGCCCGAATGCCCGATTGTTGAATATTTAATATTAATTCATGAATTCCGCTGAGAATAATTTATGAAACGGAGTAATAAAAATTAATTGAGTATTTAGGGATGCCAACGGGTCCGGGTATCATACTACCCGGAACCGGACCCTATTATTTTACTCGGTTCCGGGTCCTAACGGTTCCGGGTCCGGTTCTAAAATTGTTGGACCAGGAACCGGACCCGATAATATTACTTGTTCCGGATCGGTTCCGGTTCCTTATCTGTTCTCTGCCCATTAAACGTATTTCCAGTAATTTCATTTGTTACATCACTAGTAGCCTATCGTCATAATTTATTTACATTACCTCAATACATAGCGCAAACTCACCATACCGGCAAATGATATGTGCTTGTAATTTAGTTTACTAGAGAGAACAAAAAACTCTGGACTTTAATAACGTGAGTTATCTGTCCTTACTAATATCGTTCAAAGATTAGCTTAATGATATTTTAATCGCAATCAAAGCTAAAATTTTGTTTTGTCGATCATGATATAGTGATTATCTCACTTGGGTCATGGACATTGGTGAATTTCAAATTAACATATAAGTATTTCAAAATAAAGAAAGAAACTACTGTAAGATTTGTATTACTAAAGGATTTGTACATCTTAAGGCTATTCTACTTCCACTAGCAAAACAATAGAATGAGAAAGCTACACTAATCATTTTTCCATGTGATATGAATAAAGAACAAAGCAAGCACCAGTTGTGCTTACTGAGTACAAACATGCGGTTGTCTAATATTACAGAAAAAAAGATTAACTGAAAGATACACAACAAGATTTAGTTGTATGATAATTTCTATTGTTTCTTAACTGAAAATTAATTGAATTAAGAAAAAGAAGCGAGGAGAAGTGTTTCTTGAACAAAAGATTTAGTTGTATACCCTAAGAACTTATCAAAATTAACCTTAATTTTACCTAGGAATTACTAGTTAATCCATGTTGAGAGAAACCCGTTACTGTGTAGTTCACCCGTATTTTCTTTTGCTTCGCTAGTCCAAAAACATGTTTTTGGACTAGAATTTTTACTCGCTCGTCCAGCGTATGTGCAACTGCTGTTATGTACTTTTAAAAAATTCCAAAAGTACCCAAACACCTTCTAAACAGATATATTTTAATGCTTTCAGTTCCTTTTCTAACATGGGAGAGATAGCGATGGAGATTGATGAATAAAAACCAGAGAAACTACTTCAATCAACTATATCTTCCAAAATTTAGGATTCATTTTTCTTCTCTGCTGGTGTTTTTAGGGTTTTTGTTTTTGAAGATCGTTTTATTCCTATGTAATCAGCTTCATCTCCATCGAATCCAGGTATGTTCTGTGACAATTAAGTGATGGTGAAGAAGATAAGCAAGCGAAGAAGAAGAAGAAGAAAGAGAAATAAATTTTGGGTTTTGATTTATATTCTTTAATCTTCTTTTTCATTTGGATCTGATGCTCAATATTAGAAGACAAAACCTTAATATAAATTCATTAACTTTGGATTTTGATTTATATTCTTTAATCATCTTTTTCATTTAGATCTGATGCTCAATTCTTCCCTTTTATTTTTTCTTAAAATCGTGATTTTTTTTTTGTAGATTTTGTACAGTCATACAATACATATCAATATGTATAGTTGGATCAATATGTACAGTTGAATCATACACTTTTTATTTGAGTACAGTTGAATCATACACTTTTTATTTTTTACTCTTTTTCTTCGATACATATTTTCTTTGAGTACATATCAATATGTACTGCTGGATCAATATGTACAGTTGAATCTTACACTTTTTCTTTTAGTACATATTTCCCTTCACTACATATCAATATGTACTATTGGATCAATATGTATTGGGATCATACCCTTTTTTCTTCGGTACATATTTCTTCAATACATATCAATATGTAGTGTTGGATAAATATGTACTGTGGTATCAAATAGTTTTTTCTTCAATACATATTTTCCTTCGGTACATATCAACATGTATTGTAGGATCATACACATTTTTTTAAGTACATATTATCCTTCGGTACATATCAATATGTACTGTTGGATCATTATGTACTGTTCTCTGTGACTAATAAAGATCAACTTCTTCTTGTTCTTCTACAACTTGTTTTCTTCTTCTTATTTTGTTGCTGGTGCGGGAATACTATTTTCTTCTTATGCTAATTTCTTCTCTTATTCCTCTTTTAATTTTAATTTTTTTTGAGTTTTTCTCAATGATTTTCGTCACATTCATGAATGATTTCACTGGATCTATGTTTTTCTCACTTTTGGTTGATGATTTCGATCATTTTTTGTTGATTGTTTCACTGGATCTGTTTATCTGCCGTTGAATTTTGATTTTCGTCTGAAAAATAAAGATGAAGAAGAGTGAACTAGATGATTCACATGTAATTGGTGAGGGTAGTCAAGTAATTTTAATATTTCAAAACCTTTTTGGACCAACCAGCAAATGTTTTATCCCGCTGGACTACACATTAACCCGGGTCGAGTTTTGTGGAATAAATATCAAATTTCTCTAATTTTACACTTTATTGGGTACCCGATACCCGACGGGTACCCGCTGGGTATTTCCCGATTAGGACCCGATCTTAACGGTTCTTAAACGGGTCTACCCGACGGGTAATAAAATCGCTAATGGGTCCAACATTGGGACCCGGAACCGGACCCGATGTACCCGGTTCTGGGTAATCGGGTACTTGTTGCCAGCCTTAGTATTTATTACTAATTCATGAAATTCAGCTGAGAATGATTCATGAAATAGAGTAATAAAATGAGTTGAGTATCTATTACTAATCCATGGAATCCAGTTGGGGATTTAGGGAACGAAGTAATGAGATAAAATGGTTATCTATTACTAATCCATGGAATCCAGCTGAGGATCAGCCATGGAACAGAGTAATGAGATAGAATATATTATTTTCTAGGAATTCAGTTGATGAATGACACGCTAGAATTAATCTATTTGCAGAATCGAGATATGAGATAATTAAAGCAACATACTTGTTTTGAGGGGGTGTATAGTCAGGGAACAACGAGCAGCGTGATGTCCTGAAGGTGTTACGCTCTCTAACAAACATTATGTCTAGGAATAACCCAATCATTAAGAGATTTTATACACGGTCTCTCTGCGAATTTAGGGAACAACGAGCAGTGTGACGTCCTGAAGGCGTTAATCTCTGTAACAAACATTATGTCTAGGAACCGCCCAATCATTAATAGATTCTATACACGGTCTCTCTACGTAGTCAAGGAACAACGAGCAGTGTGACGTCCTGAAGGCGTTAATCTCTCTAACAAACATTATGTCTAGGAACCGCCAAATCATTTCGATTTTATGTAGAGGTGATGATGAAATGTGTGAAGCATCGAACGCTCAACTGAGAGGCCTTTCGAGAAACATATTCATCATAGCGATGAGAGGAATGTTCGCTCAGTCAGAGATCGTGAAACGGTTCACAGATCATAAAATATGAATCTTCACATACATTCCACAAGTCGGGTAAGAAACATACAATATCATGATTTTACGATTTTGACCTTTATCGAAAATCCACCATCAACAACTGTGCTTATATCCAATTATTCTAAACTCTCATTTCAACCATTGAAACATTCTCGGAAGACGATAATAGCTGTCTCACACAAACTATTAGCTTCAAAGCAATTTTCAAGTGATCGAATGATCACTACGAAACATTCCAAGTCTACATAAAATAACTGTCTCATACAAATCATGTAAGATGTTACCAGGCGATTTTTATATGATCATATTTTGACTTTCGTCAATAATATAAGATAAACTTGGTTAAAGTGAAAGCTTACCATCACATATTTCTAGAAATATGTAAGCGAGTTAAACTCAGCTCGAATATCAAATGTGTACAATCGGATTCTATATAGCTATACGACTTTTTTCCTCAAATAGGAGATAAAGTAGATAGACTTTTGAGTGATAGATGAGTTCAAGTCTCCACATACCTTTTTTTTTTATGAAGTTCCACATGCTCCCCTTAGTAGTTCTTCGTATTCAATTGATCATCGACGTGAAGTCTAATGCTCAACTACACTTTCTATCCTAATCCGAGACTTAGCTATAAGTAGACTAGAAATCAAGACTTATAGTTTTGGCAACTAAACTTGAAAACAAGCTTGAGATACCAACGCTTGCGAGTTCGACCGAGCAGTGCTCTAACATATATAGCATTACACAAAGAAGAATACTTCTAGCATGTCCTGTAGAGAACAAATGGCAGACCGTGGCTACATTATTTAGTGAAAGAAATTCAATATTACCTCTTAAACTCCTCACAAGAATATTGGATATTTCTCTTTTCGTTCTTGCATAAATACTAGTCTTCATTGAACAAACATGGAAAATCTTAATACCAATAGGTGGTCCATTTGAAAGCCTCCAAAGTAAGGAATATGCATCTTCACTTAAACTCTATACAACACTACCATGCATTTTCTTCTCATACTCCCTAGGTAGAAAAAATATGAATAATTCAATCTTTGGTAAGCAAGACCAATGATTATTGTAGATAGCTTAACTTCCACACTAGTAGCATAATGTAGTTGACTGGGATCATTTCCTTCTCCATTAACTCCTTCCAATCCTCTTCCATGTGTGTAGAAAGTCTGAAATCCCTCAAAAGCAGTTGCTCAAATAGTTCTTGAGTATTCTCCGGCTTGTTTTTCCTTGTCACTAGAAGTACCCCATTAGTCCATGGAAGAATAACTTGCTGCAACATTTTACCAAACAACTTGCGAGCATCATGACTGCCACCAGTTTTAATAAAAACAAACATATTTCTATGCACAAACAACAATTCTAACCGAAGCCAAGTTCTATAATCAGCTTGCAATCATTGTTTGCATTGTATTTTTTCCTTGGAATCAACCTATTAAGATCAATCAAACAACAAAGTATATCCATATATAGCTTAAAACTACTTCTAACAAAACAAGAGTACCTTCTAATAACTTCAATCTCTTTACCACGATCAAATAACATTCGTACGACATCAAGGCTAGGTAATACATCACATACAGAGACTATTTGAGTTAGGTGTGTGACAAAACACAACCTCATAAAATTGATGAAGCTAGACGGAATTTGATTTAGGTCATTATCTGTAATAAACCTTCGACATTCAAACTATCGAGACTCATCATCAAAATTCCAATTTAGTATATTGAAATCTATAACCTCATTGTTTGCAACCCTTTTAATTTGAGAATCTAAAACAATTTTATGTCAAGAGGTGAAAGGTTTACCTTCTTGGTAGTCTAGAAACCTTAATTTCGCTTTGAAATCTTGCACTAAATCTGTAACGACATTAGAGAAATTGATTTTAGGTGTAGATCGAAAATTAACTTCTCCTGTTGCTGGCGGTGTTGTAAAATGTTGAGTGAAATCACTCACTGATTTTGACTCTCTAAGATTTACTTCCTAATCGGCGTCGATTTTGGGTGAAAATACAGATGAGGGTTCCGTCAAACCTTTGTATACTTTCACTTTGCTCAACGATCATGTACGAACTTCAATTCAGCAGATAAATTCTTAACGCTGGTGATAAGCTATGGTGACGGATTGTTGTAAGTATCTTTGAATTCCCTAACTGAGTCTTTCTGAATTCTTATAATAGAATCAACCTTTTTAGCTAGCTCATCAAAATTTTTTTGATTCTCCATTGTAACCAGGTCACTTAGAATCATGTGCTATGATACCATTTGTCATGATCTACACAAAAATTGGATCTCAGAAACAACTCTCAATCTCTAAAGATAGAGATTATTGGAGAAGAAGGGCGGAATTAGAGGGTTAGAGGAAGAATTAGACAAATTAGAGGAGGCAAAGAGAGAACATATGATATTTGGGAGAGAAGAACATATTTCACTTCATTATTTCATACAGATTCCTTACATGAGACTCATCATATATTGCTGCAATCTATTCACAAATAGGAATTCCTAAGCTACCCTTCTACTAATAAGAAAACTACGAAAATAACTCGCTGGTCTAATTGTCATGAAACTCGGTTCATGAAAATTTAAACTCAATCTATCAATCAAACACAAGAAAATAAGACACGGGTTTGTGGGAATTACTTTTTACTTTACATTTTCTAGCAATGAGGATTTGTCTCTCGCTCTCCAACTCACTTAATTCGATTGCTGCTTTAACTCCTCCTTCTTCTTCACTAATTTGCATATTAGAAAAGTACCTTTTATGAAAACGCGAAGGTCTAACAACCATAACCAATATTTCTTTTGGAAATTTGTATGGACTAAACTCTAATATAATTGTGAGAGCACCAACTTAAAAGTGAGACTCAATCAATAAAGATATCAAAGAGCTTTATATCTTTCTCAATACAATCAGTGAATCAACTAGATAGAAATCCGTGAGACTCATTGATATAAGAATAACTCGGATGGTACCAAAGACTAATGTCCGAGTGTCAATCAAGTTTTATCCAATAAACAAGGTCGAATTTATCAACTATGATTGAACCACTTACAACTTGTGATAATTCAATTATATAAACAAATATAATGCAGAAAAGAAATAACACAGTGTTTGTGGGTGAAAACCGTTTCTGCTGATTTTGGTAATTTCAGGTGTGTGGATGAGAAACGAATCTAAACCCTAAACAATACACTGCGCGGGAGTGCTTTTTGATTCGAGAGATTAATCTGTACAATCCTAGCCTAAACCAAGAAATGGTCGTTCCAGGCTTTCTTCGGTCACAAAGTGAAGGAGAAGGGTTGGTCTTAGGGAGGGAAGCGAAGAGAGTGTTGAGACCAGAATAGTTGATTCTGAAGATGTGATTTGTTTTATGACTTGTATCGAAAGTAGAACTATCTAGCATGATGGAAAGCTACCAGGTGATTTCTGGATACAGAATTATTGTTGACCAAAAACTTGTTGTTTGGTGAAAATAGGTGAAGCCTATTTATACAAGCCATATTGAAACGTACCCTGGTCTCGTAAGAAGTGGAAACGATTGAGTGATGGAGGAATAGAGTAACGCGTAACCGTTAGACGGTATGCTTCCATGGTGAGGGAAGTGAATTCGTGTAACCATTAGTCATTACGCTTCCATGATGAAGGTGATGAATTATTTACACCGTTACTTTTCACCACCAGCAATTGCGATGATGATATGTTGTGGATGCTTGTATGGTAGACATCTTCCGGAATCGCTAGGTAATGTAGACGAGATGAGAGGTATTATGTTGCCGACGTGCTTCTAACAAGTCTCCAAGGACTTCATTCCAGGAGACATCCTTTGAAACATCTTATGAATCTTGGACTATTGTATCGAATGGGATGCTATGAGAAGTCCCCAGTTACACTTCTGTCTGGTCTTAGATCCGATGGTGTGGATGGATATGTGAATATCTCTGCGGCGTGCTTTTGGAGTCTTTGATGCAGTGCACATCTTCATGTTGAGAAATTCCTGCGGCTCGTAAAGTTCTATTGCATTTTCTGGTAAGGTGGTTGACAGATTGATGAGGGCGGCAATCTTTTGGATTCATCATTTGTTGATCAGTGGGAGGGAGTCGCACCTGGTAGCTCAGCATTGTACCCAACTTCTGGCAGCCCATGCACCCTTTCCATGGGAAATTAAAAATTTAGAAACACCCAATTTGGCTTTATAAGCAATGTGCATTTTCATGTAGGTCTTGGGAAGGTAGTGTTGAGTTCTGAGTAGGTGATGCGGCAAACATGGTGTAGTTGGTATGCGTGGCTTAATGAGGCGTGACTTTCCTCTTTAATTCTTCACTAACAACAACGCTTAGGAATGGATGAGCCAAATACTTCTTTTTGGTTAGGATCCTTCTAGACAAGGAGCTGGTGATATCCTTGCACTACATCTTTGTACAGTGGTGACCTTGTTACGGTCATGACTTCTTGGTTGGTTGTCCCTTCTGAGTTGAAAGGTTCCCTACAAGGAAGGGATTCCGTGTGTTGAGCCTCAGTCCCCAAGTGTGGTTTTCGTGGTTCTATCTTGTATGGTCGGTGAATTGACCATGATAAAGATATCATCCTGCATCTTTACTTGTGACTCTATTGCTTCTTCCATGTGAAACTAAAACATGGAGAAGTACGGATTACCTTTGTGGTGATTGTTTTTATAGTAAAGCTCTAGCTGGTATCAACAAACAAACAATAATAATTCTTGGGAACAATTATGATTAGAAGAGACTGCGTTTTCGTGAGAACAAAAGCAATCTGGCATGTTCTTGGATGGCTACAGTCACGATCCTTGACAGGGAGGAGTGGTGACTACGTGTACAGATCTTGGTGAGGAATAGTGATGGCTACTAGATATTGAAAGGAAGGAGCGGCAGCTATGAGAACGAACCTTGGATGACCATGGACATGATAACTCACGTATGTGAGTTTATTCCCTCTTTTATATTCATTTTTGGTGAAGAGGAAACTTCGGGAGAGAACGTTAAAGCGGAGTGGTTTCTGGAGAGAAACGTTGAAGCGGAGCGGCTTCTGGAGAGAACGTCGAATCTGATTTTGGAGCGAACGTTGAAGAGGCTGATGAAACAAAACGTTAAAGCGTTTGCTAGAGCGAAACATCGAAGCGACTGCTTGAGAGAACTCCAGCGAGGGCATCGTTCAACCTTGACTTCAAAAAACGAGTTGATACGATATGGCATATGGTGAGATGGCACACAAATAGTGTTGGTCGGAAAGTCGTGTTTTTTTTCTCATGGGAAAGAATACGCTTCTTTTGTTTGATTTTCCCTTGCAACTCTCAAAGTCTTGATGGTTACAATGTTGAAGTTGGAGGCCGCGTCAATCAACGTGCTATCAAACTCGTCATACTTCAAGTGAACAGTGGTTAGGAGTCCCCAGTTCCATCTATCAATCATGCTTTCCAGGAGAGGTTGGGGTTTGGGAACGGCTTCGCTGGCTGGAAATAGTTGCTTTCCTGATACAGTGTGGTTTACGGTTGCAGATATATCTTGATGCTTCACCTTAGAGAAATATAGAATCTCACATAAATGTTTCATCATAGACTGAATGATTTTGTGGACGGAGTTCCCAGAAATCATGCAGCTCCTGACGGGAGGAGGGTCTCTGTGAACTCACGAGGGTTGCTGATTTTTTCTGCCTCGATTTTGGATAAGTCGTTCCTGATCTTCATATGTAATGAAATCGGATTGCTGATTCTTTTCTACTGGGTGCTCAGGAGCAACACGAGCCTCTTTATCTTTAAAAGAGCGTCCTGCTGAAGTGCTTGCACCGGATGTTAAAAGTATTCCTCGTCAACTCCATATGGGGTTGGCGTGACTCTTGTGGTAGCCGCTCTATTAGTGTCTTGAGGAAAATAGGCATGTCTTTTTGAGTTGTAGCCATGTCTGTCTGAGCCTTACGAAAACTTTTTGTTTTTCCATCAAATGAGCAATGGTAATATGGGATCAGCTTCCTCTGTCTCCCCCAGTTTCTCGTCCTAACGGTGGAGTAGTTGCGGCTCTGGTGATGGTTGGAGGTGTCACACTTGAGAAACATTGGGGGTGGCGGCAGCGGCTCTAGCTCTGGTGACCGAAGGTGTAACGCCTGAAGGAACATTTTCCGCGCCACTGGTGTTGATCATGCTGACATGTGGTACATTGATGTCACTGGAAGGAACGTTGATATCAGGGTTTTTTCCTAACTCGGACTTTAGCTCTACATCTTGAAATTGGAATCCGAAAAATAAAATTGAGAATTGAAAACTGATATTGCAACCGAGGGATTAATCTCCCAATGTGGTCGCCAATTGTTTGTGGGTGAAAACCGTTTCTGCTGATTTTAGTAATTTTGGGTGTGTGAATGAGAAACGAATCTAAACCCTAAACAATACACTGCACGGGAGTTCTTTTTGATTCGAGAGATCAATCTGTACAATCTTGGCCTAAACCAAGAAATGGCCGTTCCAGGCTTGTTACGGTCACAAAGTGAAGGAGAAGGGTTGATCTTAGGGAGGGAAGCGAAGAGAATGTTGAGACCAGAATAGTTTATTCTGAAGATGTGGTTTGTTTTATGACTTGTATCGGAAGTAGAAATGGCTAGCAAGATAGAAAGCTACCAGGTGATTTCTGGATATTGTATTGTTGCTGACCAAAAACTTGTTGTTTGGTGAAAATAGGTGAAGCCTATTTATACAATCATATTGAAACGTACCCTGGTCTCGTAGGAAGTGGAAACGATTGAGTGGTAAAGGAATAGAGTAATGTGTAACGGTTAGACGGTATGCTTCCATGGTGAGGGAAGTGAATTCGTGTAACCGTTAGTCATTACGCTTCCATGATGAAGGTAATGAATTATTTACACCGTTACTTTTCACCGCCACTAATTGTCCTACTTTATGACACTTTCTTGTAACGGGCGCGTAGCACGCCGCACGCTATAAACCTCCAGACCATTACCTTGATGAGTATTTCCCAGTTTGTGACATGTTTGATGTCTCGAGTGTTTTCGTGGAAAACGTGTAGCAGGTTTCTATGTGTGGAAAGTCAAAGTCAAGAGTCTTTGCCATAGGAAAATAGCTTGTGATGCTATTAGGCTTGCCTTGGTCGGCCGCCTAAAACTTGCCACAAGTCCGTCAGTTTGGTGGCGAACTTAAATGGCTGAGATTACATATCATGAGGAAGGGTAGCTATTGATTATGGCCACATCTTTGTTGTGTAGAAAAGTGGCTCCATTAGCATAGTGGCGCCTGGCATAGCCGTAGTGTAGCGGGTTGCTTGGGGCTTGCCTCAAGTCTGTCAGTTCAGTGGCTAACTTGGATGGATCAGATTGCATCTCATGAGGGAGGGTAACCATTGATTATGGTTACCTTGTGTTGGCACCTGATAATGACACAATGAAGTTTTTGTGTACGCCAGTGGTAATGTAGTTTGGATGGCATGGCTCGTGCATGCCAGTGGCACGGTGGTGCAAGTGGCGCCTGGCGTAGCCATCTGAATTATATTTAGGCGGCTGGTCGCCTAAAACTTGCCACAAGTCTGTCAGTTCGGTGACAAACTTGGATGGTTACAATTTCATCTCATGAGGAAGGATGGCCATTGATTATGGCCATATCTCGTTGTATAACAAAGTGGAGCCATTGGCATAATGGCGCATGGCGTGGCCATGGCATAGGAGCATGCCAGTGGCGCAGCCGTGGCGTTGTGGCATTGTAGTATGGCCAGAACTTAGGATTTGGCTCCATGGCCAAAGTTAGGGCTTAGCGGCGTGGCCAAGTCTAGAATTTGGCGATGTGGCCAAAGTTAGAGCTTGGCGGCGTGGCCAAGGTTAGAATTTGGCGCCATAGCCAAAGTTTGGGCTTGGCGGCGTGGTCAAGGATAGGTTTTGGAGTCGTGGTAAAATTAGGGCTTGGCGGCGTGGCCAAGGCTATTTTGGCGCCGTAGTAAAATTAGGGCTTAGCGGCGTGGCCAATGCTAGGATTTTGCGCCGTGGTAAAAATTAGGGCTTGGCGACGTGGCCAAGGCTAGGATTTAGCGCCGTGGTAAGAATTAGAGCTTGGCGGCGTGGCCAAGGTTAGGATTTGGGTCTGTGGTAAAATTAGGGCTTGACGGCATGGCCAAGGATAGGATTTGGCGCCGTGGTAAAATTAGGGATTGGCGGCGTGGCCAAGGCCAAAGTGGCATGCTACGCGGAAAAATGGCATGTTGGCATGTCAATCAATATGTTGTTGTGGTAAGGCGCGTTTGGCTTTTAATGTATGGTGCAAAGTTTAGAGTGACTTGATTGGCCAAGGAAAGGGGCCGGACAAACATAAGGCGCAGCTACACTTCTGGTGAAAGTGTGGCGGCTTTAAAGCGACCTGATTGGTCGATTAAAAGAGGGCATGCCAAGCATGGGCGTGGCTACACTTCTGGTGAGAGCGTGGCGGCTTTAGAGCGACCTGATTAGTCGATGGGAAGTAGGTCCGGCAAGCATGGGCCCAGCCACAACTTATGTACATGTGGATAATTTGAGGCGACACGATTGGTCGAGAGAAATAGGGCCAGTTTAGGAAGGGGCGTGGCCAATGGAAAGTGGAGCCAGTTGGCCTAAGGCATGGACACGCCTCCCTTTACTGCTGAGTCTTCATGTTTTCTGCTTCTGAGAAAGGTTTTGCACCTGCTAATCCATGGAAGATTAATTACCTAGTTTTCCTAAGTTTAATTTCGACAAGCAAGGTCTGATATACTGCACGAGGCGCAATCCGTAAGTTAATCAGGGAAATTGATTGAATTCTATGTGTTGACACAGAGTTCTTTTAAGTTCATTGCCAGATAGCAACATTCTTTTTCTGATTGAATACCTTATGCAAAGACCTTACCCTTGATACTTGGAAATTTGTGCTACTCTGTTACGAGTGAACACAAATCGTCATTCCATATTAACATTAAGGGTTCATCCGGAGAACATAGCATAGAAGGCATTCAAAGGAACTTATATTAAGTGAATATAGGCGAGGCACCGAAATTTATAGAACATCTGGGATGATTGCTACATTCGCCAGTCTGGATAAATTTCATGTAAGTATATTAAATATCTCAATAAATATGATGGTGGAGAGGTTAGCACTCACGCACTGTTTCCTTACAGAGTGACATCACATCAAATGTAAGGTTTTATGATTTCAACCCTAAGCTAAAAACCACCATCAACATTAAGTCCCATGCTTAGCACGTAACAGTGGCGTTATTGCGAGGTAAGCATGAGATGGAGACAGACAAGAGTAAAATCGAAAGGTCAAGACGTGAATAAATTGTCAGGGAAATTCGACTAACCTTTGGTGGAAAGCATGAGGAATCCGTGATCCTTGTGTTGTCGGCTTTGCGTAATTCTGACTTTTCCATAGGGTGTTGGCGTCTGAGACTTTGGCTACTGATTGGTAGAAATGGCACTGTAATTTGGTCTGCGAATCGGTGAATGGAGCTATCTGGATAGGTCACGGAATATATGGAGATGGCGCTTGGCTTCAGTCCATGGAATGATGGAAGCTGGCTTCAGTCCGCCGAACGGTGAAAGAACTTTGGCTACCAAACAGTAAATATGGAGCCGGCTAGGTCGCAAAAAGGGCAGAGATAACGCTTGGCTTGGAATGGGGAAGGTGGCGCTGCTTTGAACGGCGGAGATGGCGCTGCTGGCTTGGTTCGTGGAATGGTGGAAACTGGCTTCAGTCCGCTGAATGGTGGAAAGCTGGATTTAGTCCGCGGAATGGTGGAAAGATGGATTTAGTCCGCAGAATGGTGGAACGCTGGCTTCAGTCTGTGGAATGGTGGAAACATCTTCGTTTTCTTGACCACGGGACAAGTAGAGATGACGTTGAAACTTAGGCTCGACCGTGGAGATGGAGGATGGAGATGATGTTGATGGTGTTGTAACTTCGACCATGGAGCGCTGATGGTGCTGCAACTTTGACCACGAACTTTTGATGTTAGCGCTCGGAGCGTTGGCGCTAACTTAAACATAGAGTACCAGATCCATAGAGAGTTGGCTTTACCACGGAGTGCTGGATCCATGGAGATTTGGCTTGACCCGGAGTGATGGAGCCATGGAGTGTTTTAGGTTGAGCGACTAGTGTTCCTCGTGTTGGCGCATTTCTAGTTCGGTCATGAAGCAAAAATATTGGCACACTACTTGTTCAGCTATGGAGTATGAGTGTGGTGCTCCTAGTCATCTATTCCCGTTCATGGAGCAATAAGGAATCCTTCTTCTGTTCAAACTCTAGAAACTGCGTTCGTATGAAAAGGGGTATCGACCCTCTTCTATTTTTGTTGTTCGTCCGGCTCCATGCTTTCATCTGCAGCATTTGACTCCTCTTCGTCATTTGTTAGAAGTGGTAGATCGAGCATTAATGGAAACAAAGAAATCTCCAATAGTTATAATCAACATCAAGGCAAGCCAGGAGAACTCAAGGTAGGTGCTCTCGTATGTATCCACCCAACAGTACCATCGATCTTCTCCAGAATGTGTAATAAGGTTCTGACTCCAGAGAAACGAGTATTTAACCTCTCCAGTGAATTTCAAAATTTACCAAACTCCATTGCGCTCTTGGGATGGATATATGAAATAATGTGAATTTCAAAATTTACCAAACTCCATTGCGCTCTTGGAGATTGTGGTTGCGTTGTTGGTTCATCCTTGACTTTTAGGCTATTTAGTAAATAGAATTTCTGATTGTGATGGTGATATGTTGTGGATGCTTGTATGGTCTACATCTTCCGGAATTGCTAGGTAATATAGACGAGATGGGAGGCATTCTGTTGCCGACGTGCTGCTAATAAGTCTCCAAGGACTTCATTCCAGGCGACATCCTTTGAAACATCTTCTGATTCTTAGATTATTGTATATCGAATGGGATGCTATGAGCAGTCCCTAGTTACACTTCTGTCTGGTCATTGATCCGATGGTGTGGCTGGATATGTGAATATCTCTGCGGCGTGCTTTTGGAGTCTTTGATGCAGTGCACAGCTTCATGTTGAGAAATTCCTGCAGCTTGTAAAGTTCTATTGCATTTACCGGTAAGGTGGTTGACGGATTGATGAAGGAGGAAATCTTTTGAATTCATCATTTTTTGATCATTGGGCGGGATTCACACCTGATAGCTCTGCATTGCACCCAACTTCTGGCATCCCATGCACCCTTTCCATAGGAAATTGGAAATTTAAAAACACCAAATTTGGATTTGTCAGCAATGTGCGTTTTCATGCAGGTCTTGGGCATGTGGTGTTGAGTTCTGAGTAGGTGATGCGGCAAACATGGTGTAGTTGGTATGCATGGCTTGCTGAGGCGCGACTTTCCTCTTCAATTCTTCACTAACAACAACGCTTAGGAATGGCTGAGCCAAATACTGCTTGTTGGTCAGGCTCCTTCTAGACAAGGAGGTGGTGATATCCTTGCACTACATCTTTGAACATTGGTGAACTTGTTACGGTCATGACTTCTTGGTTGGTTGTCCCTTCTGAGTTGAAAGGTTCCCGACAAGGAAGGGATTTCATGTGTTGAGCCTCAGTCCCCAAGTGTGGTTTTCGTGGTTCTCTCATGTATGGTCGGTGAATTGACCATGATAAAGATAACATCTTGCATCTGTACTTGTGACTCTAGTACTTCTTCCATGTGAAACTACAACATGGAGAAGTACGGATTAGATTTGTAGTGATTATTGCTATGGTAAAGCTCTGGGTATCAACAAATGAACAACAATAGTTCTTAGCAGCAACTGTGATCAGAAGAGACTGCGTTTTCATGGGAACAAAAGCAAGCTGGCATGTGCTTAGATGGCTACGGTCACGATCCTTGACAGGGAGGAGTGGTGACTACGGGTACAGATCTTGGCGAGGAAGAGTGATGGCTACTGGATATTGAAAGGAATGAGCGGCAGCTACGAGCACGAACCTTGGATGACCATGGACATGATAACTCACGTATGTGAGTTTATTCCCTCTTTTATATTCATTTTCAGTGAAGAGGAAGCTTCAGGAGAGAACGTTAAAGCGGAGCGATTTCTGGAGAGAAACGTTGAAGCGGAGCGGATTCTGGAGAGAACGTTGAAGCGGCTTCTGGAGAGAACGTTGAAGTGGCTGCTAAAGCGAAACGTTAAAGCGTTTTCTGGAGCGAAACATTGAAGCGCCTGCTTGAAAGAACTTCAGTGAAGGAACTATTCACCATTGACTTCGAAAAACGAGTTGATACGATATGGCATATGGTGAGATGGCACACAAATAGTACTGGTTGGCAAGTCGTGTTTTTCTTCTCATGGGAAAGAATATGCCTCTTTTGTTTGATTTTCCCTTGCAACTCTCAGAGTCTTGACGGTTACAATTTTGAAGTTGGAGGCCGCATCAATCAACGTGCTTTCAAACTCGACATATTTCAAGTAAACAGTGGTTAGGAGTCCCTAGTTCCATCTATTAATCGTGCTTTCCAGGAGAGGTTGGGGTTTGGAAACAGCTTCGCTGGCTGGAAATAGTTGTTTTCCTGATACAGTGCGGTTGATGGCTGCAGATATGTCTTAACGCTGCACCTTAGAGAAATATAGAATCTCACATAAATGTTTCATCATAGACTAAATGATTTTGTGGACGGAGTCCCCAGAAATCATGCAGATCCTGACGGGAGGAGGGTCTCTGTGAACTCATGAGGGTTGTTGATTTTCTCTGCCTCGATTTTGGAGAAGTCGTTCCTGATCTTCACATGTAATGAAATTGGATTGTTGATTCTTTTCTACTGGGCATTCAGGAGCAACACGAGCCTCATCATCTTTAAAGGCGCGTCATGCTGAAGTGCTTGCGCCGGATGTTAAAATTATTCCTCGTCATCTCCATATGGGGTTGGCGTGACTCTTGTGGTAGCCGCAACGTTAGTGTCTTAAGGAAAATAGGCATGTCTTTTTGAGTTGTATCCATGTCTTTCTGAGCCTTACGAGAACCTTTTGTCTTTCTATCAAATTAGTAATGGTAATATGGGATCAGCTTCCTCTGTCTCCCCCAGTTTCTCATCCTGATGGTGGAGTAGTAGCGGCTCTGGTGACGGTTGGAGGTGCCACACTTGAATAAACATTAGGGGTGGCGGAAGCGGCTCTGGCTCAGGTGACCGAAGGTGTAATGCCTGAAGGAACATTTTCTGTGCCACTGGTGTTGATCATGCTGACAGGTGGTACATTGATGTCACTGGAAGGAACGTTGATATCAGGGTTTGTTCCTAACCCGGACTTTAGCTCTACATCTTGAAATTCGAATTCGAAAAATGAAATTGAGAATTTAAAACTGATATTGCAATTGAGGGATTAATCTCCCACTGTGGTCGCCAATTATTTGTGGGTGAAAACCGTTTCTGCTGATTTTGGTAATTTTGGGTGTGTGGATGAGAAACGAATCTAAAACCTAAGCAATACACTGCACGGGAGTGCTTTTTGATTCGAGATATCAATCTGTACAATCTTGGCCTAAACCAAGAAATGGTCGTTCCAGGATTGTTACGGTCACAAAGTGAAGGAGAAGGGTTGGTCTTAGGGAGGGAAGCGAAGAGAGTGTTGAGACCAGAATAGTTGATTCTGAAGATGTGGTTTGTTTTATGACTTGTATCGGAAGGAGTAATGGCTAGCAGGATAGAAAGATACCAGGTGATTTCTGGATACTGTATTGTTGCTGACCAAAAACTTGTTGTTTGGTGAAAATAGGTGAAGCCTATTTATACAATCATATTGAAACATACCATGGTCTCGTAGGAAGTGGAAATGATTGAGTGGTGAAGGAATAGAGTAACGTGTAACCGTTAGACGGTATGCTTCGATGGTGAGGGAAGTGAATTCATGTAACCGTCAGTCATTACGCTTCCATGATGAAAGTAATGAATTGTTTACACTATTACTTTTTACCACCACTAATTGTCCTACTTCATGACACTTTCTTATAACAGGCGCGTTGCACGCCGCATGCTGTAAACCGCCAGACCAATACCCTGATGAGTATCCCCCAGTTTGTGACATGTTTGATGTCTCGAGTGTTTTGTGGAAAACGTGTAGCGGGTTGCTATCTGTGGCAAGTCAAAGTCAAGAGTATTTGTCATAGGAAAATAGCATGTGATGCTATTAGGCTTTCCTTGGTCGGCCGCCTAAAACTTGCCAAGGCTAGGATTTGGCGCTGTGGTAAAATTAGGGCTTGGAGACGTGGACAAGGCTAGGATTTGGCGGCGTGGTAAGAAATAGGGTTTGGCGGCGTGGCCAAGGCTAGGATTTGGCGCCGTGGTAAAATTAGGTCTTGGCGGTGAGGCTAAGGCTAGGATTTGACGACGTCGTAATAATTAGGGCTTAGCGGCGTGGCGAAGGCTAGGATTTGGCGCCGTGGTAAAATTAGGGCTTGGCGACGTGACCAAGGCAAAAGTGGCATGCTACGCGGCAGAATGGCATGTTGGCATGTCGATCAATATGTCGTTGTGATAAGGCGTGTTTGGATTTTAATGTATGGTGGCAAGTTTAGAGTGACTTGATTGGCCAAAGAAAGGGGCCGAACAAACATAAGGCGCGGCTACACTTTTGGTGAAAGTGTGGCAGCTTTAGAGCGACCTGATTAATCGATTAAAAGAGGACTAGCCAAGCATTGGCGTGGCTACACTTCTGGTAAGAACGCGGCGTCTTTAGAGCGACCTGATTGGTCGATGGGAAGTGGGGCACGCAGGTATAGGCCCAGCCATAACTTATTCGCGTGTGGCTAATTTGAGGCGACACGATTGGTCGAGAGAAATAAGGCCGGTTTAAGAATGTGCGTGGCCAATGGAAAGTGGCGCCAGTTGGTCGAAGGCATGGCCACACATCCCTTTGCTGATGCGGCTCCCTGTTTACTGATTCTGAGCAAGGTTTTGCACCTTCTAATCCATGGCGGATTAGTTACCTAGTTTTCCTAGGTTTAATTTCGATAAACAAGGTCTGATATATTGCGCGAGGCGCAAAACCCTTACTTCCGCAAGTTAATCAGGGAAATTGATTGAATTTTATGTGTTGACATAAAGTTCTTTTAAGTTCATTGCCAAAGAGCAGCATGATTTTTCTGATTGAATACCTTATGCAAAGACCGTATCCTTGATACTTGGAAATTCGTGCTACTCTGCTGCGAGTGAACACAAATCGTCATGCCATATCAACATTAAGGGTTCATCTTGAGAACATAGCATAAAATACATTCAAAGGAACTTATATTAAGTGAATATAGGAGAGGCGCCAAAATTTACGGAACATTTGGGATGATTGCTTCATTCGCCAGTCTGGATAAATTTCATGTAAGTATATTGAACGAATCAATAAATATGTTGGTGGAGAGGAGCACTCACGGAACCGTTTCCTTACAGAGTGACATCACATCATATGTAAGGTTTTACGATTTTAACCCTAAGTTAAAAACCACCATCAACACACAGACACCAGAAATTTTGTTAACGAGGAAACCACAAATGCAGAAAACCCTGAGACCTAGTCCATATTTGAACACCACACTTTATTAAGCCGTTGTAGACTTTAGCCAACTACAATTTAACTTCGGACTGGAATGTAGTTGATCCCTAACTAAGTATCACACCAATTAAGGTACAGTCGCGTTCCTTACGCCTCTTGAATCCCAGCAGGACTCTGCGCACGTGATTAGCCTAGATGATCTCACTCACAACTAAGTTGATATCACCTAAAGTCGAAGATTTATAAAAAAAATCTGTCTCCCATAAATAAGTCTATTCTGGTTGTTGTTTCCGTCTTAAGATAAATCAAGGTGAACATGAAACTCTACTAATAATCTGGTCTTATACTCCCAAAGAGCATCCTAGAAATATTAGTCACCTCACAATAACCTAACTGATTAACAGAAAAAGTTATTGCGGAATCACAAAAGTCTGAAACGAAGAAATGTTGTGATTACTTTTTATATCTTACTTATAGGAGATAAATCTCGAGAAAATATTAAAGTAGATTAAACTCAATACAATAGAAAAAATAAGATCAGAATACGCAACTACAAAGAAAATAGTTGTATCTGGCTTCACGAATCCCAAATGAAGTCATTCAAGTCGTTAACCTAATAATGGTTTTAGAAAACCCTAGGTTAATGGAGAATCAACTCTAGTTTGCAACTAGAACACATAAGAGTGTCGTCATTAGGTTTCCCAGATGCTAGAGTTCTCCCTTATATAGTCTTTCAAATAAAGGTTGATTACAATCAAAGCTAAGATAGCTTAGTAACAAAGCAATTAATGTTCACCGTTAGATGAACTCCTGATTTAAGATTCAAGCTAAGTCTGCTTAGAAACTAAGCAATCAATCTCCACCGTTAGACAATATTAGCTTAATACACACAAATGAAATATACTTATATTTATATATGGATGAATCGTATCTAAACGTGTATAACTTTTGGATCAATAATAGTTAACCGAAGTTAGTCATATGAACACTTATAGTTTAGCCATATTCGTATAACACTTCTTGATCAAATATGATGATCAATCAATCATGATAGATAATCAAATAAATCTAAATGTGTTTTAAGAGAGTTGTTCAAATATCCACTATCTCATAGAAATATATATGAACCATTTGTAACATATTCGGTTTGGTTTGTATCTGTACAAAGTACTATACAAGAACCAATTCATGAACATAATGCCACGGTTTGCAAAACAAGTTCGCATACTTTATTTCATTAAAGTTCCAGGGACTTTAGTTCCCAAACAAACCTGAGTTCATGAGTATGAAAAGTCATACTTATCGATTTTAGAACCTAACCACTGTGTTAGCAAACAGAGTACGCGAACTACAGTTCCTGACTTAGCCTTGTCTAGTTGTTCGTAAACATAGTACACGAACCACAGTTCCGGACCTTTCAAAGGTAAACCCATTCGCAAACAAGAGTTTCAGACCTGAACTATATCTTCACATTTCGCATACAAGGTATACATACTGTGTTATATCCAGGCATTGGTAGTAGTTCTAAACTATCATTTAATCATTGAAACATCCTTAGAAGATATCAATGGTAATCTTACACATACCACTAGCTTCAAGTAATTCTCATGTGATCAATCTATCAATACGAAACTTCCCAAGTTAACATCAAATGATTGTCTCACACAAATCATGTAAGATGTTCAAGGTAATTGTCACATGTTCATATTGACTTAATATTTAGTTTCTGTTAGAGCATTGCTCGGTTGAACCCACTAGTGTTAGTATGTCAAGCTAGTTGTCAAATTTATTTGCCAAAATGCATTCTTGATTTAGTATACCAAAGTTAGTTTCAGACTAGATGAGGTCTAAGAAGTAAAATCGAAGCTATCCTTGAAGGATGAAGATTGGAGACTACAAGAAGATATCAACGAGGACTTCATTAACAAAGTTATGTGCGAATTGATTTTATTTGGATTCTTGTTCAATTTTACCTTTCTAATCTATGGAAACAAATGCTCACTCTATGGAAAAATTCCTATGACGGTAAATGTACATTTATGTATATATACTCGAGGTTATTTGAGCCACATCTTTTGTGACAATAACCTTTATCCCTGGAAAGGTTCTCATGTTATAATAAGTTAGCTTACGAATTCAACGAGCCGAGAATCACTCAATTCCGAGTTATAACGATGAAGTTATGAGTGATTTATTAAAGGAACAGTTATAAGTGTTGTTGTAACTGTTGCAGTTCGTTAGTAGGAAACAAGCCACGAACTGTTTGTAACGGTTCACGGACTTGAGCTCAAATACATGACTAGAGGCCTTTTTTAGTCAAGTTTTTGATGTTTCCTTATCTAGGCAAGATGGCTGTTAATCCAAACATATTAAAGTGTTTGTGATTGTTGATGGTGGTTTTCAGTATAGGGCAAAAACTATAAAAGTTTGTCTACCTGACCCGGTATCAGAAGTAGTAGACCTTTATATGTCTATATTCCGCAAGGAATTTGAATAATATATCTGATGAGTGCTTATATCTCTCTTCATATTATACTGAAACTCAAGCTCCTAGATGAATTGTTCACTAGTATAGAGCCTAATGAGTATTTAAGCTCCTAGTTACATTACTCACTAATGCCGGAGCCTGCCGAGTATTCATTCTATGCTATATACCCCAGCCGAACTCTTGATGTTGACATGACATGACAATTAATGTTCGCTCGCAACTGAGTAGCATGAATTTCCTGAAGTGTCAGGATTAAGATATGCATGAAAATACTCAATTAGAGGCATGCAAAGTTATGCCGCCCTCTGAAACATAATTAGTGATTTTGTATGAATGCACAAAATTCACTAGAAATTGATTGATTTTGTGTCAGCTCACAAAATTCAATCTTTCAAACCTAATTTTATTAGTTTACAAAATTTAGGTTTTTTATGGCCTGCGCAAAATCTCAAAACCTATTGGTCGAGACCAAACCTAGGCAAACTAGGAAAATAATCCATCATGGAGCTAGTAGGATCAAGATCCTATTAAGAATTTGTAAACAAGAAAAAAAAAAAAACTGCGGCAAATAAAAGCAGCAGAAAAAGGAGGTACGGCTACGCCACTTGGACGAACGGTTTTCCCTAGCAAGCGCTGCCCGTGGCCATCCGGCCATGCCCCACATTACTGCTTGCTAGCCTCTCTTTTCCATTGACCAGTCGAATCACTCCAAGAGCGCCGCATATACTTTTGATTAAAAGTGGAAGTTGGCTGGTCAACATACCTAATTACTTAAGGAATCGTATATAGGTTGCCCATGTCAGTCTTAAAACAATCACGGCCATACATTTTGGCCGGCTGATTTATCAAGCCTAGCCACCTCCCAACACGGTCGGACAAGATCTGTGATAGGCACCGGCAGTTCCACTTATGCCTTAGCCAATCGAAACCCTTACAACTTGCAACCGGATCCACTGACCGAACACTCAAAGAAGGTTGGCTGCGCAACGTTCAAATCCCTATTTTGTGTTAATGGAAGCATATTACTGTCGCAAAAAGATCTCGACCGTCCAACTTGGCTAGCCAAATCGACCGATCCAGATCCAATTTTAGTTGGACAATGAAATACCAACATGCTCGTCGGAGGCCTGCCTTGACTACGATATGGGACCGTGCAATCCTATCTTGCATCAATCAAAAAAAAAAAGTTGTTGTTGGTTCATTAGAGAAGACCCAGTTCCAAGGAGTTAGAGTTAGAGTTAGCTGGGGCTCAAATTCCTGTAACTATTTCCCTCTCTCTGTTAAGACTTTCTGCCAAGTTTTTGGAAAACAGATGCAAAATCACGCCACCGTTTTTTTTTCTCTTTCGACGCGTGTCCACCCACGTCTCATAAAACGAGGCACTTCTCTTTTATATTTTCTATAGTAATTTATTTTCATAGACAAAAACCAATTTCAAAAACCCTAAACAGTGAGTTAGATCAGTCTCAATAATTTACTTCTAGAGAGAAACCAAAAAATCTCCCTTCAAGCTTTCTTAAATTATTGCTTACAGTGCAATGGATATTCGAACGTCACCTGGATTGCCAAAGAATCCGTCCATCGCTTCATTTTCGAAAATAAAATCAAATAGATTATAAAATCAAAAAATATATTACCTTTTGCTTTTTGCAGCAACTTTTTCTTTTTTTTCTTCTCCGTTTTTCTCTTGTTCTTGTTCTTTTTTTTCTTCTCCGTTTTTCTCTTGTTCTTGTTCTTCAGATCCAAGCAGGTAGATCCAAACCAAAACAATAAAGTGAAATCAAGGTAAATGCAACTAGATCTTAGAGATGATGAGGTGAAAGCATTTGAGATTGATAATAAAATGGAAGTTAAAGGAAAAACATTCAGCATCAAGGTTATAATGTCAGTAATAAGAGAAATTTTGATAAACAAATCTCACAAACCAACACAAAACTTAACAATCAAAAACCATGACAAGAACCAGAACTAGTACAACATCTACAAATAAACAATCAATTCATCAAATCATAACTGTAAGGACCCAAATCATAGAAATTGTATACAATCAATCCATGTCTCTATGATAACAATTAAACAACTCAAAACCCTAAAATCAAATCAATTCAAATAAGACTTTACCAGAATCAAAATTAATATTATAAAGTTTAAGAAGATTAGGATGTTCAAGAAGGATAGCTCTAGAAGTAACAAAAAATTGTTTAATCTCGGAATCACTCAAATCAACATCTTTTACTACTCTTCCTTTGTTTGCTCCAAGTAAGCCTCTTATCATATCATCTAATAAACCCCCTTCAATCGTCATGTCTATTTCAGCAAAAAAAACTCAAAATTGAAACCCTAACTTTCTCTGTTTCTCTCTAGTCTGGAAACTGAATGCAGCAAAAATGAAAGAAAAAAAAGGGATATTTATAAGTCAAAAGATAAAAACAGAATAGAATTAATTCTAAAAAACAGGGGGGGGGGGTGAAAAATTGATTGATTCCAAGGGAAAACAAGGAATGAGGGTTTTTTTTTTTTTTTTAAGTAAAGGGTTTCTCTGGAAAGTATATGTAAGTGTTATTTAATTTTGATGGTTCAAAAAAAAAGACTAAGAAACTGACATTAAACAACAAAAAAACAACTAAGATTACCCGTTGTTTTTCGTTTGAGGAACATCAGCATTATCTTCTTATTTTTCTTCTGCTTCCACTTCTTCTTCCACTATTTCTTTTTCTTGTTGATGTTCTACTTATACTTCCTTTTGTTTTTCCATCTTTTGCAGAGTTATTTTAGCCTTCTTGTTTGTCTCAACACTTTTCTTATTTTTCTTCGGATTACCATTTTCACGCTTACTAGGGATGCTTCTCACAGAAATAGAAGGAGCAGCAGAAGTTAAAGACATTTTTTGTGTGTTTTTTTTTGTATGGCTTAGGAGATTACTAGGGTTTTGAGGTGAACAAAAAATGAACAGTTTCTTGGTTTGGATATAAAAATCTCATTTAGTACACTTGTCTTCTATTAATATTCTAATATAGGGAAATGAATGAAAAATGCTTGTTGCATGCTAATTTTCACAAATCGTCACGGAAGACGAGGAGAACCTGTTATTTTGGCCTTCTTGTTTATCTCAACACTTTTCTGCTTCGAATATTCTCTTCGAGTAGCCTCTATCTCAAATTCATCTTCAGGGATCTTGGTGATATATCCTCTTCGAAAAGCCTCTTTCTCATAATCATCTTCAGGGATCTTGGTGAGATCAAGTATCCCAAGAATATCATCAAGAATAGCATAGTACCCCCTTGTTTGGGGGTTATTAACTCATGTTTTCTTCCACCATTAATATATTATCGATGTGTTTTTTTCAAACGAGTCAGATACATATAAGCCTTTTTTCCAGTAATGGATTTATCCTCATGTGACTCCTCTATTGACTTATAAAACTCCATTTTATTTTTAATATATCCTTTATCATCACTCACATTCCTGTAAACTTCCAGCAAGGTTGTGACATCCTTGTCACTCCAGACATCAACTCTGAAGTAAAAAAAAAAAATACATAACTTAAATCAGATCCAAGTAGGTAGATCCAACCATTTATCTTTCATATTGGTAGATTACAATGTTATAGTTCCAATAATGAATCTACTATCTATTAAAATGATAACATGTATATATTATTCTCCTTATATGTTACTGAATAAGAAGTGTAAATTAAAGACCAGTGATTTATCACTGAATAAGGAGTGTAATAAAATAGTCTAAGAGAGCCCCCACTAGACCAATAATCCATGACTCCATTTGGTCGATATATAAAATATATAGATACATAAAGATTGATTACATATGTTCAAGTGACATATAACAACATATAACTAAAACCCTGACCATCTTCTAAACATCCCAACACAGTACCATCCACTTCCCCTTCAAAGAAGACTAGAAAAATGCTTGCAATCTAGTAAGTCAATTTAGCCGGGTAACCATTAACATGCACAGACACATAAGTGGCGAAAAATTAAAACACTAACTAAAATCCTGAGGCAATATTAACTAAGATCCTACAAATCTTCACAAAAAATTCCAACACCGACTCTCCCTATTGAGAAGATAAAAGCCAGTTGTAGTCAAGTAAGTCAAAGAAAAGTAAAAAAAAAAAAAAACTTAAGAAGTTAGTGACCTCCTTGCCTTTGATATCATCTCTGCAAATTTATGAACCAAAGAGGTCTCTTTCAAAAAAAAGCATGGACCTGAACATTTTCTTCTTGTGGTTCCTCTGCAGCACCATCTTTTGTCTTCTTCTTCTTGTTTCTCTCTTTGGTTTCATCAGCTTCAACTTATTTTTACTTATCAGCAACAACATTGACCTGAATATCTTTTTCTTCTCGTTCTTATGCAGCACCATCTTTCCCTTCACCATTTTGTTACTGCATAGCTGGTGGTTGGAGTGATAAGGAAAATCAAGAATAATAAGTAGCAGAAGAAGAAGAGGAGAGGAGGTATAAGAACAAGAATAAGATGAGGAGGAAGAAGAAAAATAGGAGGAAGAATAAGAAGAAGAACAAGAGGAGGAGGAAGAAGAAGAAGGGAAAGACGGGGAAGAAAAAGAAAAAGAAAAAGTTGTTGCAAAAATCAAAAGGTAATATCTTTTTTGATTTAATTTTCTTTTTGATTTTATTTTCATATGTTTAAATGGTTGGATCTACCTACTTGGATCTGATTAAGTTCTACATTTTATTTATTTCAAAGTTGATATATGGAGTGACAAGGATGCCACAAACTTGCTGGAAGTTTACAGGAATGTGAGTGATTATTAAGGATATATTAAAAAGAAGATGGAGTTTTATAAGTCAATAGAGGAATCACTTGAGGATAAATCCATTATTGGAAAAAAAGACTTATATGTTTATGACTCGTTTGAAAAAAACACATCGATAATATATTAATGGTAGAAGAAAACAAGAGTTAATAATACCCAAACAAGGGGGTACTATGCCACTCTTGATGATATTCTTGGGATACTTGATCTCACCAAGACCTCTGAAGATGATTTTGAGAAAAAGGCTATTCGAAGAGGATATATCACCAAGACCCATGAAGAATTAATATGAGATAGAGGCTACTCGAAGAGGATATTCAAAGAAGAAAAGTGTTGAGACAAACAAGAAGGCTAAAATAACAGTTTTTCATCGTCTTCCGTGACGATCTGTGAAACTTAGCATGCAACATGCATTTTTTATTCATTTCCCTATATTAGATTAGAATATTAGTAGAAGACAAATGTACTAAATGAGTTTTTTTTTTAATTCCAGACCAATAAACTGTTCATTTCTTGTACACCTAAAAACCCTAGTAATCGCCAAAGCCATACAAAAAAAAAACCACAAAATAATGTCTTCAACTTCTGCTGCTCCTTCTACTTCTGTGAGAAGCCTCCTTAGTAAGCGTGAAAATAATGATCTGAAGAAGAAGAAGAATAGTGTTGAGACAAACAAGAAGGCTAAAATAACTCTGCAAAAGATGGAAAAACAAAAGGAATAAGAAGTAGAACATCAACAAGAAAAATAAATAGTGGAAGAAGAAGTAGAAGAAAAAGAAGAAGATGCTGCTGCTATTCCTAAAACGAAAAACAACTTGTAATTTTTTTTTTTTTATGTTTAATTTCAGTTTCTTAGTCATTCTTTTTGAACCATCAATATTAGATAACACTTAAATATACTTTACAGAGAAACCCTTTACTTTATTAAAAAAAAAAAACTCATTCCTTGTTTTGCCTTGGAATCAATCAATTTTTCATCCCCCCCTTTTGTTTTTAAGAATAATTATATTCTGTTTTTATCTTTTGACTTATAAATATCCCACTTTTTTTTTCTTTTTTTCTGAATTCAGTTTCTATACTAGAGAGAAACAGAGAAAGTTAGGGTTTCGATTTTGAGTTTTTTGTTTTTGCTGAAATAGAGATGACGATTGAAGGGAGGTTTATTTGATGATATAATAAGAGGCTTACTTGGAGCAAAGAAAGGAAGAGTAGTAATAGATGTTGATTTAAGTGATTTTGAGATTAAACAACTTTATGTTACTTCTAGAGCTATCCTTTTTGAATATCCTAATCCTCTTGAACTTTATAATATTGATTTTAATTCTGTTAAAGTCTTATTTGAATTGATTTGATTTTAGGGTTTTTAGTGGTAGGATTGTTATCATAGAGACATGGATTGATTGTATACAATTTCTATGATTTGGGTCCTTACAGTTATGACTTGCTGAATTGATTGTTTAGTTGTAGATTTTATACTAGTTATGTTTCTTATCATGGTTTTTGATTGTTAAGTTTCGTGTTGGTATGCGAGATTTGTTTATCGAAATTTCTCTTATTGCTGACATTATAACCTTGATGTTGAATGGTTTTCCTTTCTCTTTGATTTTATTATCAATATCAAATGCTTTCATCTCATCGTCTCTAAGATCTAGTTGCATTTACCTTGATTTCACTTTATTGTTTAGGTTTGGATCTACCTATTTGGATCTAATTTAAAATTTTCATTATTGTTACTACAGAGTTGGTGGTTGGAGTGATAAGGAAAATCAACAAAAACAAGTAGCAGAAGAAAAAGAGGAGGAGGAGGAGGAAGAAGAGGAAGAAGAACAAGAACAAGAGGAGGAGGAGGAGGAAGAAGAAGAAGAAAAATAAGAGGAGGAAGAAGAAGAACAAGAGAAAGACGGAGAAAAAGAAGAAGAAGAAGAACAATAGGAAGAAGAAGAAAAAGAAAAAGTTGTTGCAAAAAGCAAAAGGTAATATCTTTTTTGATTTTATTTTATTTTCTATTTGATTTTATTTTCATATGTTTAAATGGTTGGATCTACCTACTTGGATCTGATTTAAGTTCTGCATTATTTTTTCTTTAGAGTCGATGTCTAGAGTGACAAGGATGTCACAACCTTGTTGGAAGTTTATAGGAATGTGAGTGATGATAAAGGATATATTAAAAAGAAGACGTAGTTTTATAAGTCAATAGAGGAATCACTTGAGGATAAATCCATTACCGAAAAAAAAGGCTTATATGTATCTTACTCGTTTGAAAAAAACACATCGATAATATATTAATGGTGGAAGAAAACAGGAGTTAATAAACCCCAAACAAGGGGGTACTATGTTATTCTTGATGATATTCTTGGGATACTTGATCTCACCAAGATCCCTGAAGATGATTTTAAGAAAGAGGCTATTCGAAGAGGATATATCACCAAGATCCCTGAAGTTGAATTTGAGATAGAGGCTACTCGAAGAGGATATTCGAAGCAGAAAAGTGTTGAGACAAACATGAAGGCTAAAATAATAGGTTCTCCTCGTCTTCCGTGACGATCTGTGAAAACTAGCATGTAACATGCATTTTTCATTCATTTCCCCACATTAGAATATTAGTAGAAGACAAGTGTAATAAATGAGCTTTTTTATATCCAAACCAAGAAACTGTTCATTTCTTATTCACCTTAAAACCCTAGTAATCGCCTAAGCCATACAACAACAAAAAATGCCTTCAACTTCTTCTGCTCCTTCTACTTCTGTGAGAAGCCTCCCTAGTAAGCATGAAAATGGTGATCTGTAGAAGAAGAAGAAAAGTGTTGAGACAAACAAGGAGGCTAAAATAACTCTACAAAAGATGGAAAAAAAAAAGGAAGTAGAAGTAGAACATCAACAAGAAAAATAAATAGTGGAAGAAGAAGTAGAAGAAAAAGAAGAAGATGTTGTTGCTGTTCCTAAAACGAAAAACAACTTGTAATCTTTTTTTTTTTTCAATTTCTTAGTCTTTTTTTTTTGAACCATCAATATTAGATAACACTTAAATATACTTTCCAGAGAAACCCTTTCCTTTATTAAAAAAAACCCCCATTCCTTGTTTTCCCTTGGAATCGATCAATTTTTCATCCCCCCCTCCCTTTTTTTAGAATTAATTCTATTCTGTTTTTATATTTTGACTTATAAATATCCCACTCTTTTTTTCCATTTTTGCTGAATTCAGTTTCCAGACTAAAGAGAAATAGAGAAAGTTAGGGTTTCAATTTTGAGTTTGTTTTTGCTGAAATAGAGATGACGATTGAAGAGGAGGAGGAAGAAGAGGGGGAGGAAGAAGAAGAAGAAGAAGAAGAAGAAGAGGAGAAAGACGGAGAAGAAAGGGAAGAACAAGAACAAGAGGAAGAAGAAAAAGAAAAACTTGCTGCAAAAAGCAAAAGGTAATATCTTTTTTGATTTTATTTTGTGAAAAAGCGGGGGTTTAACAACCTCACCCAATATATCGATTAGCAATCTGTATGAACTAACTCTAATATACTTTTAAGAGAATCAACTAGACAGTCAGACTCAATCTTAATAAAAAAAAGTATATCAAGGAGTTAATATCTCTATCTCTCGATTTGATATATACTCAAGCAAATAGAAATATGCGAGTCTTTATCAAATACAAGAGAGATATAAACTTGGATGGTACCAAAGACCAATATCCAAGGATCAATCAATTTCCAATCAACAACCAAAGGTTGGATTTCAAAATTGATCGATATAACGCACAACCTATGATATTTCAATTATATAACAAAATATAATGTGGAATAGAAATAACACAGACACCGAAAATTTTGTTACGAGGAAACCGCAAATGCATAAAAACCATGGGACCTTGTCCATATTAAACACCACGATGTATTAAGTCACTACATACACTAGCCTACTACAAACTAACTTTGGTCTGGACTTTAGTTGAACCCTAATAAATATAACATTGATTCAAGGTATGGTTGCGCTCCTTACGTCTCTGATCCCAGCAGGATACTACGCACTTGATTCCCTTAGATGATCTTACCCACAACCAAGAGTTGTTGTTAGAGAATTGCTCGGTCAAACTTGCATGCGTTGCTATCTCAAGCATGATTGTCAATCTTAGTGATCAAAACTATAAAGTCTTGATTTCTAGTCTACTATAGATAAGGTCTCGGACTAGGATTGAAAGTGAAGTTGAGCTCAAGAACTCCATGGTGATCATCATACAAGACGAATGACTACTCAAGGAACCAGTGGATCTTCATCTACTAAAAGGTATGTGGAGACTTGAACTTATCTATCACTCAAAAGTCTATCTACTCTATCTCCTATCTTGAGACAAAAGTCGTTTTATCTATATAGACTAAAGATATGCACATGTGACATTTCGATCTGAGTATATCTCGCTTATCTATTTCTTGAAATGGGTGTTGATAAAGCTTTCGCTTTATCCAAGTTCATCTATGCCTAGTGACGAAAGTCATGTTATGTTTCAATCACTTTGGAAATTTCTCTGACGAAAACTAGTTTGTGAATAACAACTATATGACGTCCTCTGAGAATGTTTCAATGGTTGAAATGAGATTTTAGACTATATAACCATTAGGGGATATAAACATTATTGTGGAAACACATATATGTATAAGTACTTAATACTTGAACCGAAGTTTGCGAACTTTGTTGATCAAGTGTAACAGGAACGTGAGCAGCAACTCAGTCCGCGAACTGGTGTAAGTTCTCGAACCCGAGAATATCCGCTGAAGTTGAAGCTTAGGTGCAGTCTGTGAACTGATAGAAGTTCTCATCCCGAGAAATTCTGCTGGAGTTTATTAACTTCAACCGGTTAGCTTGAGTCCGCGAACTGAGGTTATGTCTGAAAACGGTGTTCGTGAACTTATCTTAAATTACTAAGGAATGATTTTGAAAACCGTGGCTCTATAGTTCATGAATTGATTCGAGTGAATCACATCGTTTTTAATTCAATTGAGTCTCTTGTAGTACTTGAGATCTCATAGCAATTGAACAACTCTCTAACTAGTTCATTTGAGTCATTTGGACTAGTTATGGTGAAGAAGAATATGGTTGATATGAAAGTTATCATTTGGCTAACCATTTGGTTGACTAATATTGAACCAACCATTGTACACGTTTGGGTAAGGTTACACGAACTCAAAAAGTCAAGTACATGTGTGTATGTCAAGCTAAGTTTTCGATCTAACGGTTAAGAGATATTAGCTTGTATCTAATATGGTTTTCATCTAACGGTGAATATTGAATGCTTTGTTACTAAGCTAACATTGATTGCAAACCCTAATTTGAAAGACTATATAAGGGAGAACTCTTGCTATTGGAAAAACTAATCCCTACCCACTTTTCTTGTGTGATACTAGTTTTCTCTAATCTAGAGTCGATCTCCATTAACCCTTGAGTTTTCTATCTAAATTCGGGTTAACGACTTAAAGACTTCATTGGGATTGTGAAGCCAAACTGATACTACTTTTCTTGTAGTTATGTGATCTAATCTTGCTATTTTTATCGTACGAGTACAATTGTAATAATTGGCTTGAGATTTCTATCTCTGATAGGCAATATAAAAGTAGTCACAAACATCTTCGTCTCATTGTTTGTGATTCCTCAATAATCTTCTTCGCTGCGTCGATTAAGTTTATTGTGAGGTGATTGATGAAACTGAGCTGTTCTTCGGAAATATAAGTCTGATTTTATCGATTGGTTCCTGTTCACCTTGATTTATCAAAATACGGAACAAAACTCATAGGTTTATTCGTTGGAGAAGAATTTATCTATTATCTGTAGACTTTTATGTGTAAGACAGATTTGTTTGCTAAAGTCTTCGACTTTGGGTCGTAGCAACTCTTGGTTGTGGGTGAGATCAGCTAAGGGAATCAAGTGCGCAGTATCCTGCTGGGATCAGAGGCGTAGGAGCATAATTGTACCTTGGATCAGTGTGAGATTGTTTGGGGTTCAACTATAGTCCAGACCAAAGTTAATTTGGAGTAGGCTAGTGTATGTAGCGGCTTAATACAATGTATGTTTAATATGGACTAGGTCCCTGGGTTTTTCTACATTTACGGTTTCCTCGTTAACAAAATTTTGGTATCTGTGTTATTTCTATTCCGCATTATATTTTGTTATATAATTGAAATAATACAGTTTGTGCGTTGTTCAATCGATTAGAATATCCGACCTTATTAGTTGTTGATTTAAATCGATTGACACTTGGATATTGGTCTTTGGTACCATCCAAGTTATCTCTCTTTGATTAGGCTCTCGAATCATATTTTCTTGAGTAAATCAAATCGAAAGATTGAGATAATAACTCCTTAAGATATTTTCTATTGATTGAGTCTTGTTGATTTTCTAGAAAATAACTCGGAGTTGTCCATACAGATTTCTAATTGAAATATTGGGTGGTGTTGTTAGACACCCGCATTTTCAATTGGTATCAGAGCAGGAAAACACGTTAAAGACCTCACAAGTCTGTGTTTGTAGGGATCTGACTCTATGGACAGAAGTTCTATCTCAACTAACGTACCACCAGTCTTCGATGGTTCAAACTACCCATGTGGAAAATTGCAATGAGCACGTATCTTAAAGCTCGTGATTTTCAAATATGGGTACATGTTATTAATGGATATGATCATCCCAATAATACAAAAGACGATGTATTTACCCTCAAGGATGTTGATAGTTATAATCCAAAAGAAACTATTGTTGCAAAGCGAAATTTTGAACGGTTAGATGTTATCAGACAGGAAATTACCTCAGATCTTCAGCACTATGTGTTTTCTTGCACTAAGTCTAAAGATGCTTGGGATATCTTAGAAACTATTTTTGAATCCAACAAACATGTTTCTAAGAAATGTACCATCGACTGAGGAAATAACCTCAATTCTCTTTCTGAAAATTTATTATTCAGAAAGATAAGAATTCCTGATCAAAATTCTGTTCCGGAAGGTTACATTCAATGGTGTGTCAGACACAAGTTAACACTCTATTTCATGGAGTGGTGAATTTTGTACGGATAAAGTCTGGTTCAAAAGACCATTGACTATAGAAAAGATCAAAGAATTTATAAAGAGAAGCATTAGATGTGATAAACGTTCTCTGTCTGCAAATAATTCTATGAAAGAAAAAACTTTAAGTGCCAACGAATTAAATATGTTTAATAGATGTGAAGATCCCTCAGCTTTTATAGTGGAAACATCTACATTCTCAAGTTCTGATTCAGAATATGAGACAGACACAGAGGTTTTCAATTTCTTGAATAAAGAGGTCCTTCAAGAAAATCTTTAATTAAAAGCTTCTTTGAAGAAACTAGAATCATTAATCCAGGTGAAAAATCTTGAGATAGATTGTCTTAATGATAAATTCACCAGGACCATTGTTCTAACGGAAAAAGAGATCAATACTCTTAAGGATGATCTACAAAGATTTTCTGGAAGCTTTGACAAAATTTCAGCAATGTTATTTGGTTAGAAGTCCTTTGGAAATACTAGTGGTTTAGGATACAAAAGCAAATGTGCAGACATTGTGAATCATGTTGCGTCTATTGATCAGAGAAAGATAAAAAGTAGCAGCCATGATAAGCAGAAGATAACTCAACAAATTCAGGAATCTTTGAGTTGTTCATTTTGTGGAAATGCAAGGAATGTTCAGGGTACGTGTTGGAGATTCAAAAATAAAATGGAAAGAATTACAAAACTACAGAAGAACATGCAAAAGATGAATCCAGATAATACACGCAGTCCTCCTAAAAACAATGCTTCCAGAATCAGAAGAGGTACTTGCTTACACAAAAGACCTGGAAAAATCACTTTGTGATAAACAGGGAGAGCGTTTGGCTCATAAAGCTCCTATTTAACGTTAGGAGTGGTCGCATCCTCATTTTAACTTGGGAAAGTGAGGATATGCGTATTTGTGAATCTCAAGTTTGTATCTAATTCTGTTAAGAAAATATTCTCTTAACATTATAGCTAATGGATCATTAAACTTCAGAAGACTTTTGCTTCTAGGTTTTTTGATGGTCATAAGCCTATTTAAGTCATTGATAATCTTTCTCCTTCCTTGAAAAGATACAATCTTATGGCTCATGTAACCTGAAGCATCACAAGCAAGGATGCAATTGAAGCAGCTAATGTGTATCTGTGTAAAGGTATTTCTTCCTCTAAGGTGAAGAAGGTGAAGACTGTAATTAATGGAGAAGGTTCTTTCTCTAACTTCCTCTTTTTTATTTGTCCTTTTTGTGCTAATCTTAGAGGCATGATAAAAGAGTTTATCAATAAGAGAAATGGTTTAAAATCTCAAATCACTTCCTCTTTAGAAAGAATAACTCACTATGAACAAATGTTGTCTTTATCCAAGAATACTCTACGTGACTTGAAAAGAGAACTCAGTGAGTTAACTGATATTTCTGAAGATTTTGAGGAATTAAACGATCCCATAATCAATGGGTTTTTCAATAATGAGTAGGAATTCTCAGTAGATGCTCTGAGAAAGATCTACAACAACTAGTAAGTCTTCTGATGAAATTTTCTATGTTTTCTGTTTATTTAGAAGAATAACTAGTGTGTTTGGAATAGCAATGATTGTGATTACACATAGATATATCCAATGATTTCATCTTCTTGTTTTTAGATTTATTGGTTTAAATTCTAAGTTGTTTTGGAAGATGATGGTTACAGTATTAATATTTATGGTTTTATATATTGCAATATTTTGATGGGATATGTGTGTTTACGTCCGTGAACTTGATTGTCCCATATTTTGTCAAAAGTAAAGTCGTTCACATATTGATATGCAAATATTTGATAAAGGAATGAATGGACTTTTGGCAAAGCACAAAAGTTAAGCCTATATTGTCAATTGTTGATGTAAGATGGGTTAAAATCTTTTGTGATTCAAGGATAAAGTCTATTGTGTCACTTTGTGATGGAAAAATAGAATAGTTCTTTTTTTTTGTTATCCACGGTATAGAGCTTAATGGTTCCATATTATTATGTATTACCGTGAAGGTTCCATCTTGTATCTTATGTTGAGCGTGATACGAATAAGTCGATTTCTTATTGGCATTGTAGTTGCAGAATAATCTACAACTACACCCTCAATAGAATTAGTAAAAACTCAAGAAGTTCTTGATGGTGAATGATAATTTTCTTATTAATTCTCTTAGTTGATTACATAGAATTATCAAAATGGAACTAGAATAGTTACAACTTTTTCTATTCTCTTTCCTAAGATAATTTCTTACACTCATTAAAAGAACCTCCTGAATTTTACATTTGAACTCCTATTTATAGTAAAACTTATGCAGATGTATATGAATTGCGAAGTATCGCAATTCATCCTCGTAAAATTATTTCATCCACGCAAAACTTCATATTTCCCCGCACTACTTCTATCATCGTATCATTTTATAACTCTTTCCTCCTTTATTTATTACGATACTCGTGAACTATTATCTTGCGATATTCAGTACCTACATCTTGCCTCTTCTCATGTCAATTCTACGAAGAAGAAATGTCATGAGAATCTCTATTCTCGTAAATTTAGTGTAGTTATTACCACCCATCAAATTCGCAACACGTCTTTTTACTTTTCCCTTATATTTTTGACACGTTTCTTCGTAACCGTTCTTTTCAACCGTTCACGCTTACTCGTATTAATGAGTTTTTATCTTCATCAAACTCTCTCTATTTATAAATATTATCCTTTGTTTTTGCTTTTTATTCTCTTATCTTATTCATCTTCTTCACCACTTCTGCCTCTGCAATCTCTTTTATCTTTTTCCTTTCTATTTTCCATCTTATATTCAATGGCACCAAAGAAGAAAACTATTGAACAGATTAATGCGGAACTTGCTGATAGGGACCTCATTCTCTCTGAGATTGAAGGTTATGATAATAAATCTTCTCTCTGTGTGAAGCTCTTTACCAACTATGTTTGGGATGATCAGAAAATTTTAATCTCACGAGGTCAAATCCTCGCAGGTCTTCCTCTTTATGATGTTAACTTTCCTCTATTCTATGAAATTATTTCCCACCCAAATTTTTCTTGTGCCATTTACCAATTGACTGGTGATTGTATTCGCCTCTTAGTTGAATTCGCAAATCGTGCCGCTTTTGGGAAATCTTTGTTTTCAGTTGATCTTAGGAAACCTGGGTTTGAAAATATGGAAATTGTTGCTTCTAATTATACAGTTGAGGGTTTCTTCAAAAATTACACACTAATTTCTGCGAGGAAAGAAGATAATCGTTGGGGTGTTCGTCTTCATCGTAAAGCTAATATCGCAGCAGATGATCTTCTCATGCACGATATTGATTATGCCTCAGGAAATAATAAGACACCTCGTCGTTCTAATGATGAAGATTGGTATAAGTACCCTTTAATATTATCGGGTTCTTATATTTCTGGGATAGTAGAACTTCTGCGAACCTTCGTAACCGCCATTATCAACCTTGGGTTTTTAGAAATGTATGTACTTCCATCTCCTTATCTTTTTGTTACCCTTTAATTTCAAATGAGGTAAGAAACACTCTTGTATTTTTCTAAACAATATATTGTTGCCTCTGTTTCTTATCCTTATTTGAATTTGCGGGTTCCACTTCTTCCGAGATTGTTGCGAGTGAAAATAAGAGTTCTACTTCTTCTAAAAGGTTTACTGCAAGACAACAAACTCTTCGTTCTGTGAAGGTTACCCAAGCTTCTGGTAGTCAAGATGATGCTCTTCGCAAAGGGAAAAGGAAACTTCAAGATGTTGTTTACGAGAGGAGGAAAAAGAAGAAACTCTCAACCAAGTCTCATTCCAATGTAATCTCTTCCAATGAGAATATTGAGGAAGATCTTGGTGATGAAGATGATAAATTTCCTGAGAAGGACTTTAGTTCTAATTCTGATACCCTTTCTGACGAAGGAGATGATGATAATGATGTTGATGAAGGTGGAAATGAAGATTGCAGTATCCCAGAAACTTTTGCCTCAGCAATGGTTAGCATCTCCGAGGCTTTCCTCCATTCTTCTCGTGGATTAGGAAATTCTCCTACAGCGAATGCTCGCAAACTTATTGCGAAGGCTTGTAAAGTTCCTACTGTAATTGATAATAACTCCCTCAAAGGCATTTCAAGATTCGTCTCTCCTGCTTCATTATATTCTTTAGGTAGTTTGGTAAGTTTCTTTTCTATTCCTTGTTTATTTCCCTTATTTTGTTGATTTCTAACCCCTTTTTTCTTGTCTAGGTTGGAAGAGTTAGTTGTGCAGCTGCTTCTGATTGGGAAAGACGTCATTCTATTGCTGAGAAGAAAACTTTGAATCGTTGTAAGAAGTTAGAGGTTGAAAATTCAAATCTCCGTCAGAAAGTAGAGGATTTAAGTATTGATAACGCAGAATTAACATCCCGTCACGAAGATAATTCACAATCTGTGAGCATCGCAATTGATAATTCTTCTCTTCTTGAGGAGAATAATCAATTAAAGCTTGAAAATTCTTCTCTTCGTAATGATAAGAAGCAATTAGAAGGTAAATTCTTTGCGATGGTAATTATTTTGATTACTTTTCCTTCGTAATTTGCTAACCAATTCCTTAATTTCTCTCCTTCTTTGCGAGAAAATTATGCGAAGATGAATGACGATCTGGAAACTATCCTTGCTAACCTAAATAAGAAAATTTATGATTTGAGATCTCGACTTCTAATTTCCCAAAGATAACCATAGTTTATATGTCAAGCGTTTTCGAGCTAAGATGACTCGCAAGATTTGCGAGGATAATGAAATTCCTCTCAAGAAGTACCATACGCTCCTTTCCGAAGAAATTCCTGAAGATACTCCATATCTGGAAATCTCTGATAGTGAAGTTGAAGATGATAGTGAAGTTGAAGAAGAAGATCATTTTGATGGGAATAGATCGCCTAAAAAATAACTTCACTCTTTTTTGTATATTTGTTCTGTAACTTCACTCTTTTTTGTATGTCTGTTCTGTTTCTTTTCAATACAACACTTTCTTCTTGATTGCACTTTTAATCAATCCAACAATTTCTTTTTCAAAGCTTAATTTGAATTAATCTTTCTTTGATTGATTGTTTCCCTTATTCGCATAACTTGATCATGTGGAGAGAAATAATATATCTTAAAGACTTAGCTTAGTATTCCCCTTCCCCTTATTATTGATCTTCAAATGATCAACTATCGCTGGAAGTATTAGAATATCCTTCTCAATTTATCTTACGAAGTTTCGTCTTATTGTGATTATGAATAAAAAGTCCTCCCTTTGAAGTATAAGAAATATAAGCCTTTTGCCTTTTGCGGAATGTTGCGAAGTAAATAATAAATCTCCCCTTGAAGTATAGGAAGTATGAAGTATACGAAATATGAAATACCCTTAAGAAGTATAAGAAGTATTAGCAGTATTCAATTCATGAAGAATTTCCCAATATATGAAGAAGTATAAGAATTATTACTCACTGTATGAAGAAGTATAATAAGTACTTAACCTTCGCAAAATTAAATATCCGTTGAAGAAGTATAATAAATATGATATATTCTTGAAGAAGTATAAATAGTATTGAATTTGTGGAGAAATATTCAATATATGGAGAAGTATAAGAAGTATGTAATTCTCGTAAAATTTTACGAGTATGAACTTATCTGTATTTGATTGCTATCAAAATCGCATCTTTTGTTAAGTATTCGTGAAAATTCTTCAATGATGTTATCTTCTTTGATAGGACTTCTTGTAAAAATTCTTCAATGATATTGACGAAGCTGTCTTCTCTTCAAAACTTCATGATGTATATTCTTGTAAAATTTCTTCAATGATATCGACGAAGTTGTCTTCTTTTCAGATCTTCATAATGTATATTCTTGTATAATTTCTTCAATGATTTTGATGTAATGAATTTCATTAATTTCTGTGGTCTTATCATGCCTTCCTAAGTAAAGGTCTTATTTTGCCACCTCTTTTGTAGTAAATTTTTGTATTTGCGATAATATGACAAGTCTGAACATTCTTGCGAACATACAACCCATTGACATTATCGTCTTGCGATGAAATCGCAGGACGTTTTTACACTTTCATGTAATAACCCATTGATCTCATCTTAACTTCTTTGTTTCATTCTGCGAGTTCTTTTTGTATGTTTTCCTTCTCTCTTTTTTTTTTTTTTTTTAGAATGCTCGCAGAACTTCATTTGTTGCACAAATATGACAAGCCTTTATATTTTCGCAAACAAGAAGCCTCGTGACATTTGCGTCTTATAGCACGTATCAGCTCCCTAATGGAGGGTGCTGCCCTTTATCTTCCCCATGGTTTCCCCTTCAAGGAAGCGTACATCGACCATACAAGGTTAGCTCTTCCCATCCGGTTCTGCCAACAACTTGACTTTTGATCGCAACCTCTTATCCTTTTTTCCTATAGGGCTTATAGTTACGAGGTTGCACCCTATGGGGTATCTTTGGGCCAAGTGCATCATTTGCCAAGACTTGTCAAAAATGGCAGATGTGGTTCAACCTCACCCGGCACTCTTGACTCAACCGTGTACCTCGGCGCCTTGATCGTTTTCTGCACTTCTTGGGAAAGACAGTATGCCTTAGTCGCCCAACCTAAATCCTCTTACACCGCATTTTATATTGCGTAATGTCGCTAGATTAGGTGAGAATCCAAGGTGTCTAACCCGGATAGGTACCCCATTATTGGGTTGTACCCCTAAAATTTTACCATGTACTAAGGGCCCTTGGTGGTGTTCCGGTTACCCTTAGCCACGTTTATAGGTACCCCCTTAAATGACGTACTTTAGGACTTTGCCTCTTACGAAATATAGCTTCGCGAACTAGGGTGTACGCCACAAAGGTTTCCTGTATAAAATTTTCTGCGGCTCTCTTTATTTTTTGGAGGCTGATCACAGATTGCGGTCTTTTATTCGCAAATTAATGAAAGTTTAATCGCAATATAAATTTTGAAATTCGTAACTTTTCCCAATTTCCTGCGAGCAAACAATATTCGTAAAATTTATCACGAAATAAAAAAATTTGTTTTGCAACATACCTCATTTCCACGAGCAAACATATTGATTACCTTCTTGTTTTATTATTTTCCTTCTTCTTTCTTCGCAAATCACAACCCCTTATTATCATCGTAAATTTCTTGTATGATTATCATCGTAATTTTATTCTCTTTTGCCTTAATCCTCCGCCATTAAATTTTCACTTCTTTTCACAGCCTTTGCTCTTTTTCTCCAATTTTCCTTCTCAGTAGTTTTTCCTTCGCAAACTTCTACTTCTGTATCGTAACATTTCTTTCCCTCAGCCCAATCACCCTTGATAATTCCAATACCCTTCATATGAGGAAACTTTATGCACTGATGTAGAGTGGAATCTACGCCTAGAATTCCATGAAGCCATGGTCTTCCTATCAAAGCATTATATGGTGATTCGACATCAACAACGCAGAACAAAATTTCAGTTCGCATTCCACTTAATGGAATTCGCATGCTCACTTCTCCTTTGGGTTTGTTAGCAGTTCCATTAAAACCATAAATTCTGTAAGTAGAAGGTATTAAATCTGCATCTTTTTCCCCCATAGTTTTGTAAGCAGAATAGAAGAGGATATTGACAGAACTTCCCGTATCAATCAAAATCCTATTAAGACCAATTGATTCTTCCTCCATATCATCTTCGTTTTCTTCCATATTCATGTAGATTGCTAATCTTACTACCAATGGATTATCATGTGCTTCACAACCTTCTGGAATTTCAGTGGCTTCAAAAGAAATTTCACGTTTCTGCCAATCTTCAAGTCGTGAAATTTTTGCGATGTTCATTACTTCCTTTCCTTCACCATCCCCCGCATATACCCTGATTAACACATTATCATGAAAATCCTCTATGGTTTTATATGAATGAACAATGGAATTACAGAAAACATTCCTTGCTTTTGATCCCACTTCTATATGTAGGATTTCTTCTCCCTTTTCTTGTGCTGTGTTCTCCCTGCGAGTTATGGCTGGAGCCTGTGGTAATTGTTGCGACTGTGTTTGCTTAAGTAAAAATTGATTTAGTTTTCCTAGATCAATCATTCGCAAGATTATCCTCTTGATATTATGGCAATTATTTGTAGAATGTCCATGAAAATGATGATATGAAAAAAATTCATGACTTCTTGGACCCATTGGTGGTTCCTTTCCCATGTTCCATGGAGTTGGTACATGCTCTACCAGGATAATTGCTTGCCATATCTTTTCTACACTTGTATTCAAAGGTGGAAACTTTATCTCTTCCCTTACCATTCTTTGACCTCCTTGACCGTTGTTATAATTTTGTCTCTGGTTCCCTTGTCCAAAATAATTTTGCCTTTGTCCCCCATAATTTTCTTGTTGTTGATCTAATCTTGGAATTTGGTTATTTCCTATTCGATTATAGAAATTCCTCTCTCTATCATACTCTTCTTGATCTCTACTACCCATTGCTACCATTTTTGGCTGGCTATCATTGATTTTCTTCTTCTTGAAATTTGCGAAGAAGTTTGTGAGGATGTTTGAAGTACCTGCTACTACATTGATTATTTTGGGAAGTAAATTTGCTCCTCCATCTTGATTGCTAGTGTTTTCTCTGGATATGACTCCATCTTGTTTTGCTTTTCCTCTAGTGTAATGTATTCTTCTTGCAATTCTCGTAACTCTGTCATCATTATGGAATTCTTTCTTCTGAAGATTTGAACATACAATTGTTGATTCTGAACATCGCATTTATGAAGGACAGAATCAAGTATCTCTCATCCACGCCCTTCCATATCACTGCACATAGTCTTCCATCGTCTTACCAAATGCTTCAAACTTTCACCCACTCTTTTTTTAAACCAAATACATCTTCAATACCAAGCCGTGAAGAGTGATTTGTGATATATGCTCCAAGGAAAGTTGCTTGCAAATGACTGAATGACGTAATAGTGTTCTTAGGGAGTCCTTCGAACCACTTTAAAGCTTCCCATGTTAAACTCGATGCAAAGTACTTGCATAACACAGCATCATGATTCTCCCATTGTAACATGCATCTTATGTATGCTTTAATGTTCTGAATAGCACATGAAGTCCCATCAAAGATACTGGTAAGTGTGGGCAAATTGCATTTTGGTGGAATTCCTCCCAATTGTACTTCTCTAGCAAATGGAGTCCTCGCAGCTTCTTCTATTGCTTCATCTAATTGCCTTATATCTCCTCCTCTTCTATTGTTTATCATCCCTCTCATTTCTGCTAATTCTCGAAAGATCCGTGCATTTTCCTCAGAATTCTCATCCATTGGTCTTTTTAATGCAGCTTCTCTTCTTCTACGTTCTTGCGCTTCCTCCCTTGCGATACTTCGCATTCTATCATATTCTTCATTAATGTTTTCATTTGCATAATTTTGCAAATATCTTCTTTCTAAATTATCATAATTGTTCAGTCGCAGAGCATCTTGGAATTCTTGTTCTTCCCTTTCTATTCTTCTCATTCTTCTCATGCGAATATCAGGAATTTCTTCTTCTTCATTTCTCCTCCTTCTGTGATTTATTTCTTCTTGATTTGCTTGTACTCTGATTCGAGAGTTTGGTTCATTCCTCTCCACTTCTGTTTGTTGATTTACAATTCTTCTCTTAATTCTTTCATACTCAACATTTTGTTTGTTACGAGCCTCTTCATATCTTCTTACTCCATTCTCGTGATTGTTTTGATGTACTGCTTGTTGTCTCTCAGTTTCTTCCATAAGTTGATGTTCTTCCTCTCAATTCTGATTATTTTCTCTAGGATTTGGCCTTGTTCGTAAATTCTCCATGTTTTGTTCGTGGTTTGGTATTAAAATGAAACGATTCTCTTGATTTCTTTCACCTTGATTCTGCGCTTGTTCTTGCATATTATTTTCATTATTGATTATCGGTGAATTTTGTCCTTCTCTTTCTGTTCTAACATTTGATCTTGCAACACTTTGAGATTTCCTTCTTTGTAGCATCTCATTTTCCATCCTCAATTCTTGATTTTGTCTTGTTAAATTGGCACGTTCTTCAGCTTCGATCATTCGTTCTTCTTGGATTCCTTGTCTCAATGTTTCTAACATCTCCCTTTCTCTTTCAAGAATTGTTCCTCCCATCAACCTCCTATTTTCTCTGATTTGTGGTTCTCTATCTTCTTCTTTTGGTGTATCAGTTCTCCAAGTGTGTATACTCACTCGATCATGATCTATTATTTGTTGAGCTTGATTTCTTCGATTATTCCTTCTCCTACTAGGTTCTCCTGTTATATTTGCTTCTCCTCCTGCGAGTCTTACACTTCTTCTTACTTCAGTTAATGGTTCTGATGTGTTTCTTCTTCTTGTCATTTTTTCTGGTACAGGAATTCTTCAAATCCCTGTTTCTAGCGCCAATTATGTAGTTGCAGAATAATCTACAACTACACCCTCAATAGAATTAGTAAAAACTCAAGAAGTTCTTGATGGTGAATGATAATTTTCTTATTAATTCTCTTAGTTGATTACATAGAATTATCAAAATGGAACTAGAATAGTTACAACTTTTTCTATTCTCTTTCCTAAGATAATTTCTTACACTCATTAAAAGAACCTCCTGAATTTTACATTTGAACTCCTATTTATAGTAAAACTTATGCATTTTGTATATGAATTGCGAAGTATCGTAATTCATCCTCGTAAAATTATTTCATCCTCGCAAAACTTCATATTTCCCCGCACTACTTCTATCATCGTATCATTTTATAACTCTTTCCTCCTTTATTTATTACGATACTCGTGAACTATTATCTTGCGATATTCAGTACCTACAGGCATGGTTGGTTGTTCCATGAAGATGCAAAATGTTGAGCATGAAGAACTAAATTAATCAACATGTGTGATTATTTAGTTTGTATTCCATGAGTTCTCTCATGTTGAGTACATGTACAGTTAAGGTTGTCATTTTCTATGATAATCTTAGTCGGGGTTCCATAATCTCTTATGTTGAGCCCAAATGAACTAAATCAATCATCTTGTGTGATTATTTAGTTAGCACTCCATAGATTTTTCTCATGTCGAGTGTGGACAATTGAATTGATTAATTTGTGATTAGCTTAATTGTGTAATCCGGTTAGAGTATTTATGGGTTCTATTGTGAATAATATAATCGATGAATTAAGTCTCCATAAGTTTACTTGTGTTGAACATATTCAGTCAAATTAATCATGGTTCACTTTGGTTAATATGATTGAATATTTTGGATTCCAAATTCATACTTGTATGCAATTTGTTGAGTCTAAAGAAATCCTTCTTTTCTCTTGAAAATAAGGCCGCTCTTGTTGTTCCCTTGGGAATGACATCTAATGTGGGAGAGTTCTTTTGAACTTGCGCTTAATTTCCAAATCTTTGTGGGGTGTGCGGCTGTGGAATTTTTAGGGGTTATCTTGTATCATTATAAACTCCTTGATGAATGCACTTAGCCTAGGCTTTATGATTGCATCTAAAAAAGATGATAGAACGTACATTAACCTTTGGTCATGAAATGTCTCTTACGAAAATTTCATTAGGATCCCGATCTTGTACCTTTGCTAATTTTATTGACAAAAAGGGGGAGAATCATATGGTTCTTTGGATCATTATGTAAGGGGGAGTGGTTTCCATGTGAGATGGAGTATTGACTAAGGGTAAGTGAAGTATCACCATAGTATTATTGTTGAAGTTGTGATGCAATTGGACTTTGACGTTGTGTAATAATACTATGACATTGTATAACAATGATTGAGAACAAATGCTTTTCTCATTGTTATAGCTACGGATTTTCAACAATGATGATACTAAACTTATAACCTTTGGGATCATTGGAATACTTGGAAGTGACGCAGATTTCGAGTATTGTTGAAGATTAGGCATGTGGAATAGGATCTACAAAGTTTATTTATATATTTTTTGTATTCCATATGTATTAATAGTTTTGCTACTAAAATTGACAAAGGGGGAGATTGTTAGAGCACTGCTCGGTCAAACTCGCATGCGTTGCTATCTCAAGAATGTTTGTCAATCTTAGTGATCAAAACTATAAAGTCTTGATTTCTAGTCTACTACTAAACATAAGGTCTCGGACTAGGATAGAAAGTGTAGTTGAGCTCAAGAACTCCATGGAGATCATCATACAAGACGAAGGACTACTCAAGGAACCAGTGGATCTTCATCGACAAAAATGTATGTGGAGACTTGAACTTATCTATCACTCAGAAGTCTATCTACTTTATCTCCTATCTTGAGACAAAAGTCGTTTTATCTATATAGACTAAAGATATGCACATGTGACATTTCAAGCTGAGTATATCTCGCTTATCTGTTCTCGAAATGGGTGTTGGTAAAGCTTTTGCTTTAGCCAAGTTCATCTTTGCCTAGTGACGAAAGTCATGTTATGTTTCAATCACTTTGGAAATTGCTCTGAAGAAAACTACTTTGTGAATAACAACTATATGACGTCCTCTGAGAATGTTTCAATGGTTGAAATGAGAGTTTAGACTATATAACCATTGGGGGATATAAACATTGTTGTGGCAACACATATATGTATAAGTCCTTAACACTTGAACCGAAGTTTGCGAAATTTGTTGATCAAGTGGAGCCGGAACGTGAGCAGCAACTCAGTCCGCGAACCCAGTTCGCGAACTGGCGTAAGTTCTCGAACCTGAGAATATCTGATGAAGTTAAAGCTCAGGTGCAGTCCGCGAACTGACGGAAGTTCTCATCCCGAGAAATTCTGCTGGAGTTTATTAACTTCAACCGGTTAGCTTGAGTCCGCGAACTCAAGAGGTTATGTCTGAAAACGGTGTTCGTGAACTTATCTTAAATTACTAAGGAATGCTTTTGCAAACCTTGGATCTATAGTTCATGAATTGATTCGAGTGAATCACATCATTTTTGATTCAGTTGTGTCTCTTGTAGTACTTGAGATCTCATAGCAATTGAACAACTCTCTAACTAGTTTATTTGAGTCATTTGGACTAGTTATGGTGAAGAAGAATATGGTTGATATGAAAGTTATTATTTGGCTAACCATTTGGTTGACTAATATTGAACCAACTATTGTACACGTTTGGGTACGGTTACACGAACTCAAAATATCAAGTACATGTGTGTATGGAAAGCTAGGTTTCGATCTAACGGTTGAGAGATATTAGCTTGTATCTAATCAGGTTTTTATCTAATGGTGAATATTGAATGCTTTGTTACTAAGCTAACATTGATTGCAAACCCTGATTTGAAAGACTATATAAGGGAGAACTCTTTCTATTGGAAAAACTAATCCCCACAAACTTTTCTTGTGTGATACTAGTTTTCTCTAAGATAGAGTTGATCTCCATTAACCCTTGAGTTTTCTCTCTAAATTCGGGTTAACGACTTAAAGACTTCATTGGGATTGTGAAGCCAGACCGATACTAATTTTCTTGTAGTTGTGTGATCTAATATTGTTGTTTCTATCGTACGAGTACAATTGTGATAATTGGCTTGAGATTTCTATCTTCGATAGGCAAGATAAAAGTAGTCACAAACATCTTCGTCTCATTGTTTGTGATTCCTCAATAATCTTCTTCGCTACGTCAATTAAGTTTATTGTGAGGTGATTGATGAAACTGAGCTGTTCTTCGGGAATATAAGTATGGTTTTATCGATTGGTTCCTGTTCACCTTGATTTATCAAAAGATGGAACAAAACTCATAGGTTTATTCGATGGAGACGAATTCATCTATTATTTGTAGACTTTTCTGTGTGAGACAATTTTGTTTGCTAAAGTCTTTGACTTTGGGTCATAGCAACTCTTGGTTATGGGTGAGATCAGCTAAGGGAATCAAGTGCGTAGTATCCTGCTGGGATCATTGGCGTAGGAGCATAACTGTACCTTGGATTAGTGTGAGATTGGTTGGGGTTCAACTATAGTCCAGACCGAAGTTAATTTGGAGTAGGCTAGTGTCTGTAGCGGCTTAATACAATGTATGTTTAATCTGGACTAGGTCCCGGGGTTTTTCTTCATTTGCGGTTTCCTCGTTAACAAAATTCTGGTGTCTGTGTTATTTCTATTTTGCGTTATATTTTGTTATATAATTGAAATAATACAGGTTGTGCATTGTTCAATCGATTAGAATATCCGACCTTATTGGTTATTGATTTAAATCGATTGACACTTGGATATTGAGCTGAAATTTAATAGGAATCTTCCTTAAGCCTAAACAGGCATGGTATGATAGATCGTTTTGATTAGAATTGGTTAGAATGATGATTTGAAGCAACCAGAGTGAAGAACAGTTTTGGCGGGAAAATTGGTTTTAATGCAACAGAATTAGGGTTGAATATTTGGAGGAGATTTAAGTCGATTCAATCGCTGAAACTTCTTGGGTGAGTTTGTTATGGAGTAACAGAGATGGTACGATCAATGGTTTGGGTTAGAATTGGCTGGAACGTCAGATGGAATAAATCAGGGAGTTACGTGTTTCAATAAACCCGATATTGCTGTTTTGGATTTGGTGGATTTTTAGGATGATTCAAGTGCTACTATCTATTGGATTGGGACTGTTTGACTAAAATAAGAATGGTAAGAACTTTGAATTTGAGAAAAGAGGATCATTATGTGGGTTTCTCATGAAACAGGAAAGAATATATTCTTGGTTATATTGTGAGATATTTTTGGAAGAATTGTGTGTGGTTACGCGTGTTCTGTGTGTGTTTGACTCAAACATAAATATTCAGCAGCGTATGTGGAGTTTTTCAACAGATGCAAACTCATGGAGGAGATAAAAAAGGGTAAGAAAATATCCCGAGATTATTTGCTTTCACTGCCAAGATATGGAGATTATATGGAGTAATGATGAGTTATTTGCGACCCTGTTGAGTATAAATTTGAGGCTGGTGTATTAGAGAAAGATATCGAGAGTTGGGGGAGAAGAACTGAGGTTGCAGAGCAGATTTCTCTGCTGCTGCAGAGAAGAAGGAGAAGAAGAACATTCAACGCCAACTGACTGTCACAGAGAATTGTCGTTTATCAACAGTACTCGTAACAGTCAGTGTGGCACGCTTGTTTTGAATTTGCAACATATCTTGTAACGGTGAATTCTGTAACGCCACTGCAGCGTTACAGTTTCATTATATTATTAGTTTTCTTTAGTAAAAACACCATTTGAGCCATAAATTATATTTTTGAGTGTGTATTTATCATGAGAAGCTAAACCCCTACACTGGGTTGACGGAGGAAGACGAACTTTACGCATGGGTGAATTTTATTTAATTTTTCTATATGACTTTTGCATTAATTAAAATAGAATTATGATTTGATTAAATTGGTTGTCATTCATTAGATAGGTTATGCTTTGTTTAGATAATCTATGCTTAGGGATACAATCAATCTTTTGAGAATCTACCTTGGCAAAAAAATAAGAGTCCTTGTTTATATTGAGCTATAATTGTTGAAAAATAAATAATTGAACCTATTGATATGAATTCGGTGGAATCCTAGGCCCAGTGAATCTCTCTTCTTTTTATTATTTTTATTTAAACCTTTGAATTTAATCTTAACAACTTCCGAGAGAACGAATCTTTAATTACTATTACGAACATTTAGAAAATTATAAATCAGAAAGTAAAACTCAAGAAGAATTCAAGAGGGACGGTAAAAGAGAGTTTTGGGCCCAGTATGAGCGATTGAGCAACTTAGGTCGGAATTATGAAAACGTGTGGACTGGCTTTGTGCAAGCCCTAGAAGAAACCTGATCGGTCATGGAGGCATGCACGTGTTTCCATGATGTTCGTGTCTCCATACTTAGAGTTTCAGTATTTCCTGATGCGCATTTGAGCGATGTTGTGAATTTTCAGAAGAGTTTCATCTTGGATAAGAATTCTCGACTTTTCGGTGGAATGAGCATGTATGCTCAATTCATCAATATTTTGAAAATATTAAAGTAAAATATTTTAATAATCCAAAATTGCCGTGAGGGGCTAGCCGGTCGTGTGACCATGTTGGCTTTTTGGTTTTGCGTGATTCGAGCCATATTTGAGAAAATATGGAGAAGTCACGAATTTTGTTCAAACCCAGGAGTTTCACGAGTTGAGGGAAATAATAATAATGAGAAATTAGGGATTGCAAGGTGAGGGACCGACCATGGCTAGGGCATGGCCGGCCGGCCAAGTTTCCCGGTCTCGCACACCTTTCCCTATTTTATTATTATTTTTCATGAATCCTTGAAGTTATGGAGAGTCCATGAAGTTTTGGAATAATAATTATAAAAAGCTAAGGATTGTGAGGTGTGGGACCGGCCACGGCTTGGGCATGGCCGGACGGCTAGGTTGCCCGGTCCCGCACACATCTCCTTATTTTATAATTTATTTGGTGAATCCCCCATGTCATGGATAACTCTTGAGTTTTTGCATAAATTGGGAAGTTTTTTGCCAAGATGGAAAACTCTCCATGGGTTTGTGAAGATTTTGAGAAAATAAAGAAAATAATGGGGAAACATGGGACCGGCCATGGCTAGGGCACGGTCGGCCGGCAGGTGGGCCCATCCATGGGCGCTTCCCATTATTTTACTGTTTATTATTTTCTATCTCCTATTTTGTGGGGAACTCTCCATTGTTTCACGTTTTTTGGATGCTCATTCACGCATCCGGGTACTCAGTCGTGCATCATTGTCGAGTGCACTTGCACCATTTTTGTGGGGCTTACTCAGCGATGGTCCGGATGCCCAATTATTGAATATTTATTATCAGTTCACGAGATCCAATGGAAATTAATTCATGAAACTGAGTAATAAAAGTGAATAGATATTTCATTATTAATTCGTAGGATCGGACGCGGATTCGGCTACGAATTCAAAATAATAAAACGATCATTACCATCCCATGGGATCGTGGATTCGACCATAGAATCAGAGTAATTGAGATTTATCCATCACCATTTGATGAGACCAGTAGATTCGGTCATGAAATCGGAGTAATGAGATAATATAGTTGTTTCATTGCTATTCTATGAGATCAAGCCGTGGATTCGATTATAGAATCAGAACAAATTGTTATTCCAATTCCAAGGGATCAGGCCATGGATTCGACCATGGAATAGGATCAGATTGTTATTGCCATTCCATGGGATCGGGCCGTGGATTCGACCATGGAATAAGAGCAAATTGTTATTGCCATTCCATGGGATCAGGCCGTGGATTCGACCATGGAATAGGAGCAATAATAGATTATTCTGGGAATTCAGTGGTGAATGTCACGGCAGAATCAATCTATGTGCATAGTCAGGAGACGGAAAATCTTTAGGGTGCTCTCAGACACTACTAAGAATACCCGATTCTATACAAGTCGCTCTACATAGTCAGGATCAGTGAGTGTCACTGTCCTGAAGGCGTTGTTGCTCTCAATCTGACGGAGAACCGCCCAATCGTTCTTCTATGTAGAGGGGGGTCGCTCTCATGTAGTCAGGGAACAGTGAGTATTACTGACATCCTGAAGGCGTTAAGCCCTCTCCACAAACAATTATGTAGGAGGACCGCCCAATTCTATTATTCTACATAGAGGTCACAATGAAATGTCATGGATCGAACGCTCGGTTGGTAGAGGCTTTTCGAAAACATATTAATCATGGCTTGGTAAAATATGAATCATCACACGCCTAAAGTCGTATCAGGAACATGCAGTATCATGATTTTACAGGTTTTCCCTTTGTTGAAAATCCACCATATACATTAAGTCCCCTGCATAGTGGGGAACAGTCATGTTCTGCAGTATGCATTAAACGGTGATTTTCAGTCGACGAGGTCTGGTTGAACTCGGTCTACAAAGGTAGTTTCAGAATCCTCAATTTACTCCAATGAGATTATGTACGAGCAAATGTGTGGATGAGAACTCTGATAGTAAGGTAGAGTGCCATCTCATGAGCATGGAGATATGAGGCACTACTTATTTGGGTGTCTAAAAGCTTAGTTATGGTCGATTTAGGATTTGCGGGCCCGATCCCAAAAAGGGAAACCCGTGCTTATTAGGTTTTGGAAATATATTTGATTTAAAAGGGAGTAACCCTAATTTTTTTTTCATTTGGCCGACCAATACTTCATCATCACCCCCACACCACGAGTAGCAGCAGGAGAACTTAGCAGCACCACCGCCCGTCCGATCTACGCTGAGCGTCGACCACCGCCGGCTGAATTCCGTCCGGTGACAACAGGTGAGTTCATGATTTTTTTTTATTTTTTTTTGCTGTAGGATTTATGATTGATGATTGTTCATAAAACCCAAAATCCCATGGTTACATATGTATGTGTAGGATTTATGAAGGATTTTTTAGAAAACATATGTATATGCACGTTTGTTCGTTAATTGGAGGAATGAGCAAAAAATCCCTAATATGAAAGAGATATGTTAATTTTTGAATAGATATGGTCTAGTTGCAGTATCAAAAGGTTTTGTTTAGTAGGTTTCATGAAAACCCAAGTTCGTTTTTTGAAAGTATGAACTTTGCAAATACTTTTATAAACGTAATTTGTTCGTAAAAGTAGCAAATAATAATCCTTAGAGTTAAAGGAATTTTGAAAAGACCTGGAGTTCATATTGAAATTTTATTTGAGAACTCTCTAAGTTTTATTTGAAATATGGAGAACTCTACAAAAATAGGAAAGTCCCTGGTTCCATAGACGAATGCTCGGTTGAGCAAAAGTTTTTTTTTTTATTTACGTGAGTTATTAACTCACGAATTTTTTATTATATATTTTTTTTAAAAGTGCATGACTTATTCACGCTTTATTAAACAAAATTTGGGTTTTTGAAAACACCCAATTTATGAGTTTGGTGAATTCACAGTGTATTCGCGAATTCAGTGATTTCATAGCGTATGTATATACATAAAATCAGCGAGTGCTCACATAGAGGGTTATGTGAATTACTCATGGTTTCTTGGAAAGTCAGTGTAGACTTTTGAATAATATGTTTTATGCTCAATTTGCAGGTTTGAAAGAAAGAGCAAGTTTTGGAGTTTTTACGTTGTTATCACCAAGTTCTTGAAATCGTAAAGAGGTGAGAATTGAGGAATACCATTTTCGCAGACATCAATTGTCTAATTTGCTTTAGTCCCATTGTGTTGATGAATTCATGTATGGATGTTGCAACAAGTTTGCAAAATGGTTGAATCCCGTAGTGCTTCTGAAGATGATGTTTCTTCGAGAGAAGATGTTTCCAGAGATGATGGTTCTTCCAAAAATGACGATACTGAGGTTTCCCAGGGAAAGAAGGAAAGTTCCAAGACTAAGAACATTCCAACTGCTGAAGACAAATTCTTTGTGTATTTGTATAGGCCTGAAAAGCGTCCTCTAGGATCTTCATTTCGGTTGCTGATAAATCCTAGGTGCACTGCCCAGAACAAGTTGGTGTCTCCCCGAGCTGTGGTTTGGTTTTGTTTGTAAGGGAAGTATTTCGCAGCTTCTCAGGTGGAGTTGAAGCTTTTTTGGAGACCTCTGATGCACTTCTCTGGGTGGTCAAGGCACATGTTAGGCCATAGCCGTGAGAGAGACATATTGGATAGTGCTCAGGTGACACGATCCATTCAAGTTGATGGAGATTTGATCATCAATCATGATATTCCAGGTATAATAGCCCTCCTTTCCCGTTGGTGTGTCCCTACTCACGCATTTATATGCAGATGGGGAGAATTCACCATTACTATGAAAGATGTAGTTGCTTTGTTACACCTTCCAATTACTGGTAATTTTCTTGAAGAAATCTTGACAGAGGAGAAGGAGGTATCTGACATGTTAGAAGCAAAGATGCACGAATTCAATGAGTCACCTGCGTCTTGATATGCCCGATGGTTATCACACTGGTGGCCCAGAGATGGAACTCCTGAAGGACCGGTTAATGGCATTTTGACAATTGCGACTTTCTTGTGTATGTGGATCTCATGGGATATCTTCGAAGATTGTGGACACTTGCTGAAGTCGTTTGTGATTCGTTTTTCTACTAAGATGGCCAAAGGTGAGAAAATTCCTATTGGCAGTCTATTTTTGGGTTCTTTGTTCGCCAACTTGGACTCTCTAGTTGTGGACTCCAGTATTTTTGATGGCTTCATGAAGATTGAGACATATGCTAATACCATGTTTCTCCAAGCTTTGATGTGGGAACACCTTGAGAGCTATGCCCCAATTCCCCGTAGAATTTTTCAAGGACCCAAGGTCGACACTCGTCATTCCCTTCTTGAGGAGAATAATGCTAGGATCATGCACTGGTATAAAAAGCAACCACAATACAAGATATGCATTACTGACGTTTTGGACATTGAGTCTGAGTTCAACTTTCGCCCCTGGGTGTCGGTTCCTTCTCTTTTCTCACAGTTGATCACTTTCAATACTACTGACAAGAATATCACATTGACTACTGGTGCTGATCTGAGTGAAGGAGAGAGATCTTTCGTCTTGAGTTGTACTCCTGGTTTCTTGTTGTCAATAATGAAAGGAGGATTCCAGGTAGAAGAGTACAACATTGACAGAGCCGCTAGACAAGTGGTACTTGACCAGTGCATTCCGGGTTATCAAATGAACAAGCCAGAGATTGAGTTCCTGAAGGCTCATTTGGATTGCACCCGCGTGGAAGGAAATGAATACTTGTTCCCATGTTCTGACCGAGAAACCTTCGCAACTCCTGGATATATAGGCTTTTGGCGTCAGCAACTCGAGCATGTATATGCGTTTGTAACAGATGTTCAGTCCCCTGTGCGGGAGTTCCCTCCTCCTGACGTGGTTTCCAGTCTACCCAAGTTGAAGTATCTCCCTGGTAGTGATAAGAGGAATACATCTCCAAATGCGTCACAAGTAAGTGCTTTTTCTTATGATTTCGGCCAAAGTATGCCAATCATATTTTAATTGTGTTGATTTTCTTGTGATAGGGTGGTCGTGCTATGAGACCTCGCATTGATGTAAATTTTTCAATATTTCAAGAAAGTCCCCAGGGATGAGAAGGCAGAAGTAAGACGACACATTGGATGATCCCGAACAGAATACAGTCTCTTTCCGCTTCTTTGGTGAGTTGCTTGCGCTTTTATTCATTGTTGCAACTTTCTCATCCATGTAATCAGGATTTAAAAGAGTATTGTTCATGTATTTAATAATTTTGCTCCATCGGTTATTGATGGTCTCCGTTTCTCTCTTGATCAAACAATTCAGAATTCCAGCACTGAGGAGGTTGACGTGAGTTTCCCCTTTTGCACTTGATAATTGTAATGCGCTTTTGGATGAATGAGTGGCGGTTGTTTGTTGATGTGGACATGAGGAAATGACCATGGATAAGGAGCATGTTGATGAGTGCCAAATATTGCATATTCATACACCTTTTCATTGGCACTTAACTCATCTTTCGCACTTCAAAGTCATATATTATCCCAAATTCTGCACTCTTACCATCTTCAAGAATAAATATTTGTATTAATTAATTTTGTGTTTTTAAGTACTAAATAAATCTTGGAATAATTGAGAAGACAAATTAGAAGAAAGTTGGAAGCATTGCAACCCGCTCGCGCATCAGTGGCAACCTGTTTACAAATTCATGGGATTAAACAACCCATGATCCAAAACCCAAGACCCAAATCCATTTCCACCTCACCCCCATTGGATTCTTTCCAAAACATCCACCTCACCCCCTTTGGATTCTTTCCAAAACATCCACCTCACCCCCATTGTATTCCATTATATCCATCAATTAAGAAAACATGTTTTGTTTAATTGTTGAGTGGTTGCTACAGTAAATTTCGAATCCCAAGTGTGAGAGAATTTTTGTGTATAAATAGAGAGGGTTGTTGTGTTGAAAACTCATCCAAGAATAGCTTGTTCATGTTAGTTTATCAAATTTCAATTTTGTTGTAATGTTCTTCATGTTCTAATTTCATTTACTAGGGTTTAGATGAAGCCCTAATCTCATTGGTATGTATTTATATCTTGTATCTTGTTCTTGAAAGTTTAGAATTGTTTAAAGATATAATTTAATCCAAGTTTTTCAACATCTTGCTCTCACAATGTATGCCATGTATCCATTGTAGTTAGAATATCTCTATGTTGATTATGCTACAACTCATGCTTAACCAAATATTGATCTTTAGATTAGTTGTGCTTAATTAGACAATTAATGCTTTGGAGAAATACTTTAGTTGTGATTAAATTATCCATTGGAGAAACACCTTAGTTATACGGTAGACTTGAATCTACTATAAGGACAAGAATAATATTACAAGTTGAATGCATATCATAGGTTATTGGTGGATTTGAATACCCTAGTATCCATATTATCATTGTTTACATATCTTGTTATTTGCATCTTTTACTTTTATTATTTCAGTCACTTGAAAATCATATCGTCGTATCGACAAAATCAAAACCCTTGTGGTTACTCTCTGAATCAGGATTTAGAATCAACTTCTACACTCTCCAAGTCTCTGTGGTTCGACCTGTGCTTGCCCTGTGTTGCTTGTCGACACTGTGCACTTGCAGTTTATACATAGAAGTAGGTATCTTTACGATCCTACCACATGTTTATGAGGCACATTCTTCTTTGAGTCATGAGAATATGGAGAGCTCTCGAAATCCCGAACCGAACGAAAATATGGAGAGTTCTCCGAATGATAATGCCAATGGAGGTTCCAACCTTGACGAATCCTCAAATGGTTTAGAGGCTCCCCTAGTAAGTATTTATCCTGTAGCATATTCATATAAGTATGATATTGCTAACTTATGCATGAATGAATGATAACCCATATGAATATACGAGTAATTTTGCCGAAATACGCCATCAGAAAATTTCAGGCTTCAGAATTTATTAGAAATGCTGTAGAATCTTCGTCTGGAGTCGGATTTTCGATGTCCTCATATGTATCTTCAAGTATAAAAAATTTGCAAGCTTTAGAAAGGAATATTTTCGAATTTTTAGCATGTTTAGGTCCTGAAAAACACGAAACAGTAAACTTCCAGGAGATATTCAGAACATTTCCAGATCGCGCGTTATATGATGTTTTGGTCACATCTCCTCTCTCGTTCATACAATTATCATGAAATTTTGACAGGTTGTAGAGAACTTCCATATGAGGATAATGACATATGAGGCATCCTCAGATTCCTTGTCAATTACTCCCAGTTCGTCATTGAACATTGGGCAGTGTAAATTTGCCTCAGTTGAGTCTCTTTGAAAATGTGTTTCATGACTTTGATACTTCTTGCACATGTCGTAATTGCATAATAAGTAACTTAGATGATGTTAGTTCACTTATTTTCTTAATCTTATGATTGCATTGTATTTCCACACCTGAACCATCCTAATCCCATGTAATCTTCACATTAGGTACCGAACGATGAAGTTGGGAATCATGGATCCATTAATGATAGCTTGGGAAGTCCCGGAGTTGTTGGTGATGGAACTCCTATATGTGCACCTCCAGGTTATGAAGTTCTAGTTGTTGATGCATGGGGGGTGGTGGAAACCCCAACTGAGCCTCAAATGATGGAACCCGAATCGAGAATAGCAGAAACTGCTTCGTCTGAAGTGATCTCCATGATTGTTGATGTTGCTCCAGTAGTCGAGAGGCATATGATAGTGCACGAGTATCCTAACGCAGGGATTTATTTTGATCCTCAATTTGGTGAGTTACTCCCATACCACCAGTTAGTTGGTGGTTTTAGTGTTCCCATCGGATATGTTGTTATGTATGAGAAACTGTGGAAAATGTATGGACACATCGTGGTTACTCAGGATTCAGAATGCAGCTATTTCTTGACAAAGCAAGTGGAAGCCATCCTGCGTGTTATACATGATATCTGTGTCACTCCCAGAAATGTTGTTACTCGAGACGTACTCTTTGATTGGGAGTACAACTCGAAGAATGCTGAAGAACTGGGCTTCAATATGAAGTGTCTTCGTCAAAGCATTGAAGCTATCCGGAAAATAGTATAGGGTAATGCTCCTTTCCCTGTTAGTGATGCCGTGACGAAGAAGATAAACGAAGTTGCTGAACTGACCAAGAAGCTATAATTGGAGAAAGCGGCTTTAAAAGTTTTGGAAGATGCGGAGAAGCAGAAATCATTCTTTGATGGTTTTCTTTAGTTTTCTTTCCGTAATCTCATGAACATTGAACTTCTGAGAAAGATATGATATTTTATTTGGGTTTTGATTCTTGATAGGTTTTGAATTTATGAGTGACTGAGGATTTTCTTTTGATTTTGGATTTGACAGAGATTTTCTCAAATAAAGAACTTTGATAGATTGCGGAATTTTCAAATGTTGAGTGCAAGTATGCACACGTTTTGGAGGAATTGAAAATACAATTAAAAGAAAATCCTAAAGTGCAAACGTCAGATATTTTGAGCGCTTGCCTCGGACATAAAACATCCAATGTTGAATGCTTCATGCATCAAAAATCTTTAGCCAATTCTCATGAATTACTGTTATTTTTTCCCTGCCCTTGATGTCAGCTAATTTGTAGTATCCTCCAGCGACTGACTTAGCAATCATGAAAGGCCCTTCCCAGTGAGAACACCTTGTAGAATGCAGGTTGCGCTTGGTTGCCTTAAGAACCAAATCTCCTTCATGAAACTTATTAGGCTTGATTGCGCGTGCCCTGAATATATTTTGCTGGTTTCCAATCACCCGTGGATTCCATGATGGTGAAGATTTCCAATTCTGTGGCACATGTGGACACTCATGCAAAGGAAAATATGGCGGGTATCGCTTGTCAAACTGAGCCAAGTCTTCAGCGATGAACCTTTCAATGTGGTGCATAATCAGAAAAGGTTCCAACCATGCAGTGTAGTATTACTGAGGTGAGACTGTCCACTCATAGGGTCTGATGATATGTAGGTTTCGAGCGAGTCCCCGAATTAAGGTAGCATATTTGAAAGTAGGTAACACATATGCATCATGAGGAATAAGACTTGCCTGAGTGCGAAACCTCCTGACAAATTCATTAGGGCTTTCTCCAAGCCTTTGCGTGAGTCCCATCAGAGTTTCGACCTTTTCCAAATGCTCGAAAGGCTGGTCATCTTCTGAGTTAGATATTTCTTCGGTGGAGAAGTGTGCAACTGAAGGTGAATATTCCGCAGTAATTTTCCCATCATGGATCCACGTTCTTCCAAGAACCATGTCGTATCCAGGATCCTCTCTGATTAAGTAAAATTTAGTTTCTATCCAGGTTGAATCACTTCTTATGTTGAGAATGATGTAACCATAAGCATCTCTGGAGATTCCTTCATGATCCCTGACCGAAACTGGAGCATGAGTTGCTTCTTGACGAGTGATGCCAACAACTCTGAGGGTTTTCAGAGGGATGATGTTGACAGCAGTGCCAATGTCGACTAATGCTCGTCTAAATTTGTTCCCCTTGAGATGCACCATGGTGAGAAGTCCCCAGTCGTACATCTCTTTGTCTGTCACAGGTGGTTCATGGAATGTTTCCTGAATTGTGAGTCGTTTGCCTGACACGACATGGTTTAGCACAGCAAACATGTCATCTCTTTGGGCCCTTGACAAGTATAGAAATTCGCAGACGTGCTCCATTAAAAACTGAACTGCTTCCTTGACCGGCTGTTCGGAGGGTGCAAATGTTCTGATCGGGAGAGGATTTATGTGTACTCCTTCAGTCCCCATCTCTCCTGAGTCGGCCTTTTCTTTGAAGATGCGCTTAAAATTTCTGCAGTCACGGGTTGGATGACTGACGTACCTATGGATGTAGCAATAGCGTGCGTTCTCTATTTTCTCCTCAGTTGGATCCCTTTTGACAGGAGGTATCTTGACTGCACCATCCTGGATCCAGACTTCCAGTAGTTCGATCACCTCTTCAATGGGAAATGGGAAATTAAGAACTTCCTCATCATTTTGTTGTGATTGTGCATTTCTGGTCTGGTTGTCCTTCTTTGGAGCTTTTGGATGATGAGACGTTGGAGAAGCATTTTTGTGTTTATGTGCTTCGGCCTTTCTCTTGCTTCCTTTAGCAACATTGACGGAGGCTTCAACATTATACTGCTTGTTGATCATGCGACGACCGATGCTTCGAGTGTCTTTCGATTCCTCCATTTTGAAATTTTTCGTTCTTTCCAGCAAGGCAGGAGCAGTAGTTTCCGATCGCTTGGCTTCTTTATGAAGTTCCTAGAAGGTCTGGAAGCGGAGATTCTCCAACAAAGCTCTGTAAACCGGGATCATCCCATTGATGCACAAGTCAACCAGTTATTGTTCAGTAATATTTGGATCATGACAATCCAGTGCCTGGAGTCTGAACTTTTTTACGTAGTCATTCAGGTGTTCAGTATTCTTATGAAACATCCTCCCCAGGTCGGAGATTGTGACTTGTTCAGAGACAAAGAAATATTTCCTGTAGAAATCATTAATCATTTCTACCCAATTGGCTATGCTCCCTAGAGTGATGATGTTGTACCAAGTGTATGCATGACCCGTAAGGGTTTTCGAAAACTCCTTCAAGCGGACAACATGGTTGTGTTCATGTTCTCCTAATGCTTCCAGAAATCGAGAAACATGTTCTCGAGCATTTCCCATTCCGTTGTAGAGTGTGAACGTTGGAGAGGTGTAGCCTTTCAGGAGAGGGATCCTCTGCGTGGCTGCAGGATACGGAGGTTGATGACGGTGCACGGTCATTGTATGACCCCTTCCTCGATTCTCCATAAAGTTCTCCAAGTCTTCATGGGTGATAAAGCCAGCGGGTTGAGGCTCTGCGGCTTTGCGGGTTTCATCGTTATCAGGAACATGAATAACTTCAGGGTTCGTTGGAAACGTTTCTTTGTCTTTCCCATTCTCTTGAGATTTGTCTGACATCTTGTGAGTGAGAGTTTTGAGATAGTTGAATAGTTCCTTTTGAGTAGCATCCATGTCAGTTTGATTCTTGGCGAGAACTTCCTGTACCTTCATGAGATCGCCTATGGTAGGAGGATTTTCTTTGATTTCTTCTGGGTGCCGCCCGGAAAGAGGGTGATTTTCAACATTGGTGTGAGGAGGAGTAATATTGCCACCATCGTTAGAAACGGGAATTGTTTCCGGAATACCACCAGTGTTGTTGCTGGTACTAGCGTTGTTGGTGTTAGGATATGTAACTGATCCTGACCTAAGATCGACCATCTTTGAGAAAACGAGAGATTGCAACCGAGGGATTAACCTCCCACTGTGGTTGCCAATCTGTGGATGGGGAAAAACGCGTCGCCGGTTTTTCGGGAAAGTGGAGAGTCAAGCGTGCTGTCGAAACTCCTCAGCCGGGCAAGATGTTAATCCTCATACAGATACACCGCTGCAAAAGGGGGTAGTTAGATTCTGGAAATCAATCTGTATGACTCTGGCCTAAACCAAGACAATGGCCGTTCCAGAATCAATTCGGTCGCAAAGAGGGAGATGAGTCGATCTGTATGACGGAATCTGAGAATTATTTGGGATCAGTGATGATCGAGGATTGTGGGTGTGTTGAAGGTTTCTGCAGTATTGGTGAACTGTTGAGTTCGAACAATTTCTGAGTGATTGATGAATTCTTGAGAGTAGTTACTCGAGAAATTCAGTATTGGACGTGTATTCGAGTGTTCGAATGTTGAGAAAAGCTTGTCCTTCAATCATGGATTCAGAGACTTATTTATACTGTTAGAGTAGTAACACCACTGACCCCTGTAAGTGTGACGGTTTCTTGAGTGGAAGAGTGGGAAAATGGGTGATCGTGGTAAAGTCAGTTCCACATCATGTGAAGACTTGACTGATCGTGCACCCACTACTTTTCTAACTCCTTCAACCATTGACATGACTTACCCACATTTCTCGCCATGGGATGAATCCACGTGCCGTAGACCTCCAGACCAAAACCCTAAGTGATATCCTCACATTTGTGATGTGATTTATGTTTCATGAATCGTGGAGTCTGCGGGGGAGACGTGTTTAGGTTAGTCAATTGTTGACTGATTAAACACTGAGTCTAAGTTTGGTGAATCAAGCATGAATGGTGAATGCTCAGCGATTCATGGGTCGAACATGTAGTTCTCTAGAGAGATGTCAGTATGACAAGTTACTGACTAGTTGAGTGGTTGAGAAAGTATTTCCGCAAATTATAAGAATTCAATGAGCAACTGAGCAAGTATTGTTCAATTCTCCGCATTTTGGGATTTTGATGGGCAACTGAGCAAGTATTGCTCAATTCACCGAATTATCTACTGTGATATGACCCAGTAAAAATATTAACTAAAATATTGGTAGATTACCGAATATTGTTTAATTAATTTTAGATGTTGATTGATGAATCAACATAAATTTATTAGTGTTCGAAATTGCTCAAAATGATGGTTTCACAGAGCGTTCATTCGAAACCCTAATTTCGGACAATCCTCTATCAATTTAAGAATTGCCGAAAAATTGATTATGAGTGATGGAGGGACCGACCACATGGGATGAGGAACGTCCATGTGATGCCTAGCGCTCGAGTGAGCATGCACCAGGGTTCCCAGTTTGAGAATTGGTGAAAAGTGATGATTAAATGGGGAGTTCACCATTTACTGAAAATATTGTTGGGTTCCGCATTAGGTGTAAAACCTAGTTATTTGAGATGGGACCGACCAAGAAATCATGGGACCAGACCCTTGTGGTCACGTGACCAAGTGTTGGTCATTTGGAGGATTCTCCAGTTTGGTTGAATCCCTGATTAGCATCCTTTACTAGAATCGATGTAGAATTCTCATACGGACTCGGATTCCGATGGTCCGCCCCTCTATTCGATACGTAAAAGCATTTCCCATCTCCCAATGTGTGAATATTTAGGTTTTGAGCTCGCTCGGGAGATGAAAACAGCTCTAAAGTAAAACTCAGGAAGAATTCAAGAGGGACGGTAAAAGAGAGTTTTGGGCCCAGTATGAGCGATTGAGCAACTTAGGTCGGAATTATGTAAACGTGTGAACCGGATTATTGCAAGCCCTAGAAGCAACCTGGTCGATCATGGAGGCATGCACGTGTTGCCATGATTTCCGTTTCTCCATACTGAGAGTTTCAGTATTTCCTGATGCGCATTTGAGCGATGTTGTGAATTTTCAGAAGAGTTTCATCTTGGCTGAGAATTCTCGACTTTTCGGTGGAATGAGCATGTATGCTCAATTCATCAATATTTTGAAAATATTAGAGTAAAATATTTTAATAATCCAAAATTGCCGTGAGGGGCTAGCCGGTCGTGTGACCATGTTGGATTTTTGGTTTTGCGTGATTCGAGCCATATTTGAGAAAATATGGAGAAGTCACGAATTTTGTTCAAACCCAGGAGTTTCATGAGTTGAGGGAAATAATAATAAGAAGAAATTTGGGATTGCAAGGTGAGGGACCGACCATGGCTAGGGCATGGCCGGCCGGCCAAGTTGCCCGGTTTTGCACACATTTCCCTATTTTATTATTATTTTTCATGAATCCTTGAAGTTATGGAGATTCCATGAAGTTTTGGAATAATAAATATAAAAAGCTAAGGATTGTGAGGTATGGGACCGGCCACGGCTTGGGAATGGCCGGACGGCTAGGTTGTCCAGTCCCGCACACTTCTCCTTATTTTAAAATTTATTTGGAAAATCCCCAAAGTCATGGAGAACTCTTGAGTTTTTGCACAAATTGGGAAGTTTTTTTCCAAGATGGAGAACTCTCCATGGGTTTGTGAAGATTATGAGAAAATAAAGAAAATAATGGGGAAACATGGGACCGGCCATGGGCGCTTCCCATTATTTTATTGTTTTTTATTTTCTCTCTCCTATTTAATGGAGAACTCTCCATTGTTTCACGTTTTTTGGATGCTCATTCGCGCATCCGGGTGCTCAGTCGTGCATCATTGTCAAGTGCTCTTACACCATTTTTGTGGGGATTACTCAGCGATGGTCCAGATGCCCAATTATTGAGTATTTATCATCAATTCACGAGATCCAGTGGAGATTAATTCATGAAACTGAGTAATAAAAGTGAATAGATATTTCATTATTAATTCATAGGATCAGACGCGGATTCGACTACGAATTCAGAATAATAAAACGAGCATTACCATCCCATGGGATCGTGGATTCGACCATAGAATCGGAGTAATTGAGATTTATCCATCACCATTTCATGAGACCAGTAGATTCGGTCATGAAATCGGAGTAATGAGATAATATAGTTGTTTCATTGCTATTCTATGAGATCAAGTCGTGGATTCGATCATAGAATCAGAACAAATTGTTATTGCCATTCCATGGGATCAGGCCGTGGATTCGACCATGGAATAGGAGCAGATTGTTATTTCCATTCCATGGGATCAGGCCGTGGATTCGACCATGGAATATGAGAAAATTGTTATTGTCATTCCATGGGATCAGGCTGTGGATTCGACCATGGAATAGGAGCAATGATAGATTATTCTGGGAATTCAGTGGTAAATGTCACGGCAGAATCAATCTATGTGCATAGTCAGGAGACGGCAGATCCTGAGGGTGCTCTCAGACACTACTAAGAACACCCGAGTCTATACAAGTCGCTCTACATAGTCAGGATCAGTGAGTGTCACTGTCCTGAAGGCGTTGTTGCTCTCAATATGACGGAGAACCGCCCAATCGTTCTTCTATGTAGAGGGGGGGGTCGCTCTCATGTAGTCAGGGAACATTGAGTATCACCGACGTCCTCAAGGCATTAAGCCCTCTCAACAAACAATTATGTAGGAGGACCACCCAATTCTATTATTCTACATAGAGGTCACAATGAAATATTAGGGATCGAACGCTCGGTTGGTAGAGGCTTTTCGAAAACATATTCATCATGGCTTCGTAAAATATGAATCGTCACACGCCTGAAGCCGTATCAGGAACATGCAGTATCATGATTTTACGGGTTTGCCCTTTGTTGAAAATCCATCATCTACACCTGCAACAATTTTTTTTCTTTTAAAAATACAATTTGGTTTGAAAACCGTAAGAAATCAAAATCAAAATCTTAAAAACTCATCATCGAAACAAAAATCTTCACCAATAATAGTATGTAGAACAAGAGAATCGTGTTTACCTCTTTGAATTTTGTGTTTGAATCTTCAAAATCAGAAAACCCTAGTTTTTTATCATTTTTTCTCAGTTTTTTGATTCGTGAAACTAAAAATGATTCTAATGAAATCGGTTACTGAGATTTATATAGATTGACGATTTATTTTTTCAGTTTTGATCGACGGTTTCCCTTTTGATTTTTGATTCAATTTTTTTTCTTTTGCAGTTACAGAACGAGAGAGAAGAGAAGCAGGAGATAGAAATCGTTATAATAAGAAGCAGCTACTGCACTAAATGACTTCTAACGTTATATTGTTGGAACATATTCAGGGGCATAATTATAATCTAACAATCCGAGATTTTTAGGGGAAGGTATTTTTAGTTTGCGAGGGTATTTTGGTTGGACCTCTATTATAGGGGTATCTAATTAATGTACCCTTCACTCAAATGCCGCCTTACGCGCTTTATCTTAATTTCAACCGTTGCGAGCACTTCATCCTTTTTTCCGCCCGAATGAGTGATTGTCGTTCTCTGTTCTCTGACTGTGGATGCTCTAATATCTCGCAATGAGTGAGTATAGTTCTGGTCTATGTATAGTAGTTTATTTCTTGGACAGCTCAAGTGATCCTAATTGTTTATTAATGTAGACTCCAATCTTTTTGGAAATAGAATGAAACCTCTCTTGAGCAAAATGATAAGCCCATATCAGGCTGCCTATGTCCCTGGAAGACATATACAAGATAATGTCATAATTTCTCATGAGTTGGTGCATACCATGAAAAGAAAAAGGAAAAAAGATAAATGAGGTGTCATGGGACTTAAACTCGACATGTCTAAGGCCTTGATAGAGTGGAATGGTCCTTCCTAAGAGACATTCTAAGAGCTTTTGGGTTCTCAAAACATTGGTGTAACTTAATTAATCAATGTGTTAGTACTACTAATATTTCCATAATGTTAAATGTTTCTCCATGTAAATCTTATAGACCAACTAGGGGTCTGAGAAAAGGTGACCCCTTGTATCCATACCTCTTTATCATTATCATGGAATCCTTCTCTAGATACATTATGCATGCTGAAAATTGCAATCTAATTCATGGGTTAAAAGTTACTAAGGATGCCCCTAGTATAATCCACCTTCTCTTTGCAAATGACCTGCTAATATTTGCTAAAGCCTCTCCTACTAAAGCCACTAATTTACTGAGTTTAATTAAGGAATTTAGTATGGCCTCTGGCCAAGTGATAAATCTTCAGAAATCAGGTTGTTTTTCAGTAGCAATGTTCATCCTAACCAAGCTGTTTCTATCATAAATGAATTAAAAGTTAAGAAGATAGCTCTTAATGAAAAATACTTAGGTATCCCCTTATTCATTTCTAGAGCTAGGACTAATTCTTTCAACCATTTAAATGAACATTTTGATAAGAGGGTAGCTAAATGGAAAGGAAAATGTAGTTGCAGGAATTCCTACACTACACCCCACACAAGAATCCACAATTATCAACACATATTTGTAGATTAAGAACAACACTTTTATTGATTAATTCTCAGAAATGTTACAAGAAATGGAAGAAATCAAGAATACAATCGCTCACAAGAATTTTCTCTCTCCTCAAGACTTTCTCAACACTCTAAAAATTATCTCTCCTTCTCCAATTTACTCATCTCATATATATAGGGTATTACATAATGGATGACAGCTTATAGAAAGCTAAGGTATCCATTAATTTCGGGTCTAACTTGTGATACCTTCGCGAGTGCACAAATCCCTCGCAAACACTCTATTCTTCGCAGGATCTTTACGTTTTCTTCATGTTTCTACCATCGTTATTTGTTGCGTCGTTATTTTAATCTTCTATGCGACGCTCGCCAGTGTCTAAAGTGAAAACTTCGCAAGAAAGTTCTTGATGCGATATTCTGATCCTACATCTTGCCTCTTCTCATGTATTTTCTGCGAAGTAGAGAATATCATGAGAAACTACTCTTTAAAATATCGCAACTGTTTATCTTTCCATATTCTTCTCCCGACAGGATTCCATGAATCACGCTTAATTGTCTACACGTGTTGAATATTCCTTCTTCCACCGACACGTCTAACCGGCCACCTTCTTTTCCCTATTTAAGTGAGATTTAGGAAAGATAATTATCTTCTTTTACTTTTTCTTCATCTTCTTCATCTTCATCTTCTCTGTTCTGCAAATCTTCATCGTCTGTGATTATATTTTTTATCAAGTTCATCTTCTTATTGTTGTTCTTTCTTACCTTCATGGAGTCTACAAGGTTAATTTTCTTTCTACTACTGTTAATTTTTGCTGAAACTGATTTTACTTTCCTGGAATCATCCTATTTGTTTGTTCTTCATTTAATTCCCATATTGCTTTTTATTTCAGCAAGAACACTTCTGGTTTAGAATTACAATCCAAAACCCTAATAATTCTCAGAATTTACCACCCAAAGAGGGTGCGAGGAGGAGAAAGTCTGAGAATAACAAGTTAGTAAGAAACACCACTTCTTCAAATAACAATATTGTTGCCTCTGTTTCTTATCTTAATTGTCATTCGCAGGATGGTGGAAATTCCTATAGGTCTCCTAAGAAACCTCGTCAATAAAAGAATCAACCAAAGATTATTGAAACTGTTGTTCCTTTCCCTTTTCTTGGTTACGTACCCATTTCTTCATCATCTTCGCAGAGTAATCCTTCCTCTTCACAAAATGTACCTCTTCCTTCTAGATGCGAGAGTATCGCAACAGATTTTACTGTCTTACCTTCTGCTGCGAACGAAATTCCTTCTTCTCTTATAGCCAATTCTCCTCAGCTTAATGTCATTCCAAGCCCTACTGTTAGTTTGCCTCAAACTTCTCCTCTCGCTGATATCTCTCTTGCGAAGGATGATAATCAACTTTCTATTATATCTACTACTTCACCTGAATCTTTTCCTTTTTCGCAAGAAGCTACGAATGGGATAGATATTGCTTTTAAGGCTCTGGTTGATATCTTGGATGATGTTAAGAGATCTTCTGCTGATCCTATTAAGTCTAGCATCTGCGGGATTTTAAGTGGATATTTTGGTTCTGGTAAGATGGATTCACAAGCATCTAAGGAGAAAGAAATTGAAGTTTTGAAAGAACCTCTCCAAGCCAAGACTCTAGAATGTGATACTCTTCGTCTTGAAAACCAAAATATGGAAAATCTCTCACTTGATTGCGAGCTTCTTCGAAAAAAGAACGGTGAATTAAAAGGTATAACCTTCTTTATTTTTTTTTTATTTTTTTTTCTTATAAACAATTTTGTCAATTCCCTTATCAATTTTCTTAAAATCTTTTGTTCGCACATTAAGACTTAAACCAGAAACGATTCTTGGAAAGATTTCAATTAGAATCCGCTACTGAAGAATCCCGCGATGATAGAGACGTTTGGATGGATCAATATAACCAATTAGACAATCTTCACACATACTCCATTGACCATATAAATAATCTCACTGCAAAAAATGCTCAATTAATGCAGGAGCTCAATTTATTAAGTATTGAAATATCTCGAATCTCTTATTCTCTAACCAAAGCTAACTTGGCGATGGAAACTTTATCAGATGAAAACTAAACCTTATCCCAAGAGAATCGGAATTTGTCAAGTAAAACATCGATGTTTTCGTAGAAATTAATTACCCTTCAAAGAGTGTGCGATAATCAAGAGCAATCTCTTCACTCACTGAAAAATAAACTTAAAGAAATAACTGAATCATCCATCGCTGAGAAGAATTCTCTTATGCAAGGTATAATAGATTTAAGTACAAAAGCAAATCAGCTCCAAGAAGAATACACCAAATTAGAAGAATCCTATTCCTCTCTCACGAAAGAAAACTCTTTTCTCCGTTCTAAAGAGATGAATCTAAGATCTCGCCTGAAGGGTTTAGTTGGAGATAAATTTGATGATGCAATGAACCAGTGGGAGAATAATTGCTTTGCCTTAATTCAAAATCTAATTTCACAAAAGGAAGGTAGTCATTTGGACTGCCTCAATCATTCTTCCTCCTCTTGATTATTTGAAAAATGAACTTAAAGAAATAACTGAATCATCCCTGTTTCTAGCGCCAAAAATGTAGTTGCAGGAATTCCTACACTACACCCCACACAGAAATCCACAATTATCAACACATATTTGTAGATTAAGAACAACACTTTTATTGATTAATTCTCAGAAATGTTACAAGAAATGGAAGAAATCAAGGATACAATCGCTCACAAGAATTTTCTCTCTCATCAAAACTTTCTCAACACTCTAAAAAGTATCTCTCCTTCTCCAATTTACTCATCCCCTTTATATATGGTATTACATAATGGATGACAGCTCATAGACAGCTAAGCTATCCCTTAATTTTGGGTGTAATTTGTGATACCTTCGTGAGTGCACAAATGTTAACCCTCACAAACACTCTATTCTTCGTAGGATCTTTACGTTTTCTTCATGTTTCTACCATCGTTATTTGTTGCATCGTTCTTTTAATCTTCTCTGCGATGCTCGCCAGTGTCTAAAGTGAAAACTTCGCAAGAAAGTTCTTGCTGCGATATTATGATCCTACAGAAAATATTTCAACCAAGCAGGTAGGTCAGTGATGGTTCAAAATGTTTTAAAGATATCCCCTATTTATCACATGAATACTTTACAATACCCGATAAAATTATTAACAATATGGAGTCCTCTCAAAGGGACTTCTGGTGGGGCAAGTCCAGAGCAGGGGGGATTTATCTTAGGGGCTGGCCTAGAATTTGGACTCATAAATACCAAGGGGGTCTAGGTTTTCGTAAGCTTAAGCATGTTAATCTTTCCTTCTGACTAAAACTGCTTAGAACATCATTCATAATCATGATAAACTCTGTGTTATTATCTTGAAATGTAAGTACTTTAAACATTGCCATCCAATACAAGCTGATAAAAAGGTAGAATGTTCTTAGGTTTGGAGAAGTATTAGTCATGGCCTAGAGGTTATCAAACACAACTCTATCTTGGAAGTTAAAAATGGTAACTATATTTCAGCTTTTGACGATAACTGGATTCCTAATGTTGTGGATCCTAAGTTTGTAGTTAATCCTAATCCTAATATTTCTGTTTCTGCTTTCATAGATAAGGAAAACAATTCTTGGAACAATGTTATAGTTAATGATTTCTTTACTCCGCAGAATGCTAGTAATATCCTGAGTATTATGATACCATTTTCTGGTAATGATAGACTTGTTTGGTCTCACACAAAGAATGGAAAGTTTACTATTAAATTGGCTCTTATAAACTGATTTCTGGTCAATATGCTTATATCAATAATCCTCAGAGTAACAACCCAGTTTATAAAGCTTTGTGGAAACTCTCAATTTTTCCAAAAGTCCATATTTTTGTTTGGAAGTGTTATGAAGTTCAATTGTGTATAATGTAAAAGTCTATATAGTTATACGACTTAGTCTATCTAGAAGATATAATAGAATTGACTTCTGAGTGATAGATAAATTTTAGTCTCCACACAACTTTTATTGATGAAGTTACTCCAAGCTCTTTAGTAGATCTTCTTCTTCAATTGGTGAACCCCGTGAAGTCTAAATCTCAACTGCACACTTCTATCCTAATCCGAGACATAACTATAAGTAGACTAGAAATCAAGTATATATATAGTTTTGATCAACTAAACTTGACAAACAAGCTTGAGATAGCGACGCTTGCGAGTTCGACCCAGCAGTGCTCTGATAATCTCCCCCTTTGTCAATTTTAGTGAAAAACTATCAATACATATGGATTACAAAATAAATAAACTTTGTAGCTTCTACTCCATCATGCTTAATATCCTTGGATATTCAACTCAGCATCATTGTTGTTGAAGATTCGTAGCAATAACAATATGAAAATGAAAGTTCTCAATCATTGTTATTCAGTGTCATAGTATTATTATATACAATCAAAGTCCAATTACATCAAAACTTTGAAATAATACTACGGTGATATTATCACTCCCCCTTAGTCAATACTTCCATCTTATAATGGAATCCAATCCCCCTTACATAAATATCCGTAAACCATATGTATATAGTGTGAACTACTAAATCATTCTCCCCCTTTTTGTAAATATAAATTGGCAAAGGTATGGAAACTATGGGATCATAATGAATTCTCAAAAGATAATTCATGACTAAAAAGAAACATATAAACTTTGTTTCGATGATTTCATATAGTCGAAACTTAGTGTATTCATTAAGGAGTTTATTAAATTCAAGTTAACCCCTTCAAATTCCACAACCTCTCTCCCCCACAAAGATATGACAATTAAGCACAAGTTCATTTAAGAACTCTCCCCCATTTGATGTCATTCCCAAGAGAACAACATGAGCGACCTTACTTTTACGAGAAAAGAAGGATTTCTTTGGACGTAAACAAATCACATAGATTTGTATCCAGTAAACTTGAGTAAATTAACCACATGAAGATCTTATTGATTAATTTAGATGGAAATCACTCAACATACAAAATCACTCAACATAAGAAAACTTACAGAGTAAATACAGTACTTTCACATAATAGTGGATCAGGGAAAGATCAATACTGTGGAAATTTCTCAAAATGTTCATTATATCTTTTATCAATATTTGCATAAAGACATAATAGACTAAACTTTTGAGCATATATGAGATAATAGCATAGTTCAAGAATGTAAATGCATATATATCTCATAAGACATTTGCAATATATAACACCAATAAGATTAAATACTGCAAGATTATCTTCCAAATAACTTAGAATTCAAATAAATAAATCTAAAAATATTGCAAGATGAAAACATTGGAAATAGCTATGTGTAATCACCATATTTTCTATACCAACCCCTAGTTATCCTTATTAAACATAAGAATAAATTCTCATAAGAAGTTTCCTAGACATTAAGATTCTTTAAAAACTCTTTATTGTCCCCACTCCTTATTGTCAACAGACATTGGAACATAAGGTTCATGAAGAAAGGAGTCAATTCTAACAAACCTTCTTGACTGTTGCCGAACCAGGGCCTTTTGGATTTCAAGAGATCTTAGAAAAACGACTTTTATTTGCTGAATCTCTAATCTAGTTTGTTTTAACTCTGTAGTAGCAGGATTTCCCACACTACACCCCTATTAAGATTCTATAAAAATCTAAGTGAAACTAGTTGAATATTAAAGAATTAAACGACACTTTTATTACTTAGATCTCAGAAATGTTTACAGAAAATATTCAAACTCAGAATTACAACTTTATTTTCTGGAGTTTCTCTCTCCTCAAGATTTTCTCAACTCTAAAAATACATCATCATCATCTGGACTTACTTGAACCCTTTATATAGGAAATTACATTGTGGGTGACAGCTAAGTTTTCCCCTTCTTTCGGATATATTCTGCGATCTCATCGTGGTATTTACAATATTAATCTTCGCCAACTTTTGTAATCCTCGTGAAATAATACTCTCATATCATGTCTCTTCAATCGTCAGTTATTATGATGCTTCCTCGTGATGCTCGCCAAATGTTGCTGAAGAATCCTCACGACACTCTCGTGAATAATGTCATTTATACTTATAGGAATATTTGACCTTCTCGTGAAAGCGTTGTTCTTATCATGAGAATATCGTTGTGGTGATATTCTGGTACTACATCTTGCCTCTTCTCATGTCTTTTCTGCGAAGAAGAAACGATCATGAAAATCTTTAATTATCGCAAGAATATCTGAACTTTTTTCTCCAGCAATATTCCGCTAATTCAGCTTTCTTTGTTAACACGTGTTTTAAATCTGTCCTTTTGTATTGACACGTCTCACATAATTTACTCCCTTCTTTGCCTATAAAAGGAAGAGTCAAATTTCATTTCTAGTTTTCTTCTCTTAACTCTCTTTCTTCTTTATTTAGTTTCTTTGCTTTTTGTTCTGCAACTTTTTCTCCTTCTCATTCTTCTGCTACTGTAATAATGGAGTCCCCGAGGTATATTTTTGATAATGGTATTTTCTTAGATCAAATTTTTTATTTATATTCTTCGATCTTCTCTTACTTAATTCTTTATATCCTTATATTATGTATTCTTCAGCGGAGCTGCATCTATTTCCCAATCCTCGACTCAAAAACCTATTATTCATAAGAGGCCGACTGGAAAAAGGAAATAAAATTCTGCGAGCAATAAGGTAGTAAGAAACACATTCTATTTCTTAATAACAATATTGTTGCCTCTGTTTCTTATCTAGATTATTGTTTGCAGAATAACGAGGGTAATGCTAATCCTCCTAAAAGATCTCACCAATTAAATAAGACCTTTGGAAGTAATTTCGTCATTCCTCCCTTAATATATGCGAAAGCTTCACCTACACCTGTGCAATATGATCTTCCTCCTTCTTCTGGCGAGAAGCTCGCTTTCACTACCACTGCCTCTACTGGTCCTTCACTAATTCAAATTGCAGAACCCATCATACCTGAAATTCCCTCTAGCCCTTTACTTCCTTCAAATGTTACTTTCCCGAAAACTCCTCCTTCTGATGATACAACCATTGCTAATGACTCAAATCATCAACTTGTCCCCACTTCCTCTATTTCACCTTCTACATCCCTTCCTTCATCAAATGAGATCATCACAGGAATTGATGTTGCTTTCAAAATTTTATCTAACATTCTAAATAATGCTAGAGATTCTTCTAATGATTCTCTCCAAAGCGGAGTTTGCGAAACTTTGCTCAAATATTTTGGCTCAGACAATTCTGTTTCACGAGCTTCTCTAGAGAATGAAAATGCTGCTTTGAGAAAAAGTCTTCAAGATAAGACTTCTGAATGTGAAACTCTAAACCACAAGCTCAATAACTCTGTACTGGATTGCGAGAATCTCGCTAAAAAGATTGATGAGCTAAAAAGTAAGCTTCTTTTTGCCCCTATCCTTTTATCTTTTTATTTTATTTCCATATTCTTCGTACTTAATCCTCCCTTTAAATTCTTGGTTTATATATTAGTTTCCAACCGAAATCATTTCATCGAAAAACTTAAATCTGAAACCATAGCTGATGAAGCTCGCATTGAAAGAGATTCTTGGATGGACCAGCATAGTAGATTAGATAATCTTTATACATATTCAGTTGATCAAATAAGAAATCTCACGAATGAGAATAATCAATTATTTCAAAATCACAGTTTTCTAAACAACGAGGTTACTCGCCTCTCATATTCGTTATCCAAGACTAATTTGTCTATAGAATCTTTGTCAGACAAGAATAGAACTTTATCTCAAGAGAAACACAAATTATCAAGCTTGTTGGCGATCTCCTCGCAGAAAGTAAACAATCTTCAAGGGATATGTGATGACCAAAAGCAGTCTCTCCGCTCTCTTAAAAATAAACTTGACGAAGTAACTGAATTATCTGCCGCTGAAATAGACAAACTTATCAAGGGTAGACTAACTCTTAGTTTGAATGCCAGCAAGCTTCGAGATGAATATTCCCAATTAAATGAATCTCATTCCTCATTGTCAAAAGAAAATTCATATTTACGCACCAAAGAAGAAAACATGAAATCTCGTATAAAAGGCATGGTTGGTGACAAATTTGATGATGTTATGAATCAATGGGAGAACTGCCTCTTTTCATTAATCCAAAACTTAACTTCGCAAAAAGAAGGTAGTCAATTATGACTGCCTCACTTGTTGATTTCCCTTATCACAATTTATGTTATATTTCTATAACCTTTCATTATTTTGTTGCTCGCAGGATCTGAAAAAGGCCTTCATTCTATTGTCACCAATCTTACTAAGGAGCTGGACAGTGTTCGCAAAGAAAACAAGACTCTTCTTCTCAACCTTTTAGAAACTCATGATAAAGCAGAAAGAAGACTTGATTATCTTGAGTATTTCAAGAATATAGAGATCAGAAATCGTGATAAGGGTTTCCTTCGCCAAGTTCATCTTAGTGCTGAAGTTCTTGTGAACGAAATTTTGATCTCCAACTCTCTTACTCCTGTATCCGTTCCACCTCTGAAAGTTGACGATGATGAAGTCCCTCTTCCTATGGACAAAGATTTAGAATATCCGTCTTCTGAAGGAGATGTTGAAGAAGACGCTGAAGAAGAAGATGATCAAGGAAAAGAAGAAAACCCTCTAAAAGAAGGAGAAGATCGTAACAAAAAGAACTCTGGCGATGATGTTCGCGATGAAGGAAATATTGGTGATGCTAACAATCCTGACAATTCCAAATCTGGCGAGACTAACGCTTGAAGCTTGAGTCCTATTTTTAATTTCTTTTTTCTTCTTCTTTCTCGCAAATGATATAACCCTTTTTGAACTATAATATTCTCAAGAAACTTAATGAAATCCTACATATTTATTCCCTTGCTTGCCTCCTCATTAAATTTCTTGAGACTTGTTGAATTCAACTTGTTTCTTGTGATAAAGAAATCTTCCCTGCATGCTTAACAAAGAAGAATTAATTTTTGAGATTATTCTATTGGTCTTATTTTTCCTTCCTAATTAAAGGTCTTATTTTGCCAATTTTTTCTTTTTGCGACAAAATCGCAGGACGTCTTTACACTTTCATGTATTGACCCATTGATCTTGCCTTATCTGTATTTCTTTATTATATTGCGACAATATGACGAGTCTAAGTTTTCTCACAAAAACAAAGCCTCGTGACATTGCCGTCGTGCGATGAAATCGCAGGACGTCTTCACATTTGCATGTAAAAACCCCTTGATCTCATCTTAACTTTTTTCTCTTTTGGCTTTTTGCCTCTGTATAATTTACGCGACAATATGACAGGCCTAAATGATCTTGAGATCTTAGAGCCCCATGACATTGTCGTCTTAAGACACTTATCAGCTCCCTAATGGAGGGTGACGCCCTTATCTTCCCCATGGTTGCCCCTTCAAGGAGGGCACATCGGCCATACAAGACTAGCTCCTCCCATCCATATTTACCAACAACCAGTTTTTTTCGCATCCTCTTGTACTTTATGCCTATATGGCTTATAGTTACAAGACTGCACCCTAGGTGGGGTTTTCTTCAGGCCAAGTGCATTGTAGCCAAGACTTACCAAAGATGGCCAGGGTAGGTTCGTCCGTCCCGGGCACCCTTGGCTAAACCGTGTACCTCGGCGCCTTGGTCATACTCAGCACATCTTGGAAGAGACTCTCAGTCGTCCAACCAGGGTATAACCTTATAAAGTTGGAAATCCAAGATCTCTCTCCCGGATAGGTTTTCTTTAACTCCTACATCTGTATGACTCAGGTTCCAGTAGCGGTATAACCTTATCCCTGAATCATATAAAGAGATACCCCCTTTACAACGTGCTTGAAGGTCTTACATTTGCCTCTTACGAAATTGTACTCGCGAACTAAGTTGCACGCCATAAAGGTTTGTCCCATTCTCTTAATCTCTGCGAAATTTCATTCGCGTTTCTCGCGATATTGCTCGCGTAATCTTTAAAATAAAAATAGTCACTGATAATAACCTTTAGTTATGCCAATATTTCTTACCTCACAGCATTTTTCACTGATAATATCTTTTCAAAAATAGTCTATTCCATGGTCTATCAAGTCGTTGGACAACATCTCTTCCTTCAGGATCCATTAATTTGTATGCCCCATTTCCAATTATTTCTTTAATTAAGTAAGGTCCGTCCCATTTTTTCGCCAATTTTCCACCATTCTCTCGCTGATATCTCGGTGTCTCTCGCAGAACTAAATCACCAATTTGGAATTCTCGTTTTTTGACACGTTTGTTGTATTCACGAGCTAACCTTCGCTGGTAGTTTTCCATATGTTGTAGAGTCTTCTCCCTTTTTTCTTCCAATTCATATAGTTTATGTAAAATCATACCAGCACTTAAATTCCTTTCCCACGCTTCTCTTTTTGTTGTAGGAATAGCAACTTCTGTTGGTAATACAGCTTCAACCCCATATGTTAAACAAAAGGGTGACATTCCAGTAGCCTCTCTTCTAGTGGTGTTTTAGGCCCATATTGCATTATGTACTTGCTCACACCATGATTTGTGATACCCTTCTAATTTCTTCTTCAGAATATCTGCGATCGTTTTATTAGTTGCCTCAGCTTGACCATTTGCTTGTGGGTATAAAGGAGTAGATTTTCCACATTTTATCTTAAATGCATTGAGTAGTAATTCTATGTTTTGTCCTTCAAACTGTTTTCCATTATCAGACATCAACTGTGCTGGTATTCCAAATCTGCAGATGATATTCTCGAATATGAATGTGAAAATATCTTTATCACGAATATGTTGTATTGCTTTTACTTCTCCCATTTTTGAAAAATAATGTAGCCACAATGAGGTATCTCCTTTGTCCAGAGCCAGGAACAAATGGTCCCACAATATCTAATCCCCATTTTCCGAAGGTCCATACACTTGTTGAGGATAATAGTGGTGCTCCTGGTGCATGTATCTTTTTTCCAAATCGCTGACATTCTTCACAACGCCTTGAATGTTGTTTCGCATCTTCATGCATGTAAGGCCAGTAATACCCTTGCGTCTTCGTTCTATATGCCAAAGATCTTCCTCCGCTATGATTACTAGCATCTCCACTGTGCAGCATTTTTAACACCTTTTCTCCTTCCTCCCTTGTCAAACATCTTAGCGATGGTCCATTAAAAGATCTGCGATATAACACTCCGTCTCTTAACTCATAATTAGTTACCCTGATTCTTAGCTTATGTGCCTCTAGTCTATTTCTTGGAGTTTCTCCTTTCTCCAAATAAGCAAGAAGTTCCGCTCGCCAATCTTTGTTTCTCTCTTTTGCTTCTATTTCGCCATTTTCTACAATCATCACATCTTTCTCTCCTTCTTCGTCAATTTCGACGGAATTCCCATCCACATCTTCGTCTTCTTTATTTACTGAAGGTAATAAGAGTGTTTGAATTTTTATACATCTCGCAAGTGGGTTTGTCATCATGCTGGATATGAAAGCAAAAGCGTCCGCAAGCCGGTTATCTTTCCTTGATATGTTCCTCCATTTTATCTTTGGAATTCTCGCAGATAATTCTTCCACGAGTCTCTTGTATTTCTTTAAAGAAGGTTCATTTGTTATATATTCTCCAGTTATTTGACGAATAACCAATTGAGAATCGCTTGTAATTCTATCATTTTCCAACTTCATTTCTATTGAAAATTTCAAAGCGTGGATAACAGCCTCATACTCTGTCTCATTATTGGTGGATGTAAATTCTAACCTGAATGAGAAAGCTTTTTTTTCTCCTTCTGGTGAAATAAAAACAACTCCAATCCCATTTCCTTCTCCATTAGATGATCCATCCACTAATATCTCCCATCTATTGGGTTCTGTCAATAATTCTTTTGGATCTCCATGTTCTTCTTCTGCCTCCATCATTTCTTCCACAGCTTTGTCATTTTCCAAAGGAAATTCAGCTAAGAAATTTGCGATGACATGGGATTTTGGCGAGGATAGAATTTCATATTTGATATCGAAATGTCCCACTTGTGCATTCCATCTTTCTACTCTTCCTGATCTTTTTGAATTCTTCATTACAATGCTAGGATTAACTTCTCAATCTTTGAATAATTTTTCTCTGCTGAATTGAATGTTTTACTAATATAGTAAATTGGCTTCTCTATCCCAGCATCTACTCGCAGCAATACCGCACTTAGCGCATATGTCGTTGTCTCGAGATAAATTAATAACTCTTCTCCTGGTTCAGCATTCTGTAAAATGGTTATATCCATTAAATGCTCTTTTATTCCCTGAAAGGCCTTCTCACATTCATCTGTCCATCTGAATTTTGTTTCCCTTTTGAGTATATCGAAAAAATGCTTGCATTTTCAGAGGATCGCGAAATGAATCTTCCTAACGAGGCTAACAACCCATTCAATTTTTGCACATCTTTTACTGTAGCTGGTGTGGGCATATCGCAAATCGCTTGCACTTTTTATGGATCAACTTGTATTCCTTCCTTTGATAGAATATACCCCAGAAACTTTCCTTAAGTCACTCCAAAAGTACACTTGTCAGGATTTACTTTGATATTAAATTGCCGCATTTGTTCAAAAATCTCCTTCAAGTCTTGTACATGATCTTCAGCTTCCTTTCTCTTGATCAACATATCATCTACATATACCTCCAGTGTTTTATGGATCCACTTTGCAAATACTTTCTCCACTATTCTTTGGTATGTTGCACCAGCATTTCGTAATCCAAAGGGCATTTTTGTATAACAATATAATCCTCTTGGAGCAAAAAATGCAGTATGTTCTTGATCTTCTTCAGCGAGAGGGATTTGGTTGTATCCTTTATACCCATATAACGAAGATATTATTGCATTTCCCGCTGCTGACTCAACCATTTGAGGAATATCTGGTAGTGGAAAACTATCTTTAGGACAAGCCTTATTTAAATAAGTAAAATCTATGCAAATTCTTATTCCTTTATTCTTCTTTGGGACCACCACCATATTTGCAATCCAGTCTGGATACTTTGCTTGCCTTATTATTCCTGCATCAAGCATCTTCTGTAATTCTTCTTCTATCTGAGAATGGTATGATGTTGCGATTTTTCTTATTCTCTGCTTGAACGGATTTACATTTTTGTTAATTTCTAATCTATGACATGCTACCGATGGATCTATCCCTGGCATTTCATCCATGCTCCACGCGAAAATGTCTTTGTATTCTCGCAAAAAATTTATAGTTCTTTCTTCCTCGTCTTTCTCCATTCTAGTCCCAATTTTCAATATTTTAGGTTCTTCTTCACTCCCAACATTTATTTCTTTTGTTGGTTCAGCTGCAGTGTAACTGGATTCTGGTGCTGGTGTTTTTATGATTCTCGCACGTTCATCTCCTTGTCGCGAAAATTCATTGGGTATCCCTTTTCCCTCTTTTGCTCTTATCATGTAAATTTTAAATTCTTCTTCTTTTCTTGTTTCTCTCATCAATTTTCTGCGAGCTTTTTGCTGCTTAGGACATTCTTCACAATTTTTTACTTCAATTTGATAGCATGTCTTCGAAAGATCTGTATCTCGTTTAATTTCCCCAATTCCGCTAGGCATAGGGAATTTGATGCGTTGATGTAAGGTTGACGCTACAACTTTAATTGTGTGTATCCATGGTCTTCCCAATATCATGTTGTATGGGGATTCCATATCCACCACGCATAGTATTACTTGTGTTTCAATTTCTCCAAGTGGTAATCGTACTATTATTTCTCCTCTTGGTTTTGTTATAGATTTTCCGAAACCATGAATATGATATGAGTAAATAGACATTTCTTCATCTTTATACCCCATTTTCTTAAAAGCATGATAGAACATTATATCCACAGAACTTCCTGTGTCAACTAGAGTTCTATTTATAGCCCATTTTTCTACAGATTTTATTGACTTTTCCTTCTTTATTGGTATCATGGGTACCGTAATCACCAAAGGAGATGTATGATCTAGATTTTCTTCTAAAACTTCTGTTGCTATAAATGTAATTTCCTGCTTTTCCCAATTCTTTAATAATGGCGTTTTCTCTACCATCATAATTTTTCTTCCTTCAAAATCACGTTTATGTATCCTCCCCTTAATATTTTCATGAAATTTATCGATCATTTCTCTTGACACTAATTCATACTTCAATTTCCTACAATTTTCTTTAATTCTAATCATTTTTCTTCTGAATGTTTCACCAATCTTCTTCAAAGTTTCCTTGATCTTGAATAATTCCTGTCTTCTTTTATACCTTTTCTTCGATTTTTCTAATTCAACGTTCCCCTTAGTCGGCGCCAAAATGTAGTAGCAGGATTTCCCACACTACACTCCTATTAAGATTCTATAAAAATCTAAGTGAAACTAGTTGAAGATTAAAGAATTAAACGACACTTTTATTACTTAGATCTCAGAAATGTTTACAAAAAATATTCAAACTCAGAATTACAACTTTCTTTTATGGAGTTTCTCTCTCCTCAAGATTTTCTCAACTCTAAAAAATACATCATCATCATCTGGACTTACTTGAACCCTTTATATAGGAAATTACATTGTGGGTGACAGCTAAGTTTTACCCTTCTTTCGGATATATTCTGCGATCTCATCGTGGTATTTACAATATTAATCTTCGCCAACTTTTGTAATCCTCGTGAAATAATACTCTCATAGCATGTCTCTTCAATCGTCAGTTATTATGATGCTTCCTCGTGACGCTCGCCAAATGTTGCTGAAGAATCCTCACGACACTCTCGTGAATAATGTCATTTATACTTATAGGAATATTTGACCTTCTCGTGAAAGCGTTGTTCTTATCATGAGAATATCGTTGTGGTGATATTCTGGTACTACAAACTCTTCAAGAACAACAAAAGACTTTTGAATATTTGATTTGTTATCTCTTGGTTTCTTCATATTCTTCCTTTTTCTCTTCAAAGTTGTAAAGGAATGGGATATCTCTTTTTCCTTCATGACTGATGGCTTAACAATCATGTTAACATCTTTTCCATCAGAAGCGATGATGCATGGAATCTCTATAATGTTGAAATATGTGTTTGTGAAGAAGCACAATTAAAATAGCTCCACAAGCAACCTTTTGATGAAAAGAGTTTCAAAGAAAAAAAAAAGACTGCAGGGTTACGGAACCTATATACAGAGTAAGTAGGGTTCACATACGATCAACACAGACAACCCTAAGAAGGGTAGAAATGTCGATTTTAACCTTTTTTATTCAAATAGGGTGAAATCTTTTCAATACCATTACTTGAGAATATGGACATAAAAATTCAAGTAATAATATTCAAGGTACAAACTAGAATAGTTTCTGACCCTAGAGCCCAATTGTGCACAATTCTTGTCTCTTTTCTATATATGGGCACATGAGACAAGATGCATTATCAACACAGTGTAGGTGAACAATAATTTGTTCACCACAAGGTTCCTGCAAGTAATTATCAATATCCTTCTTTATAGATAGTTTAGACCTAGTTCTTTTCTGTAATGATCTAACCTTTTCCTTAAAAATCAACTTCTTAGGAGAGGTGTTAAATTTACATACCTCAGATGGATTTGATTTCATAATAAGTTTGAGCTTATTTGCTAATCGAATGCATCTCCGTTGCAGTTTTTTGACATACCTTACTTTATATTTGTACTTAAAACACTTAGAGAGTTCACGACCCTTAAAAGTACAATAAGGACATGTCAATGTGGAGGATGGTTCAAGCACCATGGCCGAACATGCCGCAAAACAAGGGAAGTACCTGAAACATAAGAGATAAAGTTTTCATTAGATAGAGAAAAATCCATTTCATCCTCCAATGCGGTCGATGATGTATTTCCATGAAAAATGTCAAGGTTGATATGAGTATTGCTACAATTATCAAAATTGATATTTTCACCAAGGAGTGCTACACTTTATTTTTCATCCTCTGTAGAATCATGGTGATCAGATATTTCATCAAGACTTGCAGCAAGACCTTTATTGCCAGTGTATTTTTTACGATTTGGACACTCATTAGAAAAATGACCAAAACCTTTACACTTGAAGCACTATGGCATATCCTCATCATCAGTGTCGACAATATCCTTGTTTTTAGGAGGAACACGATCATGAGGCTTAACTCATGATCTAGGTTTGTCTCTAGTGAAGTGTTTGCTTCTCTTCAAAAGAAGGTCTCTAAATTGTCTTGTGATCAGAGAAACCGAGTTGTCAATATCTTCATTTGATGATTTAGTATCAATAGGATCATTCATTGAGTTGCTAACAGTTTTAGTTTTATCAAGTAAATTAGTGTTCTTTTGTCTTTCTAACGTAATATCCTTTCCAGCTTTGGATAGATGTTCATGATCAACGATCTTTAATTTTCCAACAAGAGTATTTCTGGAAATAGTTTCAAGGTTATTTCCCTTAACGATGACATGTTTCTTATAATCGTATCTAGCTGGTAGAGATCTGAAAATTTTCATCACAATGTCCTTTTCAGGAATAGTCTTACCCAATGCAAAAGATGCATTAACAATTTCAGACACTTTGTAATTAAACTCATCAAATGAATATTCATCATCCATACGAAGGTTTTCCCAATCATAATTTAGGTTTTGGAGACTAGATTCTTTCTCAGAGGTATTCCCTTCAAATACGATTGCTAAGATATCCCAAGCATCTTTAGACCGAGTGCACGTAGTCACATGGTGCTGAAGATCTGGCGTAATGGCATGGATGATAGCATTTATTCCGTCAGAATTTTTCTTTGCATCACTAATATCGACATCACTATAACTACTAATATCCTTTGCAACAGTTACACTGTCTATTGTAACCATTGGAGGATCATATCCATTTACAACACGAACCTATGATTCAAAATCATGCGCTTGTAGAAATGTACGCATATCAATTTTCCGCCATAAGTAATTCGAGCCATCAAAGAATGGTGGTACGTTTATAGACATAACAATTTTGTCCATATAGTCAGATTGCTACAAACACAAGCTTATGAGATCTTAGTGTGTTTGCCTACTCTGATACCAATTGAAAACGCGGGGGTATAGCAACAACACCTAATATTTTGTTCGACAATCTATATGGACTTAGCTCCAATATAATTTCAATGGAACCAACTTAAAAAAAAAGACTCAAGCAAGAAAGATAATGAAAAGATGAGGGTACTCAAATACACCACAATCTTTAATTTATCCACCTATAAGTCCTCTACCGAAAGTGATTGTCTATAGACTGAGTCGAGACAATACAAAATCGGTTTACTATTTGTGTGATTGTCTATGGATACAATATCAAGACAATACGACAACAAGATAACTTGTGTGATCGACTATGGATGCAAAATTGAGACAATATAACAACGAAGTATGATACTTGATAATAGGTTCGGACTTAACCAAACTCTATAGGATCACTATCAAGTATGTATGGAGTTAACGTTTGTGTATTTTACTTCTAATTATAATAAATAATTATAATTGCGGAAATAGAAAAGTAAAAGACACAACAAGATTTTGTTAACGAGGAAACCGCAAATGCAGAAAAACCCAGGACCAAGTCCAAAATTGAATACTCTCAGAATTAAGCCGCTATACAAAATCTAAACCAACTTCCTATAGTTGAGACCAAGCAATTACCCCTAGTTCACTCAGTTTCTTCAGTATCATTCGCTTCCAACTTCGATGAGTGCACGCACTGGAATAATTCCTTTGGATCGTATTCCAAACCGTAAAAGAACATCAAATCTTTTTTGTGATAACTCTATTAATTCTTTAAGATAAATATATCTCAAGTCATATGCAAAGGCTCTTCCGCTTAATCTAATAAACTCCTTTTCCTGGTTAGATCAATCTACCAATAACTACTGAAGCAGTCAAGTTTAGATTTGTACTCAATCCAAATAAATCTCAAAGAGATATATTGTGAATGTCGATCTCATGTAACTAATCAATCGAATAAATCTGATTCTAGTTAGATCCCAGCCGATCAAGGTTTGTGCACACCCAAAGATATGAGAACCAAATAAGAAATCTTCTTTGTCTTCAAATCTTCAATTAAAACCTGCACAACACCACACGAATCTCTTGTGATCAATCACGCACAGAACCGAGTCTATTAACAATGGATTATCACAAGATGTCTTTAGATCTACAAACAGTTCTAAAGATCCCATCGATACTTCGATCTAGTTTGAGTGAATCTTATATCAGAAGAGAAGATTCTCAAAAATAAACAAACTAGGTGCAATCAAAGTTTCAACAACCGTTAGTCAATCAAATCAATTGAAAACTAATAAGAAACTGCAATTATCTAGTTTCTCAACGGTACTCGTAGAGCTTCCCAATCCCAAAAAAGTCTTTAAGACGAGCGGTCGTAAGAGATTTCACCTAATTAGGGTACTTTCCTCTCCGAATAAACGGATCCACCGGTAACAACACAACTAGATAGTTTTGCTGGCTTTGAGGATTAGTTTTCTTGAAATGTAAACTTTAATATTTATAGACCAAGGAATTTCCAAAACCGAATATTCTCAAAGATATGCAATAAAGTCCAAATACGGTTTTCATAATTCCTGGAAATGATCTGTCCAAATATTGACCGAAATCTCAGTAGAAAATCTCCAATTAGTAAATGCACATTACTAATTTTTATTTTCTAAAGATAGGCATTTAATTGCTGGAAATTAAAAGCATATAAAACTAAAAACCTTAATTAAAAGATTCTCAATTTATTTCGATCCGGGATTCTCCTTTAGCTATTAAGGAATATCTTTGAAAAATAAAAGGTAAAAGTTATTGCACATGTTCAAAGTATGTAGACATCTTTACTTTGTAAATCCTTTTTCATATTTACAATCTTGGAACCGATTTGCCACACTTCCAAACAAGTTTAGAATTGGTTCATCTGACTTCCAAGAACTATGTGATTGATTATCCTATCAAATCACTAATCATGGGTTTCACGGTTCTACCAAAACAAGTTTCAGTTCTACCTCCATGTGGGTACTAATATTAGTCACGCTAGTTACCAAAAGTTGGTTGACTAGGTACTAGGATCGATTACCACATATTTATGCTATAAAATTGTATTTGGTTGCGCAAGTCATAGGATTGGTTCCCCAATTACTAAAAACTGGTATACCTCTTATAAGGATCGATTCCCTCTTGTGATAGGTTGAACCTCTTACTAGGATCGGTTCCCCGTTGATACTTCGATATAGTTTGAGTGAATCTTATATCAGAAGAGAAGATTCTCAAGCATAAACAAACTAGGTGCAATCAAAGTTCAACAACCGTTAGTCAATCAAATCAATCAAAAACTAATAAGAAACTGTAATTATCTAGTTTCCTACCAACGGTACTCGTACAGCTTCTTGATCCCACAAAAATCTTTAAACGAGCGGTCGTAAGAGATTTCGCCTAATTATGGTACTTTCCTCTCCGAATAGACGGCTCCACCAGATGAAGTTTTACTGGCTCTTAGGATAGTTTGCTAGAAATGCAAACTTAGGTATTTATAGACCAAGGATGTTTGGACACAAGGAATTTCCAAAACCGAAAGTATTCTCAATATATGCAATAAATGCCCATTCGGTTTTCATAATCCTAATAAATGCTTTGGCCAATATTTTCTGAAATATCTCAATAAAAAATCTCCAATTAGTAAATGCACATTACTAATTTTTATTCTCTAGAGATATGCATTTAATTGTTGGTAATTAAAGCATATAAAACTAACAACCTTAATTAAAAGATTCTTAATCTATTTCGGCATATGATCTCCTTGAGTACTAAGGAATATCTTTGAACAATAAAAGATAAGAGTTATTGTTCGTGTTCAAAGTATGTTGAAATTTATTCTTCGTAAATCCTCTTTCATATTTACAATCTTGGAATCGATTATACCACACTTTCAAACAACTTTAGAATATTGGTTCATCTGTATTCCAAGACAACTATGTGATTGATCAAATATCAAATCACATTCATGGGTTCAATCGGTTCTACCAATCACTGGGATCGGCTATACCTTAATATAGAAGCACTTGTGATCGGTCACACAAGTTACCAGGATCGATTACATCAATTACAAATATCGATCATACCATCTCAGGTGATTACTTAGGATCGGTTACACTAATTAATCAAAACTAGTCATACCAAATCATAAGTTAGGCATTGTGATTAGATGTACCAAGATACATAACAAGTTATGATCGGTTCTACCATCTCGCACATATTGGTAATCCAAAGATTTGCAATGAATAGCCATACCAATAATCCTAGCGATTTCCCTTTAGATTTGTAAAACAAGTTCATGAATGCACTTCCGTTAAACAAATGTAAAACATTGTTTCCTAGGATGAAATCTCCACCTTTACTCATTCACATAATCACACAACATTCATAAGATTATGTCAATGTTATATCTACGAAGTTCAATAGATAAGTGTTATACTTCGTAGTTTAATTCCTTAATACTATGATCATATGATCATGTCTCACTTATGTTTTCAATATAACATGACTTGAAAGATACGTTAGGAATGAAATAGTTCAAGTCAATATTACTAACCTCAAGAGGAAGGATGACGTCGTCGTTGTAGCTCGTGACTTCTTCACGTTCTTTAGGTCATCGAGTAATACTTGCATGTCTCAACATTCCTAGAATTTCTGGTCTAACCTAAACTAAGTTATCTCTAGTATATAATCAAGCGACTCTTAGATGAGTTTTGACTCACTAAAATATGATAACCAAACTTGACATACCAACGCTTGGTGGGTTCAATCGAGCTATGCTCTAACAATATCCCCCTTTGTCAATTTTAGTGACAAAAATCTTAATACATATGGATAAACAAATTACAAGAATTCATTATACATACGCTTGATTCCAAGTTTCAACATCATAATAACCTGCATATATTCAATCAATAAATGTCGTTGTTGACATCTAAATTATAAAGCTTATACTCCCCCAAAGGTAAGATAAGTAGATATTCAATCCAAATATATTTGTTATTCCCCTTTTGTAGTCAAGATAACTACACAACAATATGATATGTTTCCCCCCCTTAGTCAATGCTTTACTCTTTCGTTAGATATAACATTTAAGCACAATTGTCATTTCCTTAGTGATTGCAAATCACTTGTTTACTCCATATATCTCTCCCCCTTTTTTGTCACAAAATGATAAAGGTTCGAGAAAATACAGGTCAAACCGAAAGGATCTTATAAATCTAAAAGACTTGTAAACAACCTATAAGAGATAAGCACGAAGGTTTCACATACCACTTTAGATAACCAATATTAAAACCGAAACTACAAGTAGTTTAGTTTTAATATGTTATCAAGTAAAACCATTTCCAGAGGCAATTTTCCTTAATAGTTTAACAAATTTACTAACAAACTTAATTCCCTTGTTAAACCGATTGTAAACATACAATCGCTTATTTCGATAAGACAAAAATAAAGATCAGAATTAACTTTATTTCTTTCATCAGGTTTTAATTATTCAGTCAATAACTTATACCTTTCTCTTTAGACAAGACAAGCACTAGGACTGGAATGTAGTTGAGACCTAACGAAGTCTCACACCGATTAAAGTACAGTCGCGTTCCTTACGCCTCTTGAATCCCAGCAGGACTCTACGCACGTGATTCCCTTAGATGATCTCACCCACAACTAAGAGTTGCTATGACCCAAAATCAAAGACTTATGAACAAATTTGTCTCCCATAGTATGTCTATTCTGGTTGTTATTTCCTTCATAAGATAAATCAAGGTGAACAGGAAACTAAACTAATAATTCAGTTTTATACTCCCGAAGAGCAGCCTAGAAATATTAGTCACCTCATAATAACCTAACTGATTAACATAAAAAGTTATTGCGGAATCACATAAGTCTGAGATGAAGAACTGTTGTGATTACTTTTTATATCTTACTTAACAGGGATAAATCTCGAGAAAATCTTAGAGAAGATTAAACTCAATGCAATAAAAAAAGTAAGATCAGAATACGCAACTACAGAGAAAATAGTTGGATCTGGCTTCATGAATCCCAAATGAAGTCTTCAAGTCGTTAACCTAATAATAGTTTTGGAAAACCCTAGATTAATGGAGAATCGACTCTAGTTTGCAACTAGGACACACGAGAGTGTCGGGATTAGGTTTCCCAGATGCTAGAGTTCTTCCTTATATAGTCTTTCAAATCAGGGTTGCTTACAACCAAATTAGCTAAGATAGCTTAGTAACAAAGCAATTGGTATTCACCGTTAGATGAACTCCTGATTTAAGATTCAAGCTAAGTCTTCTTAGAAACATGAGCCCTCGGAGACGCACGTCGTAGAGAAGATAGTTACCGATGTACCGGTAGAGCTTCCTTGTGTGCCCCGGATTACTGAGGGATCGTCTTCTAGTGCTGAAACTTCCTTTACTGTCTCTGGCCCGATCATGAACTCCTTGGGTGCGCTTACTTCCTCCAACTTCGTGAAGTATACAGATGAGGAAATGTTGAATGCTGTGCCCCGTTATGGCGACATCGCCCTGACACTTGACACTGTGGTGAGCAAGTCGCTTCTGTATGGTTATGCTCCGCTTCCGATTTCTTTCTCGTAGTGTTGCTTATGAGTCAAGCTATTTGTGTTAGATTATGAATCGTGTACGCTTGGATGCTAGTAGGCTCGTAAAGATACCTACTACTATGTATAAACTTCAAGTGCACAGTGTCGAAAAGCAACACAGGGCAAGCACAAGTCGAACCACAGAGACTTGGAGAGTGTAGAAGTTTATTCTAAATCCTTACTTAGAACTGATTCAGAGAGTAACCAAAATGGGTTTGATTTTGTCGATACGACGAGATATTGGTAAAGACTTAAACAGAAAGTAATTTGAATTAAAATACGCAATTAAATCAAGGTGTAAACACTGAGAATATGGATACTAGGGTATTCAAATCCACCACTAACTTATGATATGCATTCAACTTGTAATATTATTCTTGTCCTTACAGCAGATTCAAGTCTACCGTATATCTAAGGTGTTTCTCCAATGGATAATTTAATCACAACTAAAGTATTTCTCCAAAGCATTAACTGTCTAATTAAAGCACAACTAATATGAGGATCAATATTTGGTTAAGCATGAGTTTTAGCATAATCAACATAGAGATATTCTAACTACAATGGATACATGGCATACATTGTGAGAGCAAGATGTTGACAAACTTGGATTAAATTATATCTTTAAACAATTCTAAACTTTCAAGAACAAGATACAAGATATGAATACATACCAATGAGTTACGGCTTCATTTAAACCCTAGCAAATGAAACTAGAACATGAAGAACATTACAACAAAACTGAAATTTGATAAACTAACATGAACAAGCTATTCTTGGATGAGTTTTCAACACAACAACCCTCTCTATTTATACACAAAAATTCTCTCACACTTGGGATCCGAATTTCACTGTAGCAACCACTCAACAATTAAATAAAACATGTTTTCTTAATTGATGGATATAATGGAATACAATGGGGGTGAGGTGGATGTTTTGGAAAGAATCCAATGGGGGTGAGGTGGATGTTTTGGAAAGAATCCAATGGGGGTGAGGTGGAAATGGATTTGGGTCTTGGGTTTTGGATCATGGGTTGTTTAATCCCATGAATTTGTAAACAGGTTGCCACTGATGCGCGAGCTGGTTGCAACGCTTCCAACTTTCTTCTCTTTTGTCTTCTCAATTCTTCCAAGCTTTATTTAGTACTTAAAAACACAAAATTAATTAATACAAATATTTATTCTTGAACATGGTAAGAATGCAGAATTTGGGATAATATATGACTTTGAAGCGCGAAAGATGAGTTAAGTGCCAATGAAAAGGTGTATGAATATGCAATATTTGGCACTCATCAGATGCTGCCAATCGCCTTCGAGATAAGCAGTTGATAGAATCTCTCCAACTTCAACTTCAGAATGAGAGGGGTCGCGCGAATGAGCTGGAGATCAAGCTTTCCGACGCTCAAGGTATATGATCCTTCTTAACTTGTGTTGATTAAGTTTATCGTGCCAGTATCCTGAGTCGGGTATCCTTCTTCTTATCCGAGGTATCTAGTATAGGTATAGACGCTACTTCGGAGTTTAGGATTATGAAGAGAAAATGGGATATTGAGAAGGATCTTGTGGAAAATCTTCGTCAACGAATGGCAAACAAAGACGACAAAAAAGACCGTCAAACTGAGGAGATTGCAAGACTTGAGGACGAGTTAGAATGACATCGCCGGTTTGATTATGATCCTACCGAAATGGACAACTTACGGGCTCACTTGGGGTCTTCTCAGCGCCTTGCTGCTGAAAAGGCTGCTTTAGCCACAAGTTTGGAGCAAAGGGTAGACGCTCTGCAGCTGCAGAATCAAGACCTTCACGAGGACCGCCGACGAATATTGAGAGATAAAGATGTGGTGGAGCGAGCTAATAGCGATTTACAGGGCCGAGTGAGTGAATTTGATAAGGTTATGGGCGATTTAGAGTGGAGTAGATCGCAGCTTGCAGTGCTCCAAGCGTCGCGTAATCGGTTAATGGATGGTTGGGCTGAGCATAAGAAGTATTGCCCTAGTAAAGAGTTCAACGAGCAACATTATAACGAATTAACCATGAAGTTATCCAGGGCCGAGGATGAGCTGTCTAAGTCGGTAGAGTCGCTTCAGTCGGTGTTACCCGCCCTGTCAGGTCCCTTAGATGATGTGTTGAGGCCGCTCTTTTAGATTTATATTGCGCTTTATTCTTGCAAAAATGCACCCGATGAATAACATTATATTTTTGTGATATTGTAGCCGAGCAACAACGCTCTCGGGAGCTGGATCTGGAGGTTCGCCGATTGAAACAGGCCGAGGTCGATTTGAGCTCCAAGTTAGATGATGCTGAGGAAAACGCTTCCCAGATTACCCAACAACTCGAGGATGAACGCGTCGCCCATGCAAAAGAGTTAGATCAGAAGGTTCAGGCTAGCATTATGGACTGGGTGGAGAAGAAGCGGCTCGAGGTCGCGCAGAGGAAGGCCGGCGCGGCTCCTCCCAAGGCTTAAACTTTCTTTTTGTGGTGCTGCGTCACTATTTTGCCCCTTCCATCGGGTTGTAAATCGCTCTAAACACTTCTCCCCTTTTTAATTTCCGCTACCTTGCTTGTTCGTTTTAATGGGGGTGCTGCGTCACCAATGGTGTTTGTTTTATTTTCATTAGACGCTTCGTTTCGCTTGGTCACATGACGCTTTTCGTATTTTCTTAATAGTCACATGACGCAATCGAGTTCTACTTTGTTTCATATGTTATTCCTGCAATCATTGTTCAAGTAAGTCAGTATTCTAACCATTTCTGTCGAACACACCCAACAAGGAGGGTCATCGGGCCCTATTCCATGTCCTGATTGGGGTATCTCATCACTATCTCTTAGGATTCAGTGGAAGGGTACCAGTAATCCTAGTTCTAGGCCCGAAAATCCCAAGTGGTTATCGACCAACCGATCTCGGGCAAGTGGACACGCCCACTTGCGATGGTGGTGACCTTTCAGATGTAAGTAGGCCACCTAGCTGAGTAGACCTCGTGTCTAAACAACCTTTGGAACTGGTTTCCAACCACCATAACCCTTAGGATACCTCGTCACTTGCACACTGCCACTGCCCCGAGTTTGAATAGCCAGGCGGATCGTAAGGCACCTCGGCACTTCCACACTGGCGTTGCCCGAGTACGAATGCCCATTCGAGTGTAAGTCACCTCGGCACTTCCACACTGGCTTTGCCCCGAGTACGAATGACCATTCGAGTGTAAGTCACCTCGGAACTTCCACACCGGCATTGCCCCGAGTACGAATGACCATTAGTCGCTCATGCCCTATCCCATACCCCTCACGGTTTCACAGAGATAGAGGACACGTTTGCTTACCGTTTTTCCGCGTCGCTTGTCAAGGATGGTAGAGTTTCAGGAATCGGATGTTCCATGGTTTGAGCTCTCTTGTTCCATCGAGTCGCAGTAGTCGATATGATCCCTCGCCCGCCTTAGATTCGATTATATATGGCCCACCCCACTTTGGTGCTAGTTTTCCGCCTTTTTTGTCGCGCTCCCATTCGGCCAGAAATTTCAATACTTGCTGCCCGGGATGAAATTCTCTTGGTCGAACGCGCTTGTTGTATTCCCGTTGTAACCTCCTATGATAATTTTCCATTTTTTGTAACGCCATTTCTCTTGTTTCTTCCAAGTCGTCGAGTTTAGCCAAGATCAGTTTGGATGACACATTTCTCCTCCAAGCTTCGGTTCTTGTGGTAGGAATCATCCCTTCTGTTGGTAGGATCGCCTCGGTTCCGTAGGTAAGCATGAATGGAAAAAATCCCGTAGCTTTTCTTCGTGTGGTTCTGTATGCCCATAGGACGTTGTATAGATCCTCGCACCAGTTGCCATATTCCCCATCTAGTTTCTTTTTCATGTTATCGGCGATGGTTTTGTTTGTGATCTCGGCCTTCCCATTACACTGGGGGTAAATCGGGGTTGCTTTACTCTTGCGGATGTTGTAAGTGTTGAATAGAAGATCAATGTTCTCGCCTTGAAGTTGCTTTCCATTATCGGAGACGATAGCCGCAGGGACCCCGAAGCGACAAATGATGTGTTCCCAAATGAACTTAAAGACATCTTTGTCTCGAATATGCCTTAGTGGTGCCGCCTCTACCCACTTGGTAAAATAATCATTGGCCACGATCAAATACTTCCTTTGCCCCGTTCCTACATGTAATGGCCTGATGATGTCCACTCCCCATTTAGCTAAGGGCCACGGACTTATGATTGAGTTTAACGGTACGCATGGAGCATGGATTTTCTTCCCAAAACGTTGACACTCTTCGCAATCTTTCGCCATTTGCTTTGCATCCTCGTTCATATACATCCAAAAGTAGCCCATTGTTTTTGCCTTAACCGACAAACTTCTTCCCGAGCTGTGATTTCCAGCCGCCCCATAGTGTAGCTCGTGTAGGATTATATGGCCCTCTTCCCTGCTCAGGCATCGTAGGAGTGGTCCTAGGTAAGATTTCCGATATAAGATCCCTTCCCTTAACTCGTAGGCGCCCGATTTTCTTTTGATCTTGTTCATCTCGGGCCGACTCTTAGGCAGCTCACCCGTCTCTAAGTATTGATGTATTGGCTTTCTCCAGTCGCCTTCTTTGTATCTCTCGGCTGTACTGACGGCCACCTCAATCCATACCTCTGGTGTTTCAGGGATAGACGGGTTAAGAAGCCTCATAACGCGTATTCCTTCGATGCTCGGGTCTACAAGTTGTGAGGCGATATATGACAGGGCGTCCGAGTGTCTGTTATCCCTTCGGAAGATGTGGCGGAATTTAATATCTGAGATTTGCTTGATGTAATATTGGGCAAGCTCCCAATATTTTTGCAGCACCGGATCGTGTGTAGCGTATTGGACCGTAATTTTCCGGATCACCAGATGTGAGTCACTAGTCAGTCGAACCTCATGCAGCCCCATTTCCACAATTATCCGTAAGGCATGGATCACCGCCTCATATTTGGTGACGTTTTTCGTAGCCTTGAATTCTAACCTGAACGAATGCACGATCTTCCTCCCCTTTGGCGTGGTAAACACCAACCCGAGGCCCGACCTGTCTTTGTTTGATGCCCTGTCGACAAATACTTCCCATCGTATTGTGCTACTGGCGACTAGTAGGTCCGCTGGCTCCTCTTGTTCTTCGACCATTCCCGGTATATCTTCTACCTCGTCCTCATCACTGAGGGGGAAGTCTGCCAAGAAATCGGCCACTACTTTCCCTTTGATCGCGGTTCTTGCCTCGTATATTATGTCATATTGTTTGATTATGGCTCCCCACTTGGAGATTCTCCCCGACCGCCCAGCGCTATCCAAGACCGCTTTGATATGCGATTTGGTGAGCACTCGTATTCGATGAGCTTGAAAATATGTTCGTAGTTTGGAGGCAGCAAAGGCTAGCGCGAGCACCATCTGCTCCATTTTGGTGTAGTTCTTCTCGGCCGGACTTAAAGTTTTGCTGGCGAAGTATACCGGCTTTTCCACGCCCATCTCTGTTTTGACCAATACCGCACTAATGGCATAGGGTGTCGCGCCTAAGTATAGAGTGAGATTTTCTGATGGCTCAGGCCTTTGAAGAACCGGGAGGCTAGCTAAATGTAGCTTGATTTTTTGAAAAGCTTCTTCGCTTGCGTCCGTCCATTGGAATTTTTCTCCTTTCTTCAAGATGTCGTAAAAGGCCTTACATTTGTATGATGACCGTGATACGAATCGCCCCAATGCGGCTATGCAACCATTTAGTTTCTGCACGTCTTTTACCGTTGCGGGGGATGAAATTTCAAGGACGGCTCGTACCTTATCTGGATCTGCTTCTATTCCCCTGGGAGTGATGATGTAGCCTAGGAATTTCCCCGACGTGACCCAGAAGTCACACTTGGCCGGATTAATTTTCATCTTGTGTCTCCTCATTGTCTGAAAAATCTCTCGAAGGTCTCGGACGTGGTTTTTTGATTTCCGACTTTTGACTAACATGTCATCCACGTAAACTTCTATGGTATCGTGAATCTTTTCTTAAAACATGTCGCCTACCAATCTCTGGTACGTAGCCCCAGCATTCCTAAGTCCTAATGGCATCTTGGTGTAGCAATACAATCCTCTCGGTGTGAAGAAGGAAGTGTGTTCCTGGTCCTCGGGCGCCAATGGTATTTGGTTGTAGCCCATGTATCCGTCCATTAAGGTCATTGCTTCGTATCCCACTATTTATTCTACTAGTTGATCTATGCTGGGAAGGGGGAAACTGTCTTTCGGGCAGGCCTTGTTCGTCATTGAAATCAATACATATTCTGACTCCCCCTTTCTTTTTTGGTACCACGACCATGTTTGATATCCACTGTGGGCACTGGGACTTCCTTATTATTCCGGATTCTTGTAACTTCTTCAGCTCAACCTCGACCGCCGCTTGTAACTCTGGCGCGACGCGCCTCATTTTTTGTCTAACCGGTTTGAACCTCGGATCGATTTTTAAGTGGTGACAGCAGACCTTCGGGTAAATACCCTCCAAATCATGCACTTCCCAAGCGAATGCATCCAGGTTTTCTTTTAATATCATGGTGAGTTTACTTGCTTGTTCGTCCGATAGTAATGCCCCGATCCTCACTATTTTGGGTTCTTCTATCGTTCCCAAGTTTACTTCTTTAGTCGGCTCGACTGTCGAGAAGTTTGATTTAGTCTCCCTGACTGGGGACGCTTCCTTTAATTGCTATAAAGGGTCTTGCTATCGAGTTTCGTGTGCCAGGACCGCTTGTGAAATTGCCTCCTCCAATTCTTTTGCCGCCTTCACTTCCTTTTCTTTGTTATTTTCTTGCCTTTTCCGAGCTCGCCGTTCTTCATTTATTTCTATATCAACTTTCATGCATTGTCGTGCCGCCTGGGAGTCGCCCACAACTTCCGCTATTCCCTTGCAAGTCGGGAACCTTAACCTTTGATGGTAGGCCGATGCTACTCCCTTAATCCCAGCAACCCATGGGCGCCCGATAATGGCCTCATAAGGTGAAGCGACGTCGACCACACAGAAAGTGGTTAGTGTGTCGAGGTAGCCACCACCATCTGAAACTCTTAAAGTTACTTCGCCCTTTGGTATGGTTACTGTGTCGTTAAAGCCGTAGATACGATATGTTGATGGGACGAGCATGTCGTCTGAGAGTTTCATTCTTCTGAACGTGTCGTAGAACAGCACCTCGACTGAACTTCCGATATCCACAAGAATCCTTCTTACTCCCCACTTTTCAATCAATAGCGTGATGACCAGTGGATCGCTGTGTGCCTATCCGTTTGCTGGGACATCCTTAGCCGAGAACGATATGGGCAGCGTCATCCAAGGTTCCATGGGAAGGAACTTGGCTACGCTGAATATCTCTTTACCGTCACGATCCCTTTTATGGATCCTAGTGGTGATTACTTGGCCGAGGGTGTAGTTTTGCATAGCCGAATATGAAATGGTGCTCACGAATTGACTCGACCTATCGATGCGGACTTGATGAACTGGTGCATCGGGTGTTGCTTCCGGCCGAGGGGGGTGTCAGACATACTGCCTCAAATATCCATCGCGGATGAGGTGTTGAACAATATCTTTCACTTCTCGACAGTTATTGGTGGAATGGCCCCTATACTGATGGTAGTGACAGTATTCGGGATGATCTCGGGTCTCTTGAACTGTACTCCCCTCGAGGCTGGGTAGTTGATGTCGTTTCTCTTCTCAACTTCCTTGAAAACCTCTTCCAAAGAAGCGTTTAGAGGGGTATACAACCGGGTTTCCTACTTTGGCTTCTTCCCTTTGGCCATCCATTCCCTCTTCTCACTGCTCCTTGGGGACGGGTCCGATCTCTTTTCTGATCGCCTGATATGGTCGTCCATGACCGTTTTAGTCTCGGTACCAACCTCAGCGCTGGCTTCTTGTACTCCTCTATCTCTTGATTCGGCCTGAATTTCTTCCAGGGAGATATAGTGCTCTTGCATTCTTCTCATCTCCTTTAAGGTTTTAGGTTTTTCAGAAAACATGGCAATCCAGATGGGGTCCGAACTCCCCAACGCGTTTTCGAACCCAAAGATGGCTTGATCCACCGGTACCTTCCCAATTTCAGTACACAATTTCCTCCATCTGTCGGTCAGAGTTCTCAGGGGCTCTCTGAATCGTCGGGCGAGAGTAAACAACTTGTTCATTCTTGGCCGAGATCGGCTGTTATGCATGTAGGTCTCAAGGAATGCCTCGACTAGCGCATCGTACCCGTTAATCGAACTAGGTGTGAGTGAATAAAACCAATCTCGCGCCTCGCCCTCCAAACTAGCTGGAAATAATTTGCACATAACTACCGGGTTGTTTCTCCATTGGATCAGTGACATTGTATACATCTTAAGATGTTCGATCGCATCGCCCGTTCCGTCAAATATAGAGGGGAATGAAGGTAGAGTACACTTGGGTGGGAACGACATTTGCTCCAGTTCTTGAGAGAAAGGCATTTTCTCGGCTTCACTCATAATCTCGGCCAACTTATTCTCTTCGCTTCCGCCCGAGAGTTCCTTGATTTTTGCTTCCAACTCCTTAAGTTTGGATTTAGTTGTTTGATCTTGTCGCTCGTCCATTTCTCGTCTTTCTTCGTCGGTGGACGAGTCCTCGGGTGGTCCATATCTCTGCGTGGGGGGTACCGGAGGTAATGGTAGTTGACCCGATGGATCGGGATGATTAAGGTTACTTGGCCCCATCATGGTTGGTGAGTGACCGGATCAGCCGCGGTATCCTGATGTCCCTCGACTGGATGACCCTCTCGATCTGGTCCGTTGGTTCCTCAACTGGTAGTTCTCATACTCCAAGGCTAGATTCCTCTGTCGGAGTTCCCTTAGTGCCGCCTATTTCCTCCTCTGACTCTCCAAAATGGCCAACAACGTCGGGTCCGTACTTTCGTGACTGGAGTGTCCATTGGGTTGGTGTGGCCGAGGTTGTAATGGTGCTGATGTGGGTGGTGGTGGCGGTATCGGGTTGGAAACACGATCGACCGCGTGAACGGTTGTCGGGACGATGTTACTTGCTGCTGCTCTCCCCAGCTGAATCCTCCTAAGACGCTCTTGCTCCCTTCCCAAAGCTTCCTAGTGTTCAACTTGCTGCCTCGTCCATTGCCTCTGAGCTCGCGCTGCAAGTGCTTCCTCATCGTCATCGGTGTCTGAAGCTGTGAGTCCATCGATTTGGTCAACTCTCCTCTGGGTCAATATAATCTGGTCCAGAGGTAAGGTGTTATCGTCTCACCCCAAATCTATTTCTTCGTCTACAACAGGCATCCCTCGCTCAGCTGCATGAGATTCCTCGGGCGGTGGTTGTCGACTGTCCTCTTGCCTCGTCCCCGTTATCCCTGCCTGCATGCTGCTGCTAGTGACTGTGCGATTCCTCAACATCCTTATCGTCCCTGAAGCGCTAGCCATTAGTCACGTCGCGTGATAAGCCGAGTATCTCCCGTCCCTATGTCAGCAAATACAAAAAAAATAACCCCTTACTTCGACCTGATTTTTCTAACAAAAAGTTCAGACAAAAAAGGAGAAACGTTCGACTCTACGACTACTGTCACTGTGTAGGGTCAACTTTGGTTATCGTGGGTTCCGTTTATCTATCCTATTTTGTTCTTATGCTGAATTTGTGGCTGAACTCACTTTCCCGTCACTATCACTCCGTACGACGTCGCTCTCTGTACTCGACCTATGCATTTAAGTTAGTTTGTCCTTTATTCTACATGCTCCAAATCATTGATCTTATGCACGTGACGCTTAAAAATTACGGCAAGTAACCCCTAGAATCGAATTAAACTTGTACCAACTCCACTTTCTCGAGATTTAATTATGACCTTTCCGACAACTTACGCTACACCGCCGGCTAAAAATTATATATGGTCGACAGTTCATTACATGATGAAACATCTAAAACGCTAACTTTTGGTAACTCCGAGCATCCGACTTCTTACCGCAGCTAGAAACAACTCGCTTAACGCTAATAAACACACAGCTATCAAGAACAAACAGTCGTCCTTTCAACGGATTCTTCACGTAGCTTCTAACCCGAACTGTTAGTCGTTGGTGAGCTCGTGAAGTTTCTCTGCCGATCAAACTGTTGAAGACGCTAAGAAGACGCTGCTATCGCTCTCGACTTTAAATGCTCGTAAATGACTCAAAACAACCATTACTTCGGCCAACAGAGTTCATCGTAGCTTCTACTCCAACACATTAACGTGTATTGAGGAGCTGTTGATCATCTCTGAAGACTTTAATGGCAAGGTATCCGGAGATCTTAGTCGTGTCCCCTTAATCGACGCCAGAATGTCGATGCATTTTACTACAAACTACATCCAAAGGTTAGAAACGCACTACTCTTCTCAAATTAAAGTAAACACTCAACCATGAACACAAGATATACGTGGTTCGGTATGATTACCTACGTCCACGGGGGTGAAATGATGAATCTTATTACTTCAAGGTGTTACAAAGGTGTTGATCTTAGTTGGATTTCTTTACAAGGTGAACTTACTTCTCACTCACTTCTTCCTAATGTTTTCTCGAGTTTCTCTCTTCTCCTCTCCCAAAATTACAACCTCACTTTCATGAATACAAGTCCCTTTATTTATAGGAGAAGTTCCATACACCCAAGATATGGTGTTGATCATGTTACATCAATTCAGCAGTTCTACTGTCGGACCGACTTATGTCGCCTCACATGGCCGAGGTATCTTGGCTCTTCGCCTGTCTTTCGTCCGATCCGACATCTCCCAATGCTCTCTTGACACGATGTCGCGTGTTTCTGAATGTCGCCCGTCTTCGATCGTTGATTTTATGGTTAGCCGATGTGTCCCCTACTTTCTTATCCATTTGACCATAGCACCTCGTTTGTCCCGCCGCGTCTCGTCATGTCATCTTTGTCAGAAGTTTGAATCAAGTCTTGTCCGACAGCTGTAGAGCGATCACGCCCGATCCACGTGGCTCCTGAAATCTCGCGCCACTAATCTTCATTCCATGCTTCGCGTCTTTTCGTGTTTAGGTGCACCAGTCCTAGGATGTTTCCACCTGGATCTGTGTATAATTTACACCTACAACACACAAACCCGATCATACCCCAGGTGATTACTTAAGATCGGTTTCACTAATGAAAGTCATACCAATACATAAGTCATGCCTCATGTGAATAGTTTTACCAAGAACACAAACAAGTCATGAGCGGTTATACTAATCACACATATTGGTCGTTCATAAGATATGCAATGAAAAACATCCCCAATAACGCCTGACGATTTCCTTTTCAGTTCACAACACATATCATGAACTTACTTCCTTAAAACACATATATAAACATTGTTTAGCATTCATACGATTATGTTGATGTCTTAAATACAAAATTTAATGGTTAAGAAATAAATCTCATATTGTATTCCTTAATACTATGTCTATCTAGAGTGTTCATGCTTCACAGTTTTATGTTTTCAATATGCACGACTTGAAAGATACGTTAGGGAATGAAACAGTTCAAGTCACATATCACTAACCTCAAGTGGAAGGATGATGTTATGGATGTAGCTCCGTACTTCTTCACTTCTTCAAGTCTTCGCAATACTTGTAATGTCTCATCCTAATACTTTCAAGCTAACCTATACGAAGTTGACTCTAGTACATTTAAATAAAGCGACTCTTAAATGAGTTTTGGCTCACTAAAATATGACAACCAAACTTGACATACCAATGCTTGGTGGGTTCAACTGTGCTATGCTCTAACACTAATACTAGTTGACAAGGTCTGCAGGAAAAAAACCTGCCGGCTGTTGAGAAAAATGTGGAATCATGTATTAGTCAGCAAGGTCTACAAAAAAATACCCTGCCCGTTGTTGAGAAAAATGTGAAATCATGTATTAGTCGGCAAGGTCTTCAAAAAAAAACATGCCGGCTGTTGAGAAAAATGTGGAATCATGTATTAGTCGGCAAGTTCTTCAAAAAATACCCTGTCGGTTGTTGAAATTTTTTACAATCGCCATGGCTATTATGAAAAGTCGGCAAGATATGCATGTTACGACATTGCCGACTAAAGACACATAAATCATAATTTTCGATTTCTAACCTAATATAACAATCAAAACACACGACAAAATAATGAATTTGAGTTTAGACATCATTTACGGTCTTCTTTTTGCCGTAGAGGATTCTTTTCAACATTCTCAGGGATTGAATTTTTGAGTTCACAAATTTTTTTTAATGGAAGAAATGGAAGAAGATGAAGGGGAGGAGCAGAGAGATTAGGAAAGATTAAGAGTTTTTTAGTTTTAAATTTTAGGGTTAAGTTTTAAGTTAATTAGTTCAAGAATACTAAAGTAAAATCACCAATTTTGACCACCCCTTAGCAAGGGCTCTAGGTCCATTTAAATTTAGGTATACCCCAATTAGTTTAACTAGCCTTTGGACACACTTATCAACCTATATTGGTTAGAATAATTATTTTATATGCCCTAAAACAGCCTTCCATCGGTCTTGATAGTCCTGCTCCAGCTAGAGAGGTAAAGATGACAGTTTAGCTTTCTTTGATAATCTTATTCCTCACATGGGAGACAATTAACAGGAAAATAAAATAAAAAATATGAGCATCGTTTGTTGTGAAACTGGTGGAAAAGAAAATAATGAGTAAACAAAAGAAAAGAAGCTCACTGAAACCTCCTCCTCCTCTTTACATGTTTTCCTTGCTCTCTGTCATCAATCCTTTATATTATATTCATTATGTGAATCAAGAGCATAATATGTTTACATTGGAAGCAAATGAAATTAGTTTAATTTAATAGGAGGGTGTAATACATTTTACACAGTGCTATACACGTCTCTCCCCACCATTACTTCGCTTCTCATCGGTTTGTATTATTTTTTATCCTAGCTAGCTTGGGATCTAGATAAATAATTTGAGGTCTATCACTATGTGACAAAATAAAATATTTTGAAGTAAAATAATTTTTTTTTAGCTAATTGCCTTCCTTGATAGCTAATATATTCCCGATTAATTAGTATTAATTTGGGTGATTACTAGGTATTTAATCAAGTTAATCAAATCAACTAATGTTAATTCATCATTAGAACTTTAATCATTTTGACAAAAATCATCTAGAATCGGTAGATGTTCATGCACTTGTAGACCGATCCCTTGGTGATGTTTTGATTCACGATGAACATCAGGAATCAGTGCATATTACTTACTACATAGCCTAACTGTAAGAATCGGTACGCATGATGTACACATATAGACCGATTCCTAATACTGAAGTAAAAGAATCGGTCCATACAAGTGCTAATGTAATCCGATTATAGCACAAAAAACGTACAGAATAAAAGGTTCTCTTCCATACCAGAATCAGTATATGTGGGCATTATCTTCAACATATATTCTGGTTAATTTCTCTTCCACCAGTAAACACATCCGGGACAATCGGTTGACGTGTTCATGGATATCGATCGGTAAATATGAATCGACAGGTTATGGTTAAACACAATAACCCAAGATTATTTGTTATTTTCAATAATCTCGAATGGATATATTAATCACAAGTATAATTAAGAGTAATGGGTCGCAATCGACGATGTTTAGTTTGATTTTTTTTTTTAAATGAATGATATAATTTTCTTTAAATCGATAGATGTTATTAGAGTCGATTGGTGAATTTGAGTTTTAATTTAATTTGTGAGAGAAATGATTTGAATAGGTTTTGGTTTTGGAAGTTTTTTAAATTTAGAAGGATAAGGCTTATGATTGAATTATAATAGTTAGGATAACTTAATACTTTTTCCTAGTTTGGACACCTTATCACTGGCTTTTTATAGGCCGCACCTCCAAGTATTTTTAGGCAGATTCAGAGTGATTTTGATAGAAGAAGACGATCAATAAAAGCAAGGAGAATCGGAATCTTAAGAACTCATAAATCAAGAACCACATTTATAAACTTGAAACACTTTCAATCTACCGAGACACTCTTTTAAACGGTCCTCAAACAATATATGCCCAAACTAGCCAGGTTTTTTATGGACTGTTTGTGACTTTCAAATTAACAAAAATTACTAATCTTTGACTGTAATATAAAAAGCGATGTTTATGTCTTATGACTAGCTAAATTGGTTCCTTTGTCGTATGATAAGCTAAAGGGCAAATAAGATCGGTCGGTTGAGTCACATGACATGTGAGATTAACTGGGTGTCTTATGATAAGTCAAAAAACGGATAAAATTGACTGGTGATTTATGAAAAGTTAAAGAATAGATGAATTATGCCACAACACGATTGCACAGTTTATACGGACTTTACAAATTATAGTTTTATTTCCATGTAAAAACAGATTCCTAAATCTGCTCGACTTTTCCTAAGTCAAGCCTTTCTTTATGTAAATTTGATTCCTAAGTTAAACCAGCACTAAACTATATTTATATTTATATTAAATACGTCAAAACAACAGTATAGCAATAGGAATACGTCAAATCAAAACAACAGTTTGTTTTACCTGCCAAAACCAAATCTGGCTAATGTCAAATTCTCTGTCAAACAGCTTGCTTCCAGGTGTTGATAGTGGATTTTTGACGAAGGTAAAAATCGTAAAATCGCCTATACTCAGCTATACAAATATCAGAAATTTGTATCTTTGACCCGGCACCAGAAGTATGAAATTCATGTTTTTTTTTTTAAATATTCCGCAAGATAATTAAAACAAAACCCTTGTTACGGGAGTCTCTGCTGATCGTGTAACCTCTTCAAAGCATAAATATATACAACAATATTAGATCCCTCCCCTGGTTGAGCTTTCAGTATTATATATATTTCATTATTTATACTGTATGACTCAGTATTTTCTTTTGTACTCAAAACTCACTCTGTTGAGACTTTAAAATTCTACAGTGGATATTATGTGAGTTTATCAGCTATATTTTTAGAGTGCTTGTGTTGTTAACACTTATGTTGAATTGACAACGATATATTCATATGATGGAGTGGTGGATTAAGGACCAAGAGGTAGGACTTGCTTCTCATAAAAAGATGAGAGAACTCTTGTGACCTTCTTGTAATCATGGAGTTTCTTTTTATCCGCGAGCATGATATGCCTTTATTACAAGTGAGCATGTTTTCGTGCGTAGTTGGATGTGTATATTGTGTGGTATGCATCGCTTTAATTCTCCAAATGTTATATCTATTTTACGTTCATGAGGGGTTGGACTCCAATATTATTATAAGGGATTGGACTCCCAATCTTATCGTTTATATTTCTTGTGGGAATCCATTCGTGTGTATATTATGCCTCATTATATAACCTTTTATATTTTGATGGTAGTTTCCTAAATCATGTGGTGGATTGGCATATCATGTGGATGACATTATTATTATCTAAATTTGGAGTTATTCTAGCGTCGTATTCTCTATGAGTTGGGAGAAGTCGAGGTAACATATTTTTAGATTGTTCTAGCGTCACTTCTATAGATCATCTAGTGGTGATATTTCACGGTCGTTGTTATTTTTATGGTCGTATTTTCGGGAAGGTCATATGTATGGTCGCAATATCTGAGAAGGTGGGGTTAGAATAACTTTTCTTTCATGAATGTCATATTTTCGATGCTTGTTGATTGATGAGTGGATAATTTGATGTATGTTTGTGTGGTTTCCTCGCCAGGAGTGCCCGTGGTTTCCCCACATCTCCTTGCTAAGTTAAGTAGCACGGGGAGTGCCATATTATTATGGTCGTAATATCTGAGAATGTAGGGTTAGAATAACTTTTCTTTCACGAATGTCATATTTTCGATGCCTGTTGATTGTTGGGTGAATAACTTGATATGTGTTTGTGTGTTTTCCCCTAGAGGAGTCCCCGTGGTCTCACCACAACTCCTTGCTAAGTTAAGTACCACGGGGAGTGCAATATTATTCATCATCATGGGAAGTGTAAGTATTATTGTAGCAAGGGGAGTGCAATTTTATTACTCATTATTTTATATCCTATTTTATGTCTTAAATAACACGGATGAGGAAATATTATAAACCGAGGGATCCGGTGGAATTACTCATTCGCACGTTATACATGTTTGTTGTTCAATTATTGTTCTTTTGGAACTGTGAAGTACATTAGTGATTACTTTAGAGTTATATATGTTTCCAATGAGTACCCATTTGGGATGATGTTCTCACTCATCTCCACTTCAGTTTCAGTTTTTCGAAAGAGATGGTGCTCGTGAATGTATCCGTTTTCGTAGCTTAAAGTTTTAGCAAATTAAAGATGTTTGTGTATCTTTTATCTATGTGTTCCTTATTAATTTGTAAAACAACACACTATTATACTTATATCACTTGGGAGATCTTCATTTATAAACTATCATAAAGCTAGGTTTGTTTTGGTTTACTTTATGTAATTATGATTCTTAAAATTGATGATCCAGAGTTGGATGCTTCAAGTTTAGGTTGTAATCATATTAGCTAAGCATGTGTCTTAGTTGGGGCGACACACAATTATTGATCTTTATTTAGTTAAATTTTATTTTGATTATGATATTTGCAATACTTCGTCTTTATTGATCATTCTATGTGTAATGCTTATTTTCCATGAGATGATTCTTTGTTTGTCATATATATATGATCAGAACGTATTCTCATGAATATGTTATGCTCTTTACTCATTGTGTTCATAATTGATTAAAAGAGGAGTAAACTATTTGAGAACTATTCTGCAATGTTTAATCTTCATGATTATACTCAAATTTCAAGGGATTTCATAAGAAAATTCTTATAAAGGGTTTATTTCTCTTGTCGTAACTGAGAAAATATAAGTACAATCTTTAGACTCTATGTTCATCACTGGCTAAATCAAAACGATGTCTTATGAAATCATGTCACAAAAATTAAACTCTTTATTCTATGTTTTTGAACTAGGAGGAACACAGTTTTAGTGATGATTTTTCTCATAATAAATAGTGCTTTTGGGTTCCTCTAAAATCTAAATCATTACTTTGAAGCTTCTTTGTTCTTAACTGGCGGGAAGTGAGAAAAATATTGGGCACCAAGTTTTATTTGTTAATGTCCAAGGAAAATCCTTTGTTGTACAAAGTAAGGTCACTTTTGTTGTTCTCTTTGAGAATGACATGAATGAGGGAGAGTTCAATTTGAATTTGTGCTTAATTGCTATATCTTTGTGGGGAGTACGGCTGTGGAATTCTTAGATGAGGACAATACCTTTAAATAACCTCTCCTAGATGAAGTATTGAGTTGCAAAACTTAGCGGTATCATCGAAAAAAGTTGATATGGATCTTAGTCCTGATAATCTCTTAAGGCGTAGTTCATGATGATCCATATTCAAAACCTTTATCAACTTACGACAAAAAGGGTGAGAATTATTTAGTAGAAATCTACAAAAAAATATGGTTTTCCTAAGCATTATTTAAACGAGAGTGAATTACATTGATGAAGGTAAACTTCATATCTAACAAAAAGACATAATTAGAGACTAAGGGGGGAAACATATCACCATAATATTGCTTCAAAGTCTTGGTAGAATAGATTTTAGAGAAGGTAACAATATTATCCATTGATATAAGATCATTGAGTAGATTGATTTAGCATTCTAAATGCTCAAACTTGAGTATTCATAAGTTGTTATATGATATGGATCTTCAGCAACAAGGTGTCGAACGAGACATGCAAAATCAAAGAAGAAGTTAAAGTACGAAAAATTCAAGAGTGTTGAAAATTCAAATAAACTAAGACATATTATGAAACCGAAGCTGAAAATTATATTATCGAATATAATAATGCATGGTGACCCATATTGAGATTCGTCGCACATAGTATGGGAAGTTTACGAACCCACAGTTATAAACCTGTGGCAACCATCACCTTGCAGGAAGGTTTTCGAAGTTAGTTAGGCCCATGAGCTTCAATATGGCATTACTGCAGGTTATTTGTGACGAGCATCTTTACTCCGTGTCACCCGATTTAATTTATCCACTTTTTAGACCTAGCAAGCCAAATTTGGAGGTTAGTTAAGCCCATAAACTACAATAACCCACAACCACAAGATTAAATATATTTCCACGTGTTATACCCGATGAGACTACGTGTGATAGGGAGTTTGTAAGTCTTGAGTTAGTAGATTCACGATTAGTAGAATTTAATTGATTGTTGATTGATTGATTAGAGAAATTCCTATGAGATGAACAAACTCAAAGTTTGTTCATTTTGCTCCCACTATATATGGAATGAACAAACCACGAAAAGATGTTCAAATGAACAAATTTGATGGTTTGAACATTGAGTCGGTACGTTAGACGCACGTATACTGTAATAGCGTGCGTCGTCACACCCCAAACGCTGGCGTCCACCTGCCGAGCGCCAAACTCTGGCGTTCATCTGCCATGCGCCAACATCTCCCATCTGAACGGCTGGGAAACCTGTTGATCCAACGGCTAGTACTTATTCTCATTAGTGAAGTTAATATTAGTCTGTAATTAAGTTCTTCTCATTATTGAACTTAAACATATGTAATTTTATTTGATTAAATATTTTCGTACATTTAAAACTAAAACTAGAAACTAATACTAAGCAGAATTAAAAATTACAATAATCTCTCTAACGTCGCTCATCTCTAGCTCCCCTATTGTTATTTTATGGATCCAAGAATTCAGAAAGAGTTGGGGAAAAATTTGGGTAATCACCCAAAGCCAACATAGTTTGTAAAGTTCCAAATGGGGATAAACCTGATAGACCTGGCTGAAAAAAATTAGGCGATTGGTAAGCACTCTCTGTACTCGATCCTCTAAATATATAAGAGGTTCGTTATTTTGGTGGTGTTGATGTGTATCATTCATTTGGGTTAAAGGGCGGCCTGTAGGGAGAGAATGATGATGAAATGCACCTAAGTTCAATCCGAAGTGCCCGAGGTAGAGATATTGGCACAATTTGTGGTGAAGAAGTATTGTGGTGCTGTGTATCTTGCACCACTGTTTCTTCACTTTCGTGCATTGTTGAGCTGTTCATCTTCATGCCATGATGATCCGTTCCTCCTAGTGGAATTGGAAGAATGTGACTGCCACCCATCATCATTTGCAGTTGGAGTTGAAGTCATTCCAAACATTATGTCTGTATGCCATTTTCGTACTTGTTCCAAGTGCGTCGCCTCAAATTGCCGAACAAGCCAATGCATATCGTTGAGTTGATTTCACATCTCATCCTCACTGGCAGTGACATTATAGTAAGGATAATCACATTCCATAGATTTGGAAACAATGGGGATCGTGGTTAGCTCACCTTGTGAATTAATACTCAGCAGCTCCCAACGAATTTCAGGCATATTTGACGAGGATGATGAAGAACTTGCACCCGTCGTGGAATACGTCATAAAGCTTGGATCTTCTGGAGGTGGTTGGGTAGGAACGATATTTGGATTATGGGACATATTTGATAACCCTAGGAAATCAACCCCATAGACGTGCATGTTCTGTGTCCCAATCACAGGCTCCGTAATTGAGTTGTACCATCTGACATACTGTGCTTCTCGCACCACTTTCGTATTTAGTTCATACCTCGACCAACCGGTTACTCTCATTCGATAAAAATCTGATGTAGAGGTGTGCATCTGTTTTAGCGGGTTAATTGCAATTGGAAAAATACCTTGTATTTGGTACTGCACTCTTTCTCCCATATACCAAACCCCTCTTTGTGATACCGGACTGTAAAAAACAACTCTACGAGAAGAATAATCAAGAATACCTTCTCCAAGCTCTGCATTATACTGAGGTAAACCAACGTAAGGGTGAACAACTAAGTTGTTGTGGCTCCGAGTCATCTGTTGTAACCTCTGCACAAAACTGGAACCAAAGACATCGCTGCCAGTGTTCCTCTGTATGTTGGTCTTCACATACATGTCTAACATTGGAAATCTAATTGTATCTTCTTGTAGGATTGGTTTACCAATATAGAAGTAGGTATACCACCAATACTGCAAATTATACTAGTAATTTTAGTATTTAGTAATAACACTAAATTTAAAAATAATATCTTTGATATTTACCTCTATGATGCTTCAGAAACCAGTGTAGTTTGTTTCGCCCAAGGACGCTTTATCCAGCGCAGAGTACAATTCTCCTAAAATTTTAGATCCCCAATCATAATCTGGTGCTTTCTCGAGATCTTCTAACGCTTGAAACCAACCAACAGGAGCAACACAAGTTGAGTTTGGAAACAATGTCTGAACCAGTTCCATAAGATAAACAATCTTTCGAGTTCATCATAGTCATCTACATGTTCTGGGTTTCTGTCTTTGGTGAGGAAAATCTTCAAGGCCGAACATCTAATCCCACCTCCTTTCAATATCTGATACCACAAACGAGGGACAAAGCATCTCCCATTTACTATCTGAGAACCATTCGTCTTGGTCGTATGGTGGCGGGTCTCCAATTCCACTTGGGATCCCACAAATGAAATACAAATCAAGGGGAGTGATTCCTATTACAAGTTAAAAAAAACTTAAGTTATTTAAAAAAAATATTCCATGAGGGACAAAGCATCTCCCATTTAGTAATCATTTAAAAAAAATTAATTTAAGTTAAGTTAAAAAAACTTACCAATTTCAAAATCCATAAAATGGAATGTGTGTGTCGTCATCCATCACCTTTCTACCATTGTTTTCAGAATTTTTTTGTTATGGTTTCTAAGCGTAATTCGATAAAGCGTACGCCAAGGATATCTGTCAACTCTATCTCAAACTGCAGCCGGTAGACGTTCATAAACACTATTCAATTCTGAAAATCCACCTCTCGTGATATAATAATCCCCAGATCGTTCACTATGCCCCAACACATGACCTGGAACTAATAATGGAGCAACAACTATTTTTTGGTAACAAAACTCTTCTTCTCGATTTAGAGAAAAATCTACATTTTTCTGAGAAAAAGGTATCGATTCACTTGTTCGATCTCTTTTCTTCCTTATACTATTCGCCGCTCTTTTCGCACTCATATCGTATTCGAAATTTTCGATTTTAGAAGAGTTTTAGAAGAAGAAAATGGAAGTGGTGTGATTGAAAATGAAAGGAATGGAAGTAATTTATAGGGTATGAAATTTAACCATAGGGAAATATGGGCGTTATGTATTCGAGCACCGACGTCATTCTTGGGATCTCGCGTCATTCTTCCAAGCGCCAGCGTCTTGCTCGTGAACGCCCGCGTCATTATGATGAATGCCCGCGTCATTTTTCCTCTCACAAAATCTAATTTGGTCATCACTGATCAAACTTTTGAGTTTGTCCATTGCCATAAGAAATGCTCTTATGCTCTTAATGCTAGTCTCCCACCCGCCATTATCAGACAAACAAATGTTGTAAAGAAAATCAAAAACTCAAAATACATAGTATAATATTTTCTATAAATAAAGCTCTGATTACTTTCCTTTTATTTCCATAAATGTATTATACTCCTATATTTTAACAGTAATTGAAGAATATATTACCTGTAATTTACAATATACTCCTTCTCTGTCTAGTTCTTCGTTCTTCTACCTCTCTCCAAGGAACCTAGAAACAACTAGCTTTACCAGACCCAGACGACAAATTTTGATTGATTTGATTTGCAGAAGAAGTAGTTCATGGTAACTGAAATTAGCTCAAAGATAAAACCTTTCTCTATCAATAGTAATTAATTTATCTCTTTTCAGTTAGTTAAGTTAGTCTGAAGATACCTTATTAGACCTCTGAGAGAGAGAAGCAGGGTTACTAATTTCTTTTCTTCAAAGCTGGTAGGGATCTTATTAATTTTTCTGGGTTTTGAAGAACATTACTGAAAAATAATGACAGCAGAGGAATTAGTAATAAGAGGAAGTAATGGTAGCAGTGAAGATGAACAGAAAATTGATTTGTTTCCAATTGGTATGCGTGTATTAGCTGTTGATGATGATCTCATTTGCTTGAGGGTCTTAGAGTCTCTTCTAAGGAGATGTCAATACCATGGTATTTCTTCTTCTTCTTCTTGTTTCATTTTTTCCTCTGTTTGACTTTAGAATGGAATGAATTGATGGAATCAAGACTTAAATTTTATTTGTTATAAAGTTCAGATTTTTATTTTGGTATCTAGTCTCTTGGATCTTGTTTCTGTCAACTTAAATCATGTTTTATTTTTATGATCTTCTCATTAGATCAAATTATTGATTCTTGGTTTTGGTTTCATTTAATTTGAGTCAGAAAGAAATTAATATCCTCAGAACTCATATATCCTTGTTTTGTTTCTAGTTACTACAACAACCCAGGCAGTTACAGCACTGAAGATGTTAAGAGAAAATAGAGATAAGTTTGATTTGGTTATCAGTGATGTTCAGATGCCTGATATGGATGGATTCAAACTTCTTGAGCTTGTGGGTCTTGAAATGGACCTTCCTGTCATAAGTAAGTACTACACTCATCTTGTTTCTTTGTTATTGAATTCGGTTTGTGTTAGTTAGTCTTAATTAGGATTCAACAAACTGATTGGTTTTAAGTTTTCATCTCTAGTGTTGTCGGCTAATGGAGATACAAGAAATGTGATGAGGGGAATTACTCATGGTGCTTGTGACTACTTGCTCAAACCTGTTAGAATTGAGGAGCTCAAGAACATATGGCAACATGTACTTAGGAAAAAGAAGGTTGAACCCAAGGACCAAAATAATCTTGACAAGCTCAATCCAGGAACGGGTGATTCTGGGAAAGGTCCTTCTATGTCTGGAAATGATGATCAAAATAAGCTCAATAGGAAACGCAAAGATCAGAACGAAGAAGATGATGATGAGTGTGACGATGAAAATGACGACCCGTCTTCGCAAAAGAAACCAAGGGTAGTTTGGTCGGTAGAGCTTCACCGCAAATTCGTTGCTGCCGTTAATCAGTTGGGAATTGATAGTATGTCTTCAGATACACATTGTCCGTATGTTTGTTCACCCTGATGTTATGTGGGTCTAAAAGATCACAGCACCTGAATGTTGGGACTCAGACGGTCATCACTTGGTGCAACTGGTTGAGTCTCAACAATCACATGGCAGAGAGTGCTTTCCATTTTATTTTTATTTTCTAATTCAATTGTTTCCTGTCATTGCTAATGCAGAAGCCGTCCCTAAGAAGATACTCGATCTTATGAATGTGGATAGACTGACTAGAGAAAATGTGGCAAGCCATCTTCAGGTACAAACAAATCCATCCCTACTCTTTTCTTTCTTCCATGATTGTGATTTTTTTAGCAAATGTGTTGTTAGAGTTTTAAATGGAAACTAGAATACAACTCAGTGTTCACATCCTTGCTCACAAGCCTCATTTCAACATTGCAGAAATATCGTCTTTATCTGAAAAGGATTAGCTGTGTGGCAAGCCAGCAAGCAAACATGGTTGCTGCTTTAGGTGGTAAAGATGCTTCCTATTTGCGCATAAATTCACTTGATGGACTTGGAGATTTCCATGGCTTTGGCGGACCAGGGCAGCTACCGAACTGTTCTTTGGCATCATATTCACCTGTTGGGATGCTTGGAAGATTAAATACTCCTGTTGGTATGGGGTTACATGGTCCCTCTTCTGGAATGATGCAACTTGGTCGACCCCAGAACCCGACCAACTCTGTCCATGATCTAGGGAAGCTTCATCAAATTGTCATACCTGGAAACCAAAATGGGAATTTTCTTCAAGGGATGCCGACGTCTCTGGAACTTGACCAATTGCAACAAAGTAAGGGCATTGCTCGTATAGGAGAGTTCTCTTCATCTATTGATCCAAGAGCTTTTCCAGGTCCGAGTACTTTCCCAGACACTGGAGTCACCATAGCTAATTCAAACAACTCGTTTCAAAATGTTCATGGCAACTCACTGTTGTTAGTGCCACAGCAAACCCAGAATAGGGTTGGTTTTGGAAATCAATCTTCTGTTAGAATGCCGTCAGTCAATTCAGAATCTTTTGAGTTTGGGTTTGGCGCTTCTTCTCATTTACCTGATCTGGGTAGGTGCAACGACAATTGGCCGAGTGCTGCTCCAATAAGTGGATTTCCTTCAAATCCTCTGCCACAGGGTGACAATCCTTTTAGCCATGCGGATTTATCCTCAGATATTCTAAGAGACAATATTTCTTCGATTAACGCCACAATTGGGAGTAACTCACTTGACGTCTCCTCGAACAGTGTAGCAAATCTGCTTGATTCAAGAAGAGATTTACAACTAGGGCCTGTTGCTGTTGCTCAACATGACAAGTTCTCTGACTTTGTGAATTTGGGTAATAATGTTGGCCAGAGTATGAATTTAGTTCCTAAACAGAAATGGATTAGTCATAAACAAGATTATAACCAAACATCAAATCTTCTATTCAATTCATCAAATCTATCAGTACCTATTCATGGGGTTGTGGATTCCTTAGGTCAGAATAGTACAATGAGCAACAGAAAGACTGACTTGATTTCCACATCGCGACCAACAGCTGGTAGTAATTCATATTTAACTCGACATAATGGGATTGAGAAATCGTCTATTGACATGACTGAAGATTTCCTCTTGGATCAGAATAAGCAACAAGGTGGTGGAGTCATGTCTAATAGTTGTGGCTCCTTGGAGGATCTAATGAGCGCAATGATTAAACGGGTAATTTCATTATCTTGTCTTATATATTACAGTCATTTTGATTACTTGTATTGTGAATTATGGCATGTATTTAATGCTAGATTAGTTCAACACGGTTTAGTCAGAGCTGTTAAGGTTATTTTTGCAATCTTGAAAATACGCCGGCAGCATGTCTCCTATCATTAAGTTGAATCTATGCTTTAAAAGTCATTATTAGGAAACAATTATGCTGTGCTTGATATGTTGCTTTGCCTTTTCAGTGATACAAGTGATTCGAGTAAATTGGTGGTTCAAACCACCTTTTATCACCTAAATATAAATTAGCCTCAAATTTACATTGTTATCGTAGATATGATACTTTTAGTACTAAGGTGAGTCTGAATGGTCATTAATCAATAATCACGTATTCGTGGATATGCTTCCTATCATGTAGTATGTCTCTCCCTGAAGTAGGACGTTGGAATTTAAGGTGAGGCACGTAGGAATTCAAAGTATAGTGAAATGCCTTAATCCATACGTCTTCCTAGCATACACCAAGAAAACCAACTAGTCTAGTCCTTGCATTGATTTATCTTCTTGAACTCCCTTTTCTGGTGGTGCACAATCTATGTTCTACCTGTTATGCCTGATTAACTTGTGCAGTCATAGTTAATATTATTGTTTTATTTTGTATGTAATTTTGATTTGATAATTTGTGTTTTCTTTTTCTAGGACTTTCGATAAAATTGTTGAGTTTCTTATGCAGGAGCGAGAAGAACTTACATTAAGGGACGGTGATATTGGATGTGATATTTTCCCAGTGAGAACATGTATGTGAAATAACACGGTTAAAGCCTATTTAACTCCCCTTACGAATTGGGAAAATAAGGACATTGTTGCAACATACCATGAAAGACTCTTTTTTCTCTAAGAGAAAAAGGAGTATTATCATCTTGATTGATTGTCATGTAATCTCTTCTGCTTTTTTTTTTAATCTGAAGTTTTTGTTCCCTTTGTATGTTGCAAAGTCTTGTACCACAGTGTCATTTCTGTTATTGGCTTGTATATTTCTGCCTTTTAGTTCTCTTGTCCTCATTATTTGAGGTCCTTCAACCTCTGAAGATTCAAGCTTCTTTATTTCCATTTTCCACTCTTATCAATTTGATTAATACTGACATTTTGCCAATCATCAAGTGGTCTGATGGTTGGCATACTCCCTCCCACTAAGGAGGTAGAGGGTAGGGGTATGAACCCCGTAATTGACAGAGATCACTCCTTATAAGGAGTTAAGTATGTAGTTTAAGACCACTCTTCCAAACTATAAAAAGAAAAAAAATAAAAAAAATTGTAGGGCCTTATGGCCCATAAGTGTGCGGCCCAACTAGATATTTAGGGTCTTCCTTCTACATGTATATATAAAGAATATTTTTCCTAACCTATCGTGATGAATGGAAACTACTCTGCCTTTCTATTTCCCCTTGTATTTCCACTACAAAATGTTATCATGCACGAGCTCTACTTATATTTTTTTCCTTTTCCCCTTTTCAATCTTCCATTAAATTTTTTCCTTTTCCCCTTTTCAATCTTCCATTAAAAAGTGTTGTTTTGCAACGTATATCTTGATTCTATGGTGGGAAATCTATGAGGAATCTGTGAGGAAGTATTTTTCTGTTTCCGAGGAGAAAAGAGAAACCACCGAGGAGAAAGCAAATCCCGACCCGAACCGTCCAAACTAAAATGGTCCAACCCGATGCGTTCCATTCATTCTGGAACGTGCTCGATCAAGGTTGTTCCGGTTTTGTCTATGTACGGCGGGAACCAAAGATTGAGGTATGTAACTAATGGAATATCTATTGGGCTTATTTATTTGTTTTTGAAACATTTTTTTGTCTTAGATAAGTCCATCCATATCCATATTATCAATTTCAATCTTGAATGTGATATTGGCTATATTTGAATGGTGTATTTTGTTCAATTGTTTGTACCAACTCGATTCCAATGTACTCATTTGAGGTTTAAAAGTACTTGAACACCATGATTGCATACATGATATTTGTCCCCAAATTTGAATTTTGTGGAATGTATTCTAGTTGCTCTGTTAAAGAGTCGGTAGTTTCAAAAGATACATTGCAAATAAAATCACATGTATTCCTATTTTTGTGGAAGAACTCCAAAAAAAGAAAAAAAAGTGATATGAGTCAGATTTTTTTTCCCTCTTCCATTTCTTCTACTTCATTCATAAACTAATGAACCAGTATATGTTAAAGTATCAACAAGAGAACTATCTTTAGTAATCTATTCAACCTAAAGTAATTGGTTGACATGTGTAATGAGATTCTCTTGGCCTATTGAGATAAAGAGATTTCTCAAATTAAGCTAAATGTAGCAAAATTGAAAATGGAAAGAACCCCGAAGTAATAAGGGTTAGACGTAATGACTCATATAAAGCATGTGAAAATGGACATATATATCATGAGACAAAGATGTATTTTTTTTCCCCAGTAGTAATGACACTAAAGTACAGGTATCAACTGAATATGGGATGAAGCTAAGATGTAATTCTAGCTCACATCATAAATGAAAGAGTTGGAAATGCACCTGGTCATAGGTGTTGATATATATATACAATGTAATGTGTATATCATAGTAGCAACCAATTTTCACATCAACTTTAATCGCAACAAGAACTTTGCCGGGACAATTGACTATCTTATTCAGTTGAACTAGATCCAATATCTGCACAAATGGAATGAAAACACGAGACATATTGGGTGAAACATAATATATATTCAGTCTAAAGTACTTGAGTTTAACCCCACTTTTATTATGTAATAAGGCTACACCACTTATTAAAACTCTCAAGACCCAAATGTTTAACTCATAGTTGTTTTTCTTTCACTAGCTTAAGGAATTTAAACTAGTTGTTGAACTATTTCCTTATAATGTGACTACGAGGATTGGATCATCGAGTGCAACACTGCTCAAAAATTATAACCTTTGTTAAATTCAATTAGTGCGCTTTCCACGTTCAATTGCTTTGATTGGCCTGATTTCATAGAACTTAATGCATCTAGGGAATTAAACTTGATTAGTGCTTTTACACGTTAGGTTGTTCTCTTAGATAGAGTTCATACTCACATCTTTTAATGTGTTTGTTGATGACAAGAGGGAATTAGCGGGATATTCTTGCGATCAAGGTATCCTAGGGCTTTTGATAAAAGTTGAGATTAAATATCAATTCTAGTTATTGTTTTGAAAGCATGTTTGTGAATGAAGATGAATCCTTAACCAATATCTCTTCTATTTGAATTTATTTGTTTATTTCTTTGTTTGCTTTTACTTTTATTATTCGCATAAAAATCAGAAAACCCCCGGTGTTTTATATAGGAAACCGAAACAACTTGACAACCTAGATCTCTATGTGGGAACGATCCTTTCTTTCCCTTGCTATATTTATATTTTGAGTAGTGAGAAAGTGTAATTTATTTTTGACGCCTACGACAGCGATCACGAGACAATACTACAAATCGGTATTCACACTTTGTGTGATCGTCTATGGATACGAGATCGAGACAATACAAAAATCAAAGTGTGATTACTAGGTTCAGACTTAACCAAACTCTATATGATCACTATCAAGTAATACAGAGTTAACGTTTGTGTATTTTACTTTTAATTATAATAATAAATTATAATTGCGGAAATAAAAAAGTAAAAGACACGACAAGATTTTGTTAACGAGAAAACCACAAATGCAGAAAAACCCGGGACCTAGTCCAGAATTGAATACTCTCAGAATAAAGCCGCTATACAAAACCTAAACCTAAACCTAGTATAGTTGAGATTTTTTTTTTTGATAAGTCAAAAAATTGTATTAATCAAAAAAATTTATTACAAGATAGTATATGAGAAACAAGTCACAGCAACCCAAAAACTCACAAAACTATTTAAATCTAAAATAAGAAACATTATGAAACTCAATATTGCTTAAGAAAAAAGGACGGCCTACATAATGCATTTACACTATATTATTCAAAAAACAACCACGCTTTGCCATATTGTCAACAACAAAATTCGCCTCACGGTAAGTGTGAACGAACCTTATTGAATCATATAAACTTATGTCTTCAATCCACCTTTGCAAAGCAAACCACGGAACTGAGTAATCTTCAAAAGCTCTAATAGCACTTAGAGAAACAATGCGAATTACAATTTTCCTAACACCCCATTGCACATCCCATTCCAGGCCCACTAAAATACCATAAATTTCCCCACATAATTGCTTGCAATGCCTAGCCCAATGATCATAGCTCCAACCACAGCACAAGTATCATCTCTCGTAACAACCCCATCACCCGCTACCCCTGGATTACCCCTCGAGGCGCCATCACAACACATCAAGAGATCATCGTGATTTGGAGGGTACCAGAAGCATTCCACAGAAATAACAGACTTCACCCTATGGGTTTTTACACGAAAGTAGTCCAAAATTCTTAAATTATCCACGGTATTGAACATAAAACCATTCAGCCTAGCCGAGTAATCATAAATAAGATTGAAAACTCGCTTCTTGAAAAAAATTCCATCATGGGTTCTTCTTCTCATACTTCTTGTTCCTTGTGAACCAGAGCTCCGAACGTAAGACCATATTTGAGACAAGCCACAAATCTTTCACCATTCGACTCTTACCTTTTGCTGCTTTGTTAGAAGCAATCAAACTATAATGAGGTGTTAAATTAAATATATCTGCAATCCAAGTCCAAGCCTTCCTCGAAAAAATATAATTCCACTGAACATGCTCTAGCGACTCCTCAGCATCATGGCGAACACAACACATTGAAGCTAGAGAGATTTTAAACCTGTTGCGGACTTTTTCTAAAGTTGCACATGCACCTCGAACAAACTTCCAAATTCTGAGCTGACAAAGAAGGACCACAATTTTTTTGCTTCATCCAGAATATGGTATTTAGTCCTGATTAAATTCCTAGCCGACCAGACTGAAAAACCCCCCTTCAAGTCAGGCATACAAATTCTTTTATCCAATCCACCAGAGATTCTCGGTAAATCTTGTAGCACAACACCCGCAATTACTAGGTCTTGCATATAGTCTCCCTCTAAAAACCATTCTCCCTGCACAGTGATGTCGCTAACCCTAGCATTCCTATCCAGGTCAGTACGGTTTAAAAATTAGCCTGAGTAGATGTCCCATACCAAATATCATAAAACAAGGAAGTGGACCTCCCGTCTCCAATTAGGAATTTAGAGTTATTAACCATATCAGTATTTACCCAGCGAAAACTAGGCAAAATCGATGATTTAATTCCAGCCATCTTAGTTCTCCCATCCTTGTAGTGAAATTTAGCCTCCAAGAAGCGAGCCCACTTCTTACTGGAAGATTTTATACTCTACCAGCGTCATAAGCATAGCCCTATTCATATTTCTCATACTAGTAAGTCCAGGACCACCTTCCTTCACCGGACAACAAATTTTATCATAGCCAACTACAAAAGATTTAGAAATATTCGAATCTCCCGACCAAAGAAAGTAACGAATTACACAATCACATTGCTGAATAAACTTAACCGGCCATTTGTACACTGCCATGTTATGAATAGAGTAACTAGATAAAATTGTTTTAATGAGCACCACTATATCCTGGAAAGAGAGCATTTTACCTTTTAGAATTGAAAGTTGGCCTTTCAGCTTGTCGATGACATTGCTAATATGCCTATACTTCACCACTCCCGACATAATGACATAATAGGCTTAACTTTTGTAGTCAAAAGTTCATTTTATCTTTTATCTATATTTTCTTACCGACATATAATAGAGTTAACTTTTGAGCATATATGGGACATTCAAGGTTCACGTACGTAAACAACATATCCCATAACAATTTGAAATATATAAAACCATAAAGATTAATACTGCAAAAATCTTCTTCCAAATAACTTAGAATTCAAATAAATAAATCTAAAAACATTGTAAGATGAAAATGTTAGCAATAGCTATGGGAACATAAGGTTGGCAATAAACCATTGAAGTCTCTTCCGATATCAATTATATATGAAAACTTGGAGAATTCCAAATTGGAAAAAACACAGTAAAACCAAAAAGAAAAGAAAGAAAAAACTAACACATTTTTCTTTTCCCAAAGCCTGAGGTGTGCACAATCTTATCTCTTTTGATCAGGCACATGAGATAAGATGCACTAAACAACACAATCAAGTTATGCTGGGGTGAAAAATAATCTGTCCACCATATCCTTTTTAAAAGGAATTCATAGTACCCTGTTTCTCAGACACTTTGGACCGCACCCTTCTCTCTAGTGTTTTATTCCTTTCTTTGGAAACTAACCTCTTCGAAGAAGAGATGGGTTTACATACCTCAGGTTATTTTTGAACAGTTTGAGCTTGTTTGCTAATCGATTTTCTCTTCGTTGAAGTTTATTGACGTATCTTATTTTGTGTTTGTACTTGAAACACTTTGAGAGTTCATGACCCTTGAGAGAAAAATAAGAAAATGTCAACATGGAAGATGGTTCAGACGCTAGAGATATGTACGCAGCTTGACACATAGTGGAACCTAAAAAATCAGATAGAGAGTATCTAGCAGAAATAGATAAATCAATTTTTTCTTCCAGAACGGTTGAGGTTTCTTCTGAAAGAATATCAAGATTGATGTATGTATTGCTACAATTGTCAAAATAAATGTTTTCACAAAGAAGTGCAACACTTGAATTTTCGTCCTCATTAGAATCATAGTGATCAGACATTTCAACAAGAGTCGCAGCAAGACCTTTGTTCCCAGTGTATTTTCTGCGATTCAGACACTCGTTTGAAAAATGACCAAATCCTTTACACTTAAAGAACTGTGGCATATCCTCGTCATCAGTTACATCAATATCCCTATTTTTAGGAGGAACTGATGGGTGTCGTAGGCTAAACAAATTAATAATCTTATTTCCACATAATTAACTGGTAATATAATGGAAGTAAGGATCGTTCCCACGAAGAGCAATGAGTTTTAGTCGTCAAAGTGTCACAAAGAGGGGTTTTGTTTTAGATTGTGAACAAAACAAATAATCAAAGAAAATAAAATTGTATTGTAATCAATAGAGAGAGATACGATCGAGGAATCCTTCTTCGTTAATAAACCGTCAATGAGTTATTATAATTACATACTCGTCGTTAATCATAGATTATCACCAACCGTGGAATAACAACCAGCTCAGTGTTGTTCCCTAAATTCATTTTATCACTGAGTACAGAAGCTCTCCAATACCAGATTCTATTCTTCTAAACCACCTAGTAGTAGCTCACTCAAGGTGCAATTTGGTCGAATGATTTATCTTTTGTGAATTTATATGTTGATCTTAATAGTTAGACTCTTATCTCAAGGTCCAATTTTTAGTGTTGTCTATACCCATAATCACTCCACATAATCCCTCTATAAGGTCTCGTGTTCTCTACTTGTGTAAAGGCTATTCGACAATTACTTATCTCCTATCTCAATACTTGTAGTTGCAGGAAATCCCACAACACACCCCTTGTAATATCTTGATAATAATTTCTTGATCTAAACCCATTTGATATGAAAATGATGAGTAAAATACTAAAATTGTAAATAGACACACAGATTTTTACATGGTTCGATCAATTTGATCTACTTCCATGATTCTTCACTATGATTGTTTAAATTTACATTTGATTTACATTGATAATCTCCATTAATGGAGTTCTAGATCTAGTTTTAGGGAAGAAGATGATAAAGAAAAATACATTTTCTCTCTAAAAATATCTCTCTGCAAAATATCTCTCTCTCTCTCTTACCAAAATTGTCTCTCTCTTCTCTCTCCTTCTCTCCTCTTTATATAGGTGTTTACATAATGGATGATAGCTCACACTTCCCTTATTTTAGGATCCCTTTCCACACACTCGCAAGCTTTCTCCATATTCTCTCGAGTTCCTGCCTTGTTCTCTCGAGCTCCTTCCTTGTTCTCTCGAGCTCCGCTTCATTCTCGCGAGATTTCTCTACAACCGCCAAATCTTCACATCTTTCTCGTGTTTTATGATGTCGTTGTCTATTACATCATTAATTTGCGACATTTGCAATGTGTTGTTGAAGAGCTCGCATAAATGTCGTTTATAAATTTCACAAGAGTATTGCTGTGGCGATATTCTGATCCTACACAAAGAATCATAAACATCGCCTGACATGCTCCAAAATCAAGCAAAGCATGCTCAAATATTCGATTACCAATGGTAACGGGTACCGTGAAACCGCCAGGATCTTCACACTTTGTAGGCATCTTCTTTAGTAACATTTTTTTTTTTTTTTTTTGAAAACAAACTTTATATTTCATAACATTGGAAACAAACTGAGTACACCCTGAATTTTGAACCAACACAAACAAGAAAGTGAAAACACATAATGACAATAAAACTTAACAGGATCAGGGTCTTGAATTTCTTGTTGCACCTCCTATTGAATGAGCCTCCTGCTGTATTAGAGTTAAAATGCATCTTGGTGGATTCCTAGACCAACTGCTATTGCAGTTATGTTGACGAGCAAACTTAGCCAAAGCATCAGCTACAATATTACATACTCTATTCACAAACCCAAACTCAACCTCCACTAATTCTTGAGAAAGGTGCAGACTTTCAGACATCAAAGTTTGATCCTCCCATCTGATATTGGTTGTACAATGTCGTTGAATGGCCTCCATCACTGTTTTATTATCACCCTCTACCTGTATTTTACATAGACTCTTACTATTGATCCACTGCAGCACTTTAAAGATAGCTAAAACTTCTGCTTGATCAACATCTTTTACATTTGTTGTCCAGGACATGGCTTCCACGCAGTCGCCTACAGAGTTTCGAACCACAATAGAGAAACCAGCAAAATTAGTCTCTGGGAGAATAAAGAGATCAAAATTAAGTTTTAACCAAGCATACGGAGGTGGAGTCCAACATTTTCTATGTGTAGCAGTGAAATGATGAGCGGTATAACTAGGTGATCTACCCCTAGTGTGTATGTGAATGTTATGCAAGTAGCAGAATTTAAAAATTTGTTGAACAACTGCTGTGGGAGATTGCATTTTGCCGTCAAACATTCTCGAACATCTGCACTTCCATAAGAACCACAGTGTTATAACATCCAAATTTCTTAAATATTTCCTTTGTGATGAAAGTAAAGAATCGCCAGCAAACCAGGATTGTAACCACTGGACGATATCACCAAACCTGTGAGCATCTTGTATAATTTCAGATGAAACAGCAGACCAAACCTTTAACGAGAAAGGACAATGAAATAGAAGATGTTGAGTTGTCTCCATTCCTTGAGAGCACTGAATACGGGGTGACTTCCGTTGGAATCTCTCCGGCATTGGAAGAATATTCTTTGCCAATTTCCATAAAAAAAATTGGCATTTGTAAGGAACTTCGATGTGCCAAATCATCAACCACATTCGTTGTTGTTGAGAAGTAATCAGAATGCCAATATTTTGCAGAAGGATGGCTTGATAAGCTGAGTTAACCGTGAATTCTCCCGTTTTGGTGAGTGACCATTTCAGCTGATCTGTGGCTGGTTGGGGAGGTATGACAATATGTTGAATTTGCTGAAGCTGATGGGGAGTATAAATGTTTTGTAACTTGTCAAATCGCCAGTTTCTTGTTGCATGATCAAGATATTCATCTACTGTACCTTGAGTGGTTGAATCCATGACGGGTTGATGTTGATAATGTGGATCCGAAATGCGCCCAAACCATTGTCCATGTATGTTAATGCGATTCCCATCTCCTACCTGCCAAATATGATATCTTCTAACCCATTTCAACCCTCTTAAAATTCCCTGCCAAATCCATGTCCCTTTTGTTTTGATGTTGCCATATAAAGGGTCAGTATCATAAAAATATTTGGCCTGTAAAAGTTGCACCCATTGAGCGTCTTTTTCCGTCAGCAATCTCCATGCTAATTTTGTGAGTAGAGCTTCATTGAAATATGTAAAGTTTTTAAATCCCAATCCTCCAAATCTTTTAGGTATACTTAAGCCACGCCAACCGATGATGAATCCACCTTGTTTAGACTGTTTGTTCCACCAGTAATTACGTTGTAGAGATTCCATCTTTTTAATAGCTTTATCTGGTATATGCATACAACTCATCTGATGTTGAGCCATTGTACCTGTTACAGCTTGGATTTGGGTGCTTCTACCTGCTTGATTAACTAACTTACATTTCCAGGCTTGAAGTCGATTATCCATCTTGTTGATAGTTTCCGTAAAGCAAGCATTTTTGTTGCGACCAATAAACAAGGGAATACCCAAATATTTCTATGTCAATGGCATTCTTGACATGTGCACCAGCTCAGCAATATAATCTTTGTTTGAAGCCCGCATATGATTGCTAAAATGAATGCTGGATTTATTAAGACTCACCATCTGCCCTGAGACCTCACCAAATTGGGAGATAATCTTCATCATATTGATAATTGAGTTGGTTGTAGCTGTGGAAAAGAGAATACAGTCATCTGCGAAGAAGAGATGAGAAATACTGGGACCCTGTGAAGCTAGCTTCAAAGGATGTATTAAACTTTGTGTTTCAGCTGCTTGTAACATCCTACTAAATGCTTCCATACACATGATAAAGATATACGGAGATAGGGCATCACCTTGGCGTAGTCCTCTGGTTGGTTTAAAAGGAGGGGTAGGGGACCCATTGAGAAGAAGTGAAATGGAAGCAGTGCTGAGACATTGATAGATTAAAGAACACCACTTCTCGTTAAAACCCATACACTGCATAACGCGAATGATAAAGTCCCATTCCATGCGATCGAAAGCCTTCGCCATGTACAATTTGATTTCTACAGCTCCAACACTGATTTTTGTTTTCTTCATATAGTCAATAACCTCATGAGCAATAATGGTGTTATCAATAATGTTTCGACCTGGTACATATGCAGCTTGCCATGGTGAAATCAGTCTTGGAAGTAGCTTCTTTAATTTGTTGGCCAGAATCTTCGAAATAATTTTATAAGATATGTTGCAGAGACTAATGGGACGAAGATCCGAAGGGGTTTCAACACACAATATTTTGGGAATTAAAACTTGATACGTAAAATTGATCTGAGGAAGCAGTTTACCAAGTTGAAAGAATTCTTGCACCATCGCGACTAAGTCATTTGCCACTTCATTCCAACATATCTAATAGAAGCCTGCCTGAAATCCATCTGGACCCGGAGCAGCCCATGCATTAATCTGAAATACAACCTGTTTAATTTCTTCGATAGATGGAATTTTGGTGAGATCTTAATTTTCTTGCAGAGATATACACGGACTGAGAAGATGAAAAATATCTGCATCTTGTGGTGGATGACAAGAGGTAGTAATGTTGCTGAAATTTTTTATGAGAAGCCTTTGAATATCATTTATTGAAGTATACCAGTTACCCTTATCATCTTTGATCGAATCAATTTGGTTCCGTCGTCTTCGATAATTCGCTTGATCATGAAAAGCTTTAGTGTTTCTGTCCTGACAACGTAATAATTTGTATCTCGAATGTTGATAGTTGATCTCTGCTTTGACATTATACCAATGCTGAAGATCTTGTTGTAATTTAGAGACTTCAGTGGTGCAGGTGTTGGAATGAGTTTGAGCTTCTTTAATCTGCTGCTGAACCGCCGTAATATGGTCATAAATATTCCCAAAATGAAGCTTTTTCCAGTTACTGATACCTCGTCTAAGATGTTGTATTTTCTTGGTAAATTGCATTGAGGAAGAGCCAAATTGAACCTTCTCCCATTCATGTTTAATAAGATCTCTAAATGTATCATGTTTGGTCCAAGTCTCGTACAATCTAAAAGGTTTGTATGTTTTGAGAGAAGGTGGTGCAGTGGATAACAAAATGGGTGCATGATCCGAGCCTAATGGAATGAGATGATTGATAATAGCATCAGGAAATAAAGAAAACCAAAGATGGGATGCAAGTGCTCTATCAAGTCTTGTTTGAACTAATTGAAGATTCTTACGTCTATTAGACCATGTAAAAGGATGTCCCATAAAAGGGATTTCCATAAGACCAAATTGCTGAATAGTGTCCTGTATGATTTCTGGTGTGTAAGATGCATGAGTAGAAAAAGAATTTCGATCATGACAGGACAAAGTGACGTTCAAATCTCCTATTATAATCCAAGGCAAATCCATGTGTCTACCCATATCAGCTATAGTTTGCCATTGTTGTTTTCGTTCATCTTGATAGCAAGAGCTATACATACAAGTTAACACCCATTGCTGATTTTCTGGACCATTATGAAGAATAAAGTTTACCATATAGTCCGTAAAATGCATGAATTCAATTTTGAAACCGTCTTTCCAAAGAACTGCTAAACCTCCAGCCTTAATCTTAGTGTTATGGCACCACAGATTAGGATAACGCATACTCTGAAGTAAAAAATGTGCATTTTTGTTTTGCTGTTTGGTTTCAGAGAGAAAGATGATATCAGGGCTATATTGATGAATGCAATCTTGTAAATTAAGTCTAGTGTATTTGTTTCCTAGCCCCTGAACATTCCAAGCTAGTATGCGCATGTTGATGAAACTGAAAGTAAATTTAGAAGAAAGGAATTCTAACCAATAACCGCAGGATGAAATGGCAGAAGAAGAAGTGAGTGGTAATACCTGATCTTCCTGCTCTGTTGCAAGCTTCCCATAAGATTGTCCTATGAAAGTATCCCAGTCGCCTAGTGGAGGAATTTGTCTATACATATTTGGATGCATTTGATGTTCAACTCCATAGTACTCCGAATGCATGGTGTCCCCCGAAGGTGATGGGTTTGAAGATTGGGGCTGTTGTGGAATAGTAGAAATTGGAGCACTAGCATAGCTACTTGTATCCGATCCATCCCTTGATCGCTTGACCCGTCTAGCTGTGGAAGATTCAGCCCTGTGATCTGAGGTAGTATAGATTGTAGAGACATGATACCCATCCTGAGGAATCTGAAAAGGCTTATTTTCCAATCTCTTTTTAATTCTATATTTACTAGGAGAAATGAGAATTTGTTCACCCTGCTTATACTTAGGATTGTTAGCTCTAGGATCAATAACCTCCCCAAAATCTTCTCCAAATTTGAAAATGAAACTAGCAATGGTTTGTACATTGTTTGCATTTTCTAAACATTCATTTTCATCATGAGCTAAAATTAAACATGCAGGGCAAAGTTTTTTGGGTTGTCTTTGGAAATAGATAGGAATCCATTGAGTTACCTTAGCTGCAGTCTCAGTCATTATGCCTCTCAACATAGGATTATAAATATTAAACTCAATAAGAACACTTACAATATTTGTATCAGTTGGATTACCATCTTCAGGAAGAAGCTTTAAGGGGTTACCAAGGATGCTTGCAATTTGATTTTCAACTTCAACATTGAGAAACTCTGGGGGAAACTTTTTGATATCAATCCAAAATTGCTGAGTTGAGAAATCAATATTTTATGTTAGAATAGAAGTATTCCATTCTCTGAAAATAGCCAAGTGTCCATCAACAATCCAAGGTCCCTCTTCCAGCACATAGTTATAGATATCCCAATCATAAAATCTGAAAATAAACATGTTAGTATCATGTCTTCTTATTTGAAAGTGACCATGACCCTAGGCCATTGTAAGTTCCTGTTCCACTTTATCAGCTCCCATTGGAAATTCACATATCATTTTGCCCATAAGAGAGACACTCCATTTCTGAATAGTAGGTTGAAGGAGAATATGAGGATATCGGATAACTCTAGTAGTATGCTCATCATCATCAAGATTGGTATTTTTGATTCTTTCAATAATATCAGAGACTTCTCCTATTGATTTTCTGGTAGACATATTGAAACACAATAGAACAAGGAAATAGATCAGGGAGTATATCCAGAGCTGGTGAGTGGTAGAGTGAATACATCCTCTATTAATAGACAACTTACAGGACTTAAGTCGAATACGTGTAGTGCAATGAGAAGTTCTAATGTTACAGCTCATGTGAAGAGATAGATGATTCACCGGGACTTCTTTAGTAACATAGTTGTAGCACTTTCTCCCACCTGAGTAATCTCATTAGGAATCAACCTATCCTTCCTTGTGCACAAATCCTTCAAAACCTCGGCATACCTGGGTACGGTTCTGATGGCCTCAATAAATGGAATATTGATGTGTATCTTACTGAAAATGTCCATGATCTCCTTGTCTTGAGCTTGCATCTTCGACTTGGAAAAAAGAATAGGAAAATGAGGTGGTATAATAAAATTGGGTACCGTGTCCTTAGGTTGGCTGGTTGGGGTTGGTGTTTCCTTTGGTATTGTAGCGCCCCCTAAGCTAGTAGATGAGTAATCCAAGAAATTAGCTAAAACAGAAGAATCCAAATTAAACACTTAACCTTTCAATTAAGAAATCTGCTACAAAAACTTATCCCAAAGCTAACCCCGCTCAGAATATATATACAGGAAATCCTCTCCAATGATACATATAAAATAATCATTTGGTTTTCAAATAAAGACTCGGTATCTAACTGAGTCGAATCGGTATTAACTCACTGAGTTCCTATCTTGACCTGAGTTGACTCAGTGACCGATTTAGACTTTAGACTTTGATCATTGACCCTGGACACTGGCTTGACCTGGACGTTGACAGGTAGTTGACCATTGACCGTTAGTTTGACTGTTAGTGACTGTTAGTTGACTTTAATGGACTTGGGCTTAGGGTAGTTTTCTTAATTAGATGTTTTGGACCTCTTGTGGTCCGAATTAGACTTTAGTTCTTCTACAAAGTTGTAGATGTCATAAGACTTAGTTAATGGGCTTAAAACCATTAGTTAGACTTGTATGAGCCTTGTATGAGCCTTTTGGCTAATCTCTTGGAATACTTGTGTGATTAACAATTAGCTATTAACAACGATCGATTCAAAGGATGAACCAGTGGATCGTGGATCTCTAGGTAGGCGTGGCCTGTCATCAAAAGGTGTGGGAATGCATTTGACTCTTTTGTATTCATTATTGTTGCTTTTATAAAAGTTTATGCTTAACAAACTCATGCATTGTATGTCCGCGCATTCCATGCTTTGTTTAAAATGCATTATGATAATCTTATTGATTCTATGAATCTTTCCACGATTTGGAATGACTTGTATTGTTTGTTGTCATTATGAATTGTTATGGGAAATGATGATTTCCACTTGTGGTATATAGGATACGCTCCTTCACATTTATACCTACTTTAATTCAGCTTTTATTGTTTAGAGTTGGTCACCATAGTCTTGGTAGCATCCATAGCTATTGAGTGTGGTTAGCACGAATATTATTACATTGTTTGAAAGAATGAGTTTATTCCATATACATGTATGTTTATTTCAGTGACTTAGTCACTGTTCAATGTTTCAGAAAAACTTGTATTGTTTTTCAACTCTTGTCTATGATTACTTAGAAGTTAAATGTTAATTATTCCCACTTTCAGTTTCAGTGACAGATCAGAGTTGCGCAGCGAAATCTCCGAGAAGTTAACTTCGTTAGTTGATTATATTCTTATATGTTTATTATGTTGTATATTCTATTTGTAAACCAAATAACTATTTTATATATGTATCATTGGAGAGGAGTTCATGTATATATATTCTGAGCGGGGTTAGCTTTGGGATAAGTTTTTGTAGAAGATTTCTTAATTGAAAGGTTAAATGTTTAATTTGGATTCTTAGTGCCTCTGTTTTAGCTAATTTCTTGGATTAGTCAGATGATAGCTTAAGGGGCGCTACAGGTATGGTTTATGATTCCACTTCATTATCAACATCATCACTAGGTACGCGTACTTCCCTTGTATCCATATTAGAATCTACTACTTGCCTTCCACTTCTTAAGGTCACTGCCTTGACGTGCTCTCTTGGATTCACAAATGATTGAGATGTGAATGTGTTGATGCTTATGATTTCATGATATTCATATCCGTTGCCAATTGCACAACTTGGTTTTGCAATTCCTTTATATCCATATCATTCTTTTGTTGATTTTGTTGCAATATAAATATGAGACCTTGCATCATGGTAATCATCTTCTCTGAGGCGTCCTCCTTTTGAGATTGTGGTTGTGGCTGGAATTGTGATTGTTGAAAACCACCTTGTCTAACATATGGATTAGGAGCTACATATTGCTTGTTAGAATAACTAAAATTGGGATGATCTTTCCAACCAGTATTATAAGTATTAGAATATGGATCATACCTGGACCTATGATTAGGAAATATAGCATTTATGTAGTGGTCCGATAATTTGACATTTGATTATTGTTTGATCAAGGCACAATTAGTAATAATTGTGTCGCTAGTATTTCTGTCTTTGCGAGGAACTAACCAAACGGTTGGATAGTTTTTGTCTAGTTGTCAGTATTTTTCTATCAAGGTCTTAAGTTTTTAACTTTGTGTGCACTATATTTGGTAATGTTAATTTAGCTTAGTATTACACTAAGATTTTTGCAAATCAAGATTTTTGGGCTTAATCTACAAGTTTAATTGGCATGCGGTGGGCTTCTGCTTTGACACCTAGAGTCCACATAGCTGCTTGGTTTTTATGCCCTGTGAGGATAAGTATGCAAAGAAAAAAAGAACTAGAGGATAAAAAATTTCGAACATATATACCTGATAATGTGTTTGTTCTTCTTCATACAAAATATGTAGTGGTAGTGATAGAAACCTAAGAAGAAGTCAAGTGAAAATCAAAACCTAAGAAGAAGTCAAGTGAAAAACAAAACCGTGTGAACCCTATTCTAATTTCTAATCAGAGAAAAGAAAGTGATAGATGTGAAATAAAATTAGTCGACCTCAGTAGGAATTTGGGAACAATCGAAAAGGGAATTTTGGTATTCTTGACTGAAAATTTAAGGTATGAATTCAACCCTATTGCTACTTGCTCCACTGTTTAAAACTTGAATAGCTTATTGAATGGTTCTACAGATCTGATTACTATTTAATCTCGTCAATCTTTGCTTGGAAGGACCTAGGGTTGCTAATGAAATATAATTCTTGTTCAACAATTCTTCAACCACAGTGAATCTATGTTCAGTGATTCAAATACCTCTACTACTCTCTATTCTTGTCAATTTATGCGTAAACTGACTAGGGTTTCTTTTGAATTTGGATTCATATTATCATAATTACTGAGACTGTTTTAGCTTGAGTTTGGTCTTTCATATTGCTGTGATGTTATATGGCTAAAATTTGTTGGGGGTTGGTATTTTGAATCTACAAATCACCATGAAACTTAGGTTCTATAAGAAAATTTGTTGGTTTGAATTAAACAACATCATCTTAGAAGTTTTATATGTTATCCCGTGAATTTTGGCCCGATTCTATAAATTTTAGAAAATGATCAGGATTGAGGTCTCTTCTCACGAATTTTAGTCATCTAAAAGACAAATCAAATGTGTTAATAAGTGTCATGCCCTGAGATACTTGATGTGTTAATAAGTGTCATGTCCTAAGATACTTGATACAAGAAATTCATATTTCAGTAACTTCTGTTCAACACTCTTGACCAATTTTTTTCCAGTAATTTTGACATATATGCATCTTAATATAGCTTTAGATTTCTAACAATAAGATTTAGTTCATCTTCTGAACAAGAGTTCCAGCATGACATTCGATGGTTCAATTAGAATTATGCTTTTGAAATTATGCCAGTTTGTGTATCGACTGCTCTGCACTTTTGGAAGTTCTGCTTTCTACGAATTTGTCATGAATACATCTTGAATCAACTTTAGGTTCCATCTGTTAACTTTTCGATCTTTTGTCAATGATTCCAGTTGGGTTTTGTGTGTTGTAGTGCGATTTGTATAAGCTGCACCTTTGACTAGTTCAGTTTGTAGTACTTGTATATGTCAGTTTCGATAAAGTCATTTTGTTTTCTAACATAATTTATGTTTACTTAAGGTATTATTGGATTCGATAGGCGGGCTACGACGGTTAAGGTTTTAGTTGTGAGTTGAGGTGGGAACTTGCATTATTATTTTTTTGTAACCATTGATGACTCTTTACAAAACTATGTTGATGTGCTTAAACTAATTCATGCATATTTAATCTTTTAACCTTTTCATTGCTTGGAAAGGACTTGAAATGTTTTTGCTTGCCTATGTGACTGTTATGGGAAATGAATATTTCCATTTGTGGTATATAAGATGTACTCCTTCACGTTTTCTTATATCTATTTTTTAAGTACTATGCCTAGGGCGATACATCGCAATATTACCTATTCGGTGTGGAATTGGAATCAATATTATAATTCAAATAAGGGGTTTGTCCATATACATGATTGTGCATTTTCAGTAAACTAAATATTGTGTTGTTGTTTGAGGAAAGCTTGCATTCTTTTAAATTCAACTTTGATGATTACATTAAAGTTGTGTAAGTATCCATTGGGCTTGTTTAGTTCACTCTTTCCATTAATTTTTAGTGGCATGCAACTTTGATACAAGTGGTGCCAATTTTGGTGAAGGAAATATTTGCGTTTGGGTCGAGTGAAGGGTCTCAGTTGGGTATAGGGAGGTGACTGCTTGTTTCTTTTTGTGGCAGTCCTATGTATATAATTTTTGAAGGTGATGTGTTTAACTTAGACTAACTTTTGTAAATTGTGTATATATACTTATCTATCACAAACACACTGTATCCTTATGTTCAGTAAAAGTATGTATGTAAATTATCCCTTTTAAAATATTCAGTTGAACATGTTTTAAAATGCTTGCTTCTTTTTGAAACTTTATAAGTTGTTCTTCATTTGTAAGGATTAAATCATTGCGTGTGGTCTCGTAACTCAGCAAGGGAAACGCTTGCTGACTTTTCTTTTAGACTTTCTTTTTGTTGTTTATTCTTTACTTTGGTTTAACCAACCTAGTAATACCCAATCTAGTCAGATTAGTACTTTAAGTTTTAGGTTTGTGCGCTAATTATGAATTTCTGAAAATGGGGCGCTACATAGTTGGTATCAGAGCCCATTAGTAGGTCTTATATAGGCAGTTAGTAAAAGTTTTGAATTAAATGACATCAAGAATAAAAAATCATATTGGTTATAGCAGTGGTTAATTGATGTTGTGTGTGTGTAGTGTGCTTATAATAAGTCTTGTAAAGATTTGGATATTAAAATTCGTGTTCTTGTTGCTTGGACAAAGAATGGTAGATAATACTGAAAATCAGAGGTCGAAGGGTGGCTCTGGTCAGGAAATGTAGATTGGTAATATGGAAATTATAATGAAGTCGATAGCAGCTATGAGTCAACACCAATAGTTATTGGAAGAAAGGATGGGAATTTCGTCTCCAAGACACAACTCAGCGGACGCAGGTCAGGATTCAATGCAAGGAGATATTACCATGCCAGCATGAAACCAGAATCAACCTGGACAGTTACTTCAGCAGTATTTATAACTCTCTCCAGAGGTATTCAGCGACAGTCCTCCAGATCCCGAGAAGGCGGAAGAATGGTTGCAAAATGCAAAACATGTTTTGGAACATGTATCTAATGATAGAGGTACTTGGGTTAATTTGGTTACCTTTAAATTTAGAGGACCATCACGGGATTGGTAGAATGTGATAGGTGTCTAAAACACCTAATTTTATATTGAGTATTTATGCTATCTTTGCTATTTTTCGTGTGAATTATGCATCTTATGTTCGCTTTTGAGTTATTAGGTACTCTGGAGTCGCACAGACGAAAAGAAGGAGAAAATGTCCATTTCGAGCGAAAAAGTGAACACATCAAGTCGCAGGCGAAAGAATGAGGTCATTCCGATGTCGTATGAGAAAGTTATGAGAAAAATCAGAAATTAAGCCTGTCAGTTTCCCAGAACCGAACGTTTACTGAGAATGAAGTAGAAAATTGTATTGTCAGCCGTCCAAAACTAAAAGTTGGAACTAGAGTCACTTTGGGTAAGCCCTTATCGACTGGAACGATGCTTATATCATTCTTAGTTTTACTACACCCAACCTCCATCCCAGTTTTATTACACCCAAACCCTAAATTTGAGAAATAAATTTCTCATTCGTGTTACTGTGACTTCCCCAAGTTATGACGATTTCAGATGCAAAAATAGGTGTGATGATGAACGAATTGGTGAGAAATATGAGAGGGGTTTTAGAGAACATCTAGTTGATGCTGCGGTGGTTAATGGCGAAGATTTGAGTTGTGAATCAAGGAAGAAGATGGGGAAGATCGATCGTGTTGCTGTGATTATTGTGGGTGATTTTAGGGGTTTAGAACTCATGCTCAAAGGAAAGAAAGGGATTAAATAAATATATGGAGGCTGTACAGAGATGGGTTGGAGTTCAATTTGTGATTAGTTTAAGAATGGAGCTGGGAACTGTGAAGGTGTTGGCTAAAGAATGGTGTTGAGGATGTTAAGTTTGAGCTGCTGTTATATAGGGAGAGCTCGAGATGAAGACTGTGATGGGATAGAAGTCAGATTCAATAGGGTGGTTATGTAGCTGACTGTGAAGATGATTCAAGGTATTCACAGTGAGCTGATAAATGGCAGTTGTTGTGGGTTATTTGTGCTCAAGATGGATTCGCTGCAGTGGGAGGACTAGAGTGATAAAGGGTCAGGTGAATGGAGCAAGTTCAGGTGTATGAAGCTGGAAATGGTTGTTGCACTTTGCTGCAACATGAATGAACTGTATAGTGTGTAACTGCAGCTGGACTGCAATCAAGATGTTGCGAACTGGTGGTTATGTTGAGATGGCAGTGGTAATGGATTGAAATGAGATAGGTAGAACAGATTTTGGTTTCTGCCAATGGTTTCTGGGAGATACAACGGGTCAAGGTGCTGGTATACGTAGCAGGTTATGGAACTGAAATGAATTGGGAGTTGTTAGCTGGAGTTGCTGTGAAGGACTCGCGATGCAACATCCAAGTTTGCTAAACTGGTGAAATTACAGGGATCAGTGGTGGTAACTGAAGCTGGCGTTGGCAATGAGACGAAAGCGACTCAAGTTTACAGCTGCGGTGGTGTTGGTTCTGTGAAGTTAAAGGAGAAGATATTATTGCAGGGAACTGGTTGAAATGGTGGTGAGTTGTTGCTGGCTTTATTGTGTGGAGTTGGTCTTGAGGAACTGTAGGTTGCAATATGGAACTGCAGTTGGGGTTTTGGATGCGAGTGCTTGCAGGGAAATGAATCAGGACTGATTGAAACTACATAATGAGCTTAGATGAACGCAATAGTTGTGAGAGCAAGGGGAGCTGTAGCTGGTAGCTGGATGCTATGGGCTGTTATTGGCGTTGGTTTTGAGATGCAGGTGGAGTTTGGCTGGATAAATTGGTGCTGTTGGTTTGCAGTGGTAATGGAGCGATTGAGTCTTCCGCAGGAGGTGTGTTGTATTGCTAATATTGAAGATGGAAGAGTTTTGTTGGTGGAGTTGCGTAGAATGAATTGGGCGAGCAACTGAGAGCTCATATTGCAAGTAGAAGTGCAGTCTGGATAGTGTTGTAAATGATAGTAGCTACAGCTGCTACAAAACTCAAATGGAGTAGCTGGAATGATGCAGGTCAGGGTTGAAGTGGTGAGGAGAATACAACAGATGCCGTAACTAGAAATGCAGCAACAGTGCGAAAAGTGGGCGGAAATGGCAAGCCAGTGAGCATAGTTCCGATTGCCGGATTTTGGAACCTAAAGTGGGGATCATAAAGATTCAGTGAATCATGAAGGGGGTATGAGTCGGATGCAAGAATCGATGGCCGGACATATGAGCTATGAGTCACGCTTTTAGGTACGTTTTCGCAAGACTAGGAATTGGCTTAAGTGGTTCTATGGTGAATGCGTGGACTGAAGAGAAGAAGAGTGAGCTACTGAAAGTACAGAATTACCTGGTGACAGTTTCTGATCATTCAGGTGGACCGACGACAATTTTCCGGCGACCGGATTCCGGCGCCGATGACGTCAGCAGTTCCGGCGACCAGTTTTGGACCCAAATTTTCCATAGACTTATTTTCACACATGGGCTTGGTGGACGAATTTGAGATGGGTTTTGAGAAGACTTGACCTACTTTTGAGTATCCTTTTTGGGAAAGGCATATAAATAGAACTTTTTCTCTAAACCTAGAAATATCTCCATTAGGGAGAGCTGCTTCTACTTTGTTCTAGGGTTTAGAAACATGATAGGTTTTCTATTTCTTCTTGTTATGAACTACTATGCCATGAGTAACTAAGTTTTTATTATTGGTTAAAGATGTAGTTGGATTTTGAAAACAAGTTATGATCTTTATGAATTAGTTTTCTCTCAAAACCATCGTTCACTTTCTACTGATTATAATAATTGCATGATTGATGTATTGCAATATGATTGAATGTTTGTTTAGTTGAGTCTAGAATTGATTGAACATACATCCATATCTATAGCTATTTTAGGGTTTTCATCGAGCGATAACCTTGAATACGGGTAGCATGATATGATTATAGTTTGTAGTGATACATCCTTGTAATCATATGTAGAAGTTAACCTTTGTTCGAATTGTCATGCGCAATGTATGATAGTTGCATTGATTAGCCTATTTATGAAACTTAATGCTCCTAGGAATTGAACTTGATTAGCGCAAGGCGTTGAGTTATTCTTTAGGTAGAATTCACATACGCAGCTCTAATGTGTGTGTTGATGACTTAAGAAATTTACGGAGTATTCTTGCAATAAGGTATTCTAGGGCTTTTGATGATAGCGAGATTAAATACGAATTCTATTCATATATTCAAAAACTTGTTTACAATTGAAGATGAAATCTGCAACCAATATTCTCACAACCTTGATTTGCGTGTTTACTTTTTTTTTGTCTTGCTTTTATTTTATTTTAGTATATAAAAATCAGAAAAACCCCCTTGTTTTATATAGGAAACCGAAACATTTTGACAACCTAGTCCTCTCTGTGGGATCGATCCTTTCTTTCCCTTGCTATATTTATATTTTGAGTAGTAAGAAAGTGTAATTTATTTTTGATGCATACGACAGCGATCAGAATGCAGTAATGAAAGTGGAAGGTGGAACAATGACATGGAATAGGTTTAAAGATTTGTTCATAGACAAGTAAGTACCTGATGCGGCAAGAGATATGAAATTTTATGAGTTCATGGCCTTATCGAAGTGTGGTATGTCCTTTAGCACTTATAATGATAAATTTACAAGATTATCGCGTTATGGAGAAAAGATGATAGCTACATATGAGGCTAAAGCGAAGAAATTTATCAGGGGATTAGATCCCGAGATGTGAACACAATTTTCATATCTTCGAATCAGGACTTATGTGGATGCTTTGAATCGGTCTCTTGATTATGAAAAAGAGATGGAGGATCAACTTGTTACACGGATTAGAGAAAGGCCACAACATTTTTCAGCAAGACAAGATCCATCAAAGCGGCGAATGTTATCATCTCCTAATCATACAAATTTCAGGCCATCAGTTAGACCTTGGTCAATAGTATCAGCATCAGTACCACCTACAACACGTCTACCTGCAGTTAGACCCCAAGGGAGATTTGTATGTTTCCAGCAAGTACGTTCGGCTGCACCAACAAGTTCTAGTCTGAGTTCCTACAGATGTTATACCTGCGGTGAAGTGGGTCATTTTAGAAAGGATTTCCTAAAGAACCCATCAACAGGGTTAACTTAACAAGGAACAGTATATGAAATGGAGCCAGTAGTAACTTCTAATCAGGAAACATCAGAAGAAAGTCAAGTGATTTACACAATGGTAGAAGGTGATGGCTCAACGACCGATCAAGTGGTTGAAGGTAAAATACTATTGTTCAATCATCTTGTTCATGTGTTGATTGACACTGGTTCTACGCAATCATTTATTAATATGAACATATCAACTGAAATGGATTTATAAATGGCTTGTAACAACAAAACGTTAGCGTTAGCTACACCATTAGGGAGAAAAAGCTTTCCTTTTCGAATTTACAAGATATGTGTGATGATGGTTAATGACCAAGAATTAACTGCGGATATGATAGTGCTAGAAATATGTGTTTTGATGTCATACTAGGTATGTATTGGTTAGATAAATATCATGCTAGTGTGGACTATTTTTCTAAAGTAGTTACATTTTCTTTCCTGGTAAATCTTCGTTTGTGTTTGTTGGTTCCATAAAGCCACAAATTTTGTTTCAGAAACTGAAAAAGGCTGGTGGTGAAAATGGGTTTGGTTTGCTTGCTTGTGTCACTGAGGATACGGTGACAGTAAAGTCAATACCCGTAGTGCGTGATTTTAAGGATGTGTTTCCATATGTTCTACCAGGGTTACCACCAAAGAGAGATATAGATTTTAGTATTAATTTATTACCGGGAACTTATCCAATTTTGAAGAATCCTTACCGTATGGCTCCTTGTGAAAAGAAAGAGTTAAAGTCACAGATAGAAGAGTTATTAAGTTTAGGATTCATTCAACCTAGTTTTTCTCCATGGGGTGCTCCTGTTTTGTTTGTGAAAAAGAAGGATAATACGTTTAGGTTATGTGTTGATTACATGGAGTTGAATAAAGTCACTATTAAGAATAAGTATCAACTTCCAAGGATATATGATTTGTTTGATCAGTTGAAAGATTCCATTTTTTTGGCTAAGATAGACCTTAGGACGGGTTATCATCAGATGAGAATCAAGGAAGGAGACATTCCAAAAACTGCTTTTAGGATAGCGTTAAGGCACTATGAATATCTTGTTATGCATTTTGGTTTGTCTAACGCTCCTTCGACATTCATGGATTTTATGCACATAGTACTTTGGCCATATTTGAATGAATGCGTGATTGTGTTTATTGATGATATTCTGATTTATTTGAAGACTCGTGAAGACCATGAATTACATTTGCGGAATGTTCTTCAAACTTTGCGTGAAAATCATCTTTATGCAAAGTTTAGTAAATGTGAGTTTTGGTTGAATGAAGTTAAGTTTCTTGGTCATGTTGTTTCAAGTGAGGGGATTCCATTAGATCCTTCCAAGATTGATAGTGTTTTGAATTGGCAAAAACCAAGGACAGTTTCAGAAATCCGAAGTTTCTTAGGGTTGGCAGGTTACTATCGTCGGTTTGTGCAGGGATTCTCCAAGATTACATCACCAATGAGTCGATTAACATAGAAAGGGGTTGGATTTTAATGGTCAGCTGAGTGTGAATCTGCTTTTCAAGAATTGAATAACCGTTTAAATTCATCACCGATGTTAACAGTACCAACTTCAGGGGAAGTTTACGATGTGTACACAAACGCCTCTACTATCGGGATTGGGTGTGTGTTAATGCAGAGGAGACGGGTTATCGCTTATGCATCTAGGAAATTGAAGATTCGTGAGAAGAATTATCTTACGCATGATCTAGAGCTGGCGGCTGTTGTGTTTGCTTTGAAGATTTGGAGGTATTATTTATATGGTGAGAAATTCAGGCTATATTCTGATCATAAGAGTTTACAGTACTTGTTCTCACAAAAAGATTTGAATATGAGACAAAGAAGCTGGACTGAGTACATGAAAGACTACTAGTTTACCTTGTTATATCATCCGGGTAAGGAAAATGTGGTGGCTGACACCCTTAGTCGTAAGAAATAAAAGAATCAGAAAATGGTAGTACTTGTGAAGGATACTTAGCTCAAATGAAAGTACATCCCACTGTGATTCAGAGGATAGCCACAGCTCAAGTTGAAAGTTAAGACTTTGTTAGATACTTAGACATGGCTAAAGAATAAGACAACAAAGACTTGAAACTGCATTCTGATGAGACTCTTCATTTCAGAGATCGTTTATGGGTGCCGAAGAAAACAGGATTGGAACTAAGGAATGAAATATTAGATGAGGCGCATCAATCTCATTACACTATTCATCCATAGGGCACTAAAATTTACAGGAATCTAAGAAGAAACTTTTGGTGGTCCGGAATGAAGAAAGCCATTGTTGAGTTTGTGAAGAAATGTCTGACATGTCAACAAGTAAAAGCTGAAAACAAGTTACCAGGGGGTCTTTTTCAACCTATACCTGTTCCTGATTGGAAATGGGAACATGTTACAATGGATTTTGTTAGTGGGTTGCCTAGAACTAGTGATGGTATGGATTCCATATGGGTTGTAGTGGACATATTAATGAAGATGACTCATTTTTTACCAGTCAAGACTACATATTCATTTGACAAGTTATCACAAGTGTATGTTTCTGAAGTTGTTCGATTACATGGAGTTCCGTTATCGATCATATCAGATAGGGGTGCTCAGTTTACATCTAATTTTTGGAAGGTTCTTCAAAAAGCATTTGGTACCAATGTTAATCTTAGCTCGACTTTCACCCGCATTCAGATGGACAGTCAGAACGGGTTATTCGTATACTGGAAGATATGCTTAGGGAATGTGTGCTGGATTTTCAAGGTAGTTGGAAGAGCCATTTTCCGTTAGCAGAATTTTCTTGCAACAATATTTATCAAGCAAGTATTGGTATGACACCATTTGAAGCTTTGTATGGACGACCGTGTAGATCACCGATATGTTTGACATAGGTTGGAGATAGTTTGTTGACTGGGCCAACAATAATTGCAGAGACCACGGAGAATATTAGAATCATTAAGGAACATTTATGGGCAGATCAGAGTAGGCATACAAGTTATGCATATCGTGGTCAATGTCCTCTGCAGTTTGAGGTTGGGAAGTATGTGTTGTTACGAGTTTTGCCAAGAAAGAGTGTTACTAGTTTTGGATCGAAGGGAAAGCTTGCACCACGGTTTATTGGTCCATTTCAGATTATTGGGAAAATTGGCGAAGTAGCTTACAAGCTTGCATTACCATCAAGCATGGGTCAGGTTCATGATGTTTTTCATGTGTCTATGTTACGTGGTTACGAATCGGATCCTTCTCATGTGTTAGATTGCCAGTCTTTACCGTTGGAAGATAATGGTTCTTATAAAGAAAGGACGGTGGAAATTCTGGATCGTAAGGAGAAAATTTTGAGGAATAAAATCATCCCTTTAATGAAAGTGCGATGGATTCATCACAATCCCGAAGAGGCTACTTGGGTGAAAGAATCAGATATGTGGGCTCAGTATCTCGATTTGTTCGATTGAGGTATGTTAATTTCCTTTTCGAGAACGAAAAATTCTGTTAGGTAGGGTGATTGTAACGGTCCGATAATTTATCTTTTGATTATTGTTTGATCAAGGCACAATTAGTAATAATTGTTTCGCGAGTGTTTCAGTCTCTGCGAGGAACCAACCAAATGGTTGGATATTTTTCGTCTAGTTGTCGGTATTTTTCTATCAGGGTCCTAAGTTTTTAACTTTGTGCGCACTGTATTTGGTAATGTTAATTTAGCTTAGCATTACATTAAGATTTTTGCAAATCAGGATTTTTGGGATTAATCAACAAGTTCAATTGACATGTGGTGGGCTTCTGCTTTGACACCTAGAGTCCACATAGCTGCTTGTTTTTTTATGCCCTGTAAGGATAAGTATGGAAAGAAAAAAAAACTAGAGGATAAAAACTTTCGAACATATCTAAATGATAATATGTTTTTTCTTCTTCATACAAAATCTGTAGTGGTAGTGATAGAAACCTAAGAAGAAGTCAAGTGAAAATCAAAACCTAAGAAGAAGTCAAGTGAAAAACAAAACCGTGTGAACCCTATTCTAATTTCTAATCAGAGAAAAGAAAGTGATGGATGTGAAATAAAATTAGTCGACCTCAGTAGGAATTTGGGAACAATCGAAAAGGGAATTTTGGTGTTCTTGACTGAAAATTTAAGGTATGAATTCAACCCTATTGCTACTTGCTCCACTGTTTAAAACTTGAATAGCTTATTGAATGGTTCTACAGATATGATTACTCTTTAATCTCGTCAATCTTTGCTTGGAAGGACCTAGGGTTGCTAATGAAATTGAATTATTGTTCAACGATTCTTCAACCACAGTGAATATGTGTTTAGTGATTCGAATACCTCTACTACTATCTATTCTTGTCAATTTATGTGTAAACTGACTAGGGTTTATTTTGAATTTGGATTCATATTATCATAATTAATGAGACTGTTTTAGCTTGAGTTTGGTCTTTCATATTACTGTGATGTTATAAGGCTAAAATTTGTTAGGGGTTGGTATTTTGAATCTATAAATCACCATGGAACTTAGGTTTTATAAGAAAATTTATTGGGTTGAATTAAACAACATCATCTCATAAGTTCTATATGTTGTCCCGTGAATTTTGGCATGATTCCATACATTTTAGAAAATGATATGGATTGAGGTTTCTTCTCACGAATTTCAGTCCTATGAAAGGAAAATCAAATGTGTTAATAAGTGTCATGCCCTGAGATACTTGATGTGTTAATAAGTGTCATGTCCTAAGATACTTGATGCAAGAAATGCCTATTTCGGTAACTGATGTTCAACACTCTTGACCAATTCTTTTTCAGTGATTTTGACATATATGCATCTTAATATAGCTTAAGATTTCTAATGATAAGATTTAGTTCATCTTCTTAACAAGAGTTCCAGCATGATATTCGATGGTTTAGTTTGAATTATGCTTTTGAAATTATGCCATCTTGTGTATCGACTGCCCTGCACTCTTTGCAGTTCTGCTTTCTACAAATTTTTCATGAATACATCTTGAATCAGCTTTAGGTTCCAACTATTAAATTTTCGAGCTTTTGTCAATGATTCCAGTTGGGTTTTGTGTGTTGTAGTGCGTTTTATATAGGATGTACCTTTGACTAGTTCAGTTTGTAGTACGTGTATAAGTCAGTTTCGATAAAGTGATTCCATTTTGTAACTTAATTTCTGTTTACTTAAGGTATTATTGGATTTGATAGGCGGTCTACGGTGGTTAAGGTTTAAGTTGTGAGTTAAGGTAGGAAATTGCATTATTTTTTTTGTAACCATTGATGACTCTTTACAAAACTATATTGATGTGCTCAAACAAATTCATGCATATTTAATCTTCTAACCTTTCCATTGCTTGGAAAGGACTTGAAATGTTTTTGCTTGCCTATATTGTTATGGGAAATAAAAATTTCCATCTGTGGTATATAAGATGAACTCCTTCATGTTTTCTTATATCTATTTTTTAAGCACTATAGCTAGGGCGCTACACCGTAGTATTACCTATTCGATGTGGAATTGACATCAATATTATAATTCAAAGAAGGAGTTTGTCCATATACATGATTGTGCATTTTCAGTGAACTAAATGTTGTGTTGTTGTTTGAGGAAAGCTTGCATTCTTTTAAATTCAACTTCGATGATTACATTAAAGTAGTGTGTAGTTGCAGGAAATACTACACTACACCCTTGTTAAGAATTTGTAATAACCAACTCAAATTTGAAGATTAAAAACGACACTTTATTATTTGATTTTCAGAAATGTTTACAGGAAATGTAAGAACTCAAGAATACAACTTTTCTCTTGAAGTTTATCTCTCCTCAAGACTTTCTTAACTCTCAAAAAATATATCATCCCTCTCTTAATCCAATGGAACCCTTTATATAGGAAATGACATAATGGATGACAACTAAGTTTTCCTCTTATTTCGGATTTATTCTGCGATCATATCGCGAGAGTCTTAATGTTGGTTCTCGCAAGTTTTGTAACCATCGCAGAACAATCATGCTCTTCTCGTGTTTCTTTCATCGTCAACCATTAAGTCATTCTTTTGTGTTATTCGCCAAGTGTTGTTAAAGAGCTTACGGTGACGCTCGTTGGGAAGTGTTGTTAATCTCGCAGAGAAGTGTTGTAGCGATATTCTGGTCCTATATCTTGCCTCTTCTCATGTATTTTCTACGAAGAAGAGAAGATCATGAGAACTTTAAAATGCCACAACTACTTGTCTTTTCAGATTTCTATGTTCTGACACGTTTCCGTATCCTTCGCCAGCTGTTTTCACATATTCTCTCTTCTAATAAATTTTTTCCACGTCCTCTCTAACCGCTATGATATGACCGTTCACGTCCTCTCGTTGCATTAATTGCATTTATCTTCTAGAAAAATTCTTCTTCTATAAATACTCCTTTCATTCTCCTATTTTCCTCTTTTTACCTTTTTCTTATTTCTCTGCGTAACTTCTATGCAAGTTTACTGTTCTTCCGAAAATTGCGCATCTGCTATCTCAATGATTTCTTTCTTATTTTTCAACCTTTTCCTTCATTCCCATACTTAAAAATGGTTGCTTCTGGTGCTAAAATTTTTGCTGCTTTTGGTGAGATGCGAGATAAACTTAAAAGCAAAGGTTTTACTTTGTCCACAATTCCAGATCAGAACCCTAAATCCGAACTTTATCTTAAATTATTTACTGATTATCAATGTTCTCGCGAGAAAGTTATAGTATCGCTAGGTCAACTTGAAGATGGTCTTCCCATTCCTCTCTACAACCCAGAACTTCCATTATTCTATCAAATAATCTCTCACGAGCAGTATATCAGCTGGGTGGAGATTGTATTCGATTACTGCTTGAATATGCTTCTCGCGGTGCTGATAAAGGATCTCACTACCCTGAATCTGCGAAGAATCCTCAATTTAAAGATGTTCCAATTGTCTCTGCAAATTATACTGTTGAGAACTTCTTTGAAAACTACAACATAATTCCTATGAAGAGAGATAGCACTTGCTGGGGTGTCCGCTTGCATATGAAAGAGAAAATCGCTGATGATAAAGTTCTTATGCTAGATATAGATTGGCATACAAATAATAATCAAGGTCCTCACCACTCCAGCGATGACAAATGGTTCATCTTCCCTCTAACTTTAGAGGGTCCATATATCTCTGGTTCCCATGCACTACCTGCGAATGCTACAGAGTATCAACCATGGGTCTTCTACTGGCCTGAAAGAACTAAAGAGGTATGTTCTCTCCAATTTTTGCATAATTATTATCCATCATCTTCCTTATGTTTTCATATTCTCGCTAAATGACTTCGATCTTTTCTAGATTGACAGGATGAAACTCAATTACCAGAACTTTGGAAACCTAGCACTCTCTTAGCTCTTAAATCTTTCACAGATGAAGTAAGAAATATCTTTTCATGAATTTTAAAAATATATTGTTTTCCCTATTTCTTATCTTCATATGTGTTCGTAGGAAATCGAAGAATTAGAACTAATAAAACCCGCGAGAACCAAGGTGAAATCTGTGAAATCTTCAGTTGATCGCAAGAGGAAATCTACTTCTCCTCCTAAAGTGAAGCCTACTGCTCCTCATAGTGAGGAATATGACAATCCTCCCTTAAAGAGAACAAAAACCCAACTCTCTTCTTCTTCAACTCCTCAACCTATTCCAGAAAATTTAAGTATTGATTTCGACAAGGACAATAATGATGATAATTTTGGTGTTGATAATGACGTTCCTTCCATAAAGGATTCTTCTTCTTCTGAGTCTGCAATGGATCAACTATCCAAAATTTTTGGAGATGCTACATTTGGTATCCCAAATGAGTATATATATGAAGCTATTAATGGAATATTCCAGTCTCTCGCCAAAGTCTATGATGCTCCCATATTAGCTGATAATGATTCTCTTCGCGAGGTTTCAAGATCGCTGACTCCAAGTCTCTTAAATTCACTTGGTATCCTAGTATGTTTCTACTTGTTTATCCTTTTTATGTATTTATTGATATTTTTTCCAGATCTTGACTTATATAGTTTTATCGTAGGTTGGAAGAGCTTATTTTGTTGTTGCTTCTGATTTGGCTAATAGACGTATTATTTATGAAAAGAAAGCTACTAATCTTCGCCAGGATAAAGAAAAACTAGAAGTTGAAGTTGCTGAGCTTCGCAAGAAAAATAAGCAGTTAGAGACTGAAGCTTTAGTTGATCAGCAAAAAATCTCTGATCTTGATAAAGCTAATCAACAACTCTATGGTATGATTTATTTATTTTATCTTTTAATTCTTCTCACCCTATCGCAGCTTATTCAAGAAACCATTTTTGCAGATGTTTATGGACTTACTGATGAGGCTACATTCCTCCAATCTTTTCCTGAAACCGTAGATGAGAATACCCTTCTTGACCGCCTTAATAGTTCTTTAAGTAATTTCTCAGATGATCAGATTAGATCTCTCTCTTTAGATTAACTTAAATCCAAATTTGATCTTTTAAAGATCGAGCACAGATTCAATTTAAGTTTAACCAACAAGTTTAAGCTCCTTTAATTAATTCAAAGGAAGAAGTCAATAGGTTAAGAAAAAAGAATAGTGATCTTATCGATGAGAAAGATCGTGCAGTTAAGAACGGTACCAAGGCCCTAGCAGATTTTCATAAAACTCTTCTTAATACTCAAATGGAAAGAGATAGACTTATCTGTGAGAATAAAGATCTTCTTGCGAGAGAAACTCAAGTTTTCTCTCGCCTCATTATTAATAGCGATGATGAGTTTTCTTGGGATGCAAAGGTTCTTGACAATGCCAGAAATAACGTAGGTGTAGATGTTAGTCTTCATGTTGAACAAGCAGCTTTAATTAGAGACATGATTTCTGAAAGAGAAGGTTGTCAACTGTTCTATTCTGTTAATTTCCTGTCTTTATTATTCTTCCTTGCAAAATTTCTAACTTCTTGTTATATACTTGCAGGAATTGAAGATAGGTGTCTTAAAATAATTATGGAACTTGAAAATGACAAGAATCAACTCACGAGTAGTCTCGCTGCTCGCAATGAGAAGTATTCACGATTGAAGGAACAATTTAAGATTACTGCTGCGAATTATAGTACTACCCTTGTTGAAGTTCGCAATAACTCCGTTAAATTGGTTTGCAATGATCATAATATTCCTCATTCTACATACCCTGATCTTGCAAAGGAAATTCCAGCAAAAATTCCAACTCTTATTATATCTGATAGCGAAGCTAAGGAATCTGGTAAAGATGGAGATAATAATGATAATGAAGGAAAATCTGGCGAGGAAGAAAAATTTGATGAAGATAACAATGAAGAAGGAAAATCTGGCGAGGAAGAGAAATCTGATGAAAAAGACGGTGATGGATCTAATTAGTTTTGTTTCTTCTTTTTATCTTCATTGTAGTTTTTGAATAATTATTTCCTTCTTCCTGTAATATTCTTGCGAGCTTCTTTCTATATAAATTTCTTTTTCTCTTCCATCTGTATGAATTAGAAAACAATTCTTTTTCTGCAACATAATCAATCAACATAATTATTACCCTTTAATTATCTGTATAAATGTATCATAATAATGTCTATGCAATTTTATCATATGATGATGAATAATAATTTCATCGTTCTGTGCATTCCCATACTTGCCTCTATTATTCATCTGCAATATGAAAAAATTGAGTAGAGATTAGATAGATGTTGCCTCAATATCGGCGATGTTATCACTAGCAATAATTGCATAACTTTATGATCTATGTGTAAAATCGCAAATCTCATAAATTCTGCGAGCATTATCGCAGTAATATTATGGTCTTATTATGCCTTCCTAATTAAAGGTCTTATTTTGCCACATTTTTTCTTTCTGCGACAAAATCGCAAGACGTCTTTACATTTGCATGTATTGACCCATTGATCTTGTCTTCTCCATGTTTTTTCAACATCTCTGCGACAATATGATAAGTATGAACTCTCTTGCAAGAATTAAACCTTACGACATTGCCGTCTTGCGATGAAATCGCAGGACGTCTTTACACTTTCATGTAAAAACCCTTTGATCTCATCTTAAATTTTCTCTTTTGGCTTGTTGCCTCTGTATAATTTTCGTCACGCGACAATATGACAGGCCTAAATGTTCTTGTGATCATAAATCCCCATGACATTATCGTCTTTAGACACTTATCAGCTCCCTAATGGAGGGTGTCGCCCTTATCTTCCCCCTGGTTGCCCCTTCAAGGAGGGCACATCGGCCATACAAGACTAGCTCCTCCCATCCAGATTTGCCAACAACCAGTTGTTTTTGCAGCCTCTTGTCATTTATGCCTATATGGATTATAGTTACAAGACTGCACCCTAAGTGGGGTTTTCTTCAGGCCAAGTGCATCATAGCCAAGACTTACCAAGAATGGCCAGGGTAGTTTCGTACGCCCCGGGCACCCTTGGCTCAACCGTGTACCTCGGTGCCTTGGTCATACTCTGCACTTCTTAGAAGAGATTCTCAGTCGTCCAACCAGGGTATAACCTTATATAGTTGTAAATCCAAGATCGCTCTCCCGGATAGGTTTTCTTTAACCCCAACATCTGCATAACTCAGGTTCCAGCAGCGGTATAACCTTATCCATGAGTCATGTAAAGAGATACCCCTTATATGACGCACTATTAGGTATTACATTTGCCTCTTGCGATATTGTACTCGCGAACTAAGGTGTACGCCATAAAGGTTTGTCCCATTCTTTTAATCTCTGCAAAATTTTATTCACGTTTCTTGCGAGTATCAGAACTCTAATAAAATTTCTTTATTATGATCTTCTTTTTTCTTGTACACTTTTTCAATTTCATATTTTTCATAAAATATTTTTTCAAAACACTTTCTTCAAACAATTCATCCATAAATTTCTTTAAATCCAACATTTTACCTTTCTACTTACTATTTGCTGGTTCTGCTTTTCTGTTACGTTTTGTTATTTTTCTCTATCCGCGAGACGCTCGCCATCAACTTCCTCTCGCCGCTCTATTGTATCAATCACCAACCTTTCACATCTCTGTCGTTGCTTGATGTTGTACTTCCAATTGCTATTCTTCTCAGCTCTTTCCTCGCAAGATTTTATATCAATCTCATAACATTTCTTGCTTTCTCCCCAATCTCCCTTAATGAATCCAACACCATTAGGATGAGGAAATTTAATATACTGGTGAAAAGTAGATGATACACCTAATATCCCATGTAGCCAAGGTCGACCAATCATGGCATTGTAAGGTGATTCAATGTCCACAACACAGAACAAGATCTTTGAAGATATCCCCTTTAATGGAATCCGCATTAAAATTTCCCCTTTTGGTTTGTTAGATGTTTCATTAAAGCCATAAATTTTATATGTTGATGGTATCAAATCCTCATCTTTTCCACCCATGGTTCTGTAGGTATGATAGAATAAGATGTCAACTGAACTCCCTGTGTCTATTAGAACTATGTTGATGGCCCAAGAATCTTCGTTTTCATCATCATTTTCTTCATCTTCTTCTTCTATCTGCTTTGGATTTATTTCTAACCTGACCACCAATGGGTTGTCATGTATCTCGCCAGGCTTTGGTACTTCTTGTGCAGTGAAAGTAATAGTTTGCTTTTGTCGTTCTTTTAATGGTGAGACTCTCGCAATATTCATTATCTCTCTTCCATCTGTATCTCTCGCGAAGACTTTTCTTAGAACATTATCATGGAAATCCTCCATAGTTCTGTATGAATGTACAATGGAATTACAAAACAAATTCTTTGCTTTAGCCCCAACTTCTATTAAGAATGTTTATGCTCCTTTTACAGCATTCACTCTGCGAATTTCTGGTGCTGGCGGTAACTGCTGAGATTGTGGATGTCCTACTAGAAAGTGATTTAGTTTCCCCTGATCAATCATCCTTAAAATTATCCTCTTTACATTCCTACAATCATTTACTGAGTGGCCATGAAAGTGATGGTAAGGACAAAATTCTTGACTTCGATTATTTGGATGTGGCTCTTTTCCCATATTCCATGGTGATGGTATATTTTCCATCAGAATGATAGCTTCCCAAATTTTTTCTATACTAGCATTTAGAGATGGCATCTTAATTTCTTCCCATATATCTTATGATTACCTTGGCTTCTGAAATTGTTTTGCCTCTGTCCACCATATTACCATATGTTTCCTGTGGTAGATCAAGTCTTTGAATTTTGTTATTTCCTCCGTGATTGTAATAATTCTTCTCCCTTTCATACTCTTCCTGATCTTGACTGCCCATCGCTACTAACTTTTGCATGTTATCAATCACCACTTTCTCTTGTTGTGCCTGCGAGGTGCTCGCCACATTGTTAATCATTTTAGGAAGTAAACTTCCGTTTTCCGCTACTGAGCTGGTGTTTGCGATTGAACATGATTTCATTTCACTTTGTTTCTCCTCCAAAGCAATGTATTCTTCTTGTAATTCTCGCATCTCTGTCCTGGTGATTGTACTTTTGATTCTGAAAATTTGCATGTATAGTAAATTAGTTGCGAACATTGCATTGATGAAAGATAAAATGAGGTATCTTTCATCCACTCTTCCATCCATCTCGCTGCACATTAACTTCCATCTTATGGTTAAGTGCTTCAAACTCTCGTCAATCCTCTGTTTTAATCCAAATACATCTTCAATGCCTGGCCGCGATGAATTATTGCTTATATATGCTCCCATAAATGTAGCTTGTAAATGATCAAAAGAAGTTATAGTATTTTTTGGAAATCCCTCAAACCATTTTAGTGCCTCTCCAGTTAAGTTGGATACAAAATATTTGCATAATACAGCATCATGGTTTTCCCACTGTAGCATACATCTAACATAAGCCTTAACATATTGTACGGCACAGGTAGTTCCATCGAAAATGCTGGTTAATTCTGGTAAGTTGCACTTTGGAGGTATTCCTCTTAACTGCACTTCTTGAGTGAAGGGAGTTCTCGCAGCTTCTTCAATAGCTTCATCAAGTTGCCTTCTACCTCCTTCTCTTCTGTTGTTTATTATTCCCATCATCTCTGCTAATTCTCTTAAAATTTGCTCATTCGCAGCTGAATTTGGCTCCATCGGTCTTTTCAATGCAGCTTCCCTTCTCCTGCGTTCATGTACTTCTTGTCTTGTGAGATTTTGTGTATCTTCATTCCTTCTTCTGCGATCCTCTTCTTCACCTTCTTCTTGAAATCACAATTGATTACGCTGTCTATTTTCTTCTCTGTGAATTTCTTCATTTCTCATCACTTCTCTTCGCTGTCTTTATATTCACCTCTGTATTATATCATACTCTTCCTGAATATTATCATTATGGCGATTTTGCGTCCGTATCCTTTCTCGATTTTCATGGTTATTTTGCCGTATTGTTTCTTGGAATTCTTGTTCTTCTACTTCTGCTCTTAATCGTTCTCTCTCGCAAGCTAGACGTGCTTGTTCAGCATAATGTCTCTCAATTTCATCCTCAATTATTCTTTGATTTCTTTGAATTCCTTGTCCATGTAATATTCTCCTACCTTCTTCTCGATTTTCTTCACCATTTTGATTGTTTCCATCCTCTTGATTTCTATTATTACGTCTACCTTCCATAGTTTCACCGCGCGGATCATAGTGATTTTCCTCTTCATTTGGATTTTGCATTTCTTCTTGGATATTTCCTCTAGCATTTCTTATTGGGGAATTTTGTCTTGGATCTTCTCTTAATGACCTTGAATTTGATCTAACAGTACTTCTTGATTTTCTACTTTGTAATCTCAAATTCTCCATTCTCAACTCGTGATTTTGTCTTGTTAAATTTGCACGCTCTTCTGCCTCTAATCTTCTTTCCTCTTGTATTCTTTGTCTTAGATCATCTGCTGTTTCATCTTCGCCTTCTCCATGAATTAATCCTTCAACCACTCCTTGATTTATTTTTTCTCTTCTTCTGTCTCTTAATTGTTGATCTTCTACATCTTCCATCGAATCCGATCTCCAAGTATGCACACTCACTCTATCATAATCCACACTTCTATCTTATATTGGTGTTTGTTGATTCGGTTGTGGAGTTTGATTTTCTCCTTCAATTCTTGTTCTATTTCTTCTTGTTCTTATCCTTGAAGATTCTCCTAATTCATTTGTTTCTCCACCTGCAAGTCTTTTACTCCTCCTCAAAGTCGTTGGTGGTTCTGATGTATTTCTTCTTCTTCTAGCCATTTCTTCAACTCTAACAATTTCTTCAAATCTTCAAGTTGTAATTAGAGATTTCTTAGCTTGGTTGTCCATGTTTCGGGCGCCAAAATGTAGTTGCAGGAAATCCTACACTACACCCTTGTTAAGAATTTTTAATAACCAACTCAAATTTGAAGATTAAAAATGACACTTTATTATTTGTGTAGATGCATTTTACTACAAACTACATCCAAAGGATAGAAACCTTCTACTCATGCAAATGAAAGTAAAGACTCTACAATGGACACAAGATATACGTGGTTTGGTATGATTACCTACGTCCACGGGGGTGAAAGGGTGAATCTTATTAGTTCAAAGTATTACAAAGGTGTTGCTCTTAACCCCAAACTCACTTACACGATCAACTCACTTCTCACTTTCTTCTTCCTTGGTGTGATATCAAGTCTCTCTCCTCCCAAAAATTACAACCTACCTCTCTTGGATATAAGTTCCTCTATTTATAGGAAGGTTACATACAACCATACTAAGGTGTTGTTCACATTCCATCTAATATGAAGTTCTGTGGTCGGGCCAGCTTATGTCGTCCTTTCTTCTGTGCATGTGGCCGATGTATTTTAATTCCTTCGCATGTCTCTCGTCCGAGCCAATTCCTTCGGGTGTTCTCATGGCACGATGTCGCCCTTCTCGTCTATTGCCCTTGACGTTGGCCGATGTGACACGTATCTTCTTATCCATTTGACTATCGCTCCTCGTTTAAACCACCACGTCTTGTCTTATCAGCTCTGTTAGAAGCCTGGAGTCGAGTCTTGTCCGACAGTTCCAGAGCAATCATGCCCGATCCACGTGGCTTCTTAAATCTCGCACCAGGAAGTCTTTATTCTATGCTTCTCGTCTCTTCATTCTTGGGTGTATCATATCTTAAGATGTTGCCACCTAGCCCTGTGGATAATTTACACCTACATTTATGCCCCTTCTTTCGCTCGTATGGCAGACACGAGTGGAAGAAAGTCGTCCCATCTGTCCACGTCCTCATCCATGCCGCAAATTCCGTCACGCAGTACCCTCTTAAATCCACTTTATTACCTGTAACCGTCGGCGTCGATTACAACTTCTCCTCTTTAAATAGTCCGCTTCCTTTTCTCTTTCTTCTTCTTTACCATTTCCTTTCCAGTTCCCCGCCGCTGCAACCTTCTCTTCGAGATTTCTTCACCGCTTTATTCTTCTAAAAGTCCTTGTTTTCTTGATTTTCTTCTTTCATCTTCTCCTCATCGATTGTCATAGTAGCTGTGGTTATATTATCGTCGTCCCAGCCTTCCTCAAAAATTTCTCAGTTCTGCACTGTTCGCGTCCATGGCTTCTTCTCCCTCCATGACTGAAAAAAGGTCTGTCGATGATGTCTTTTCCGAGTTTGACGCTTTTTTCCTTGCTTCCCTATTTTCGTTTGATAGTCCTTCTAAGTACGATGATCGCGCCATGAGATCTATCTTTCCTGATGATTTTCCTTCTATTTCGTGCAGGTCTGAGAAAAGGGTGAAAGATCTCTCTGACGAAGAGTTCATTGAGCAGCTGAAAGAGAAGTACGATCTTCAGAATTACGAAGTTACCCTGATCTCGGGCCAAAACAACGTTTTGAAGAAGTCCGACGTAAGGAAGCATGAATAGCCGGCTAACTGTGTGGTTGTTACTCTAGGCCAACTGGATCTAGGTCTTCGTCTTCCTTTGTATCACCCCGATAATCCTTTCTACTATGAGGTTATTTCTAAACTCAAGCCTTATCGCGCTCTGGTTCAGTGAACTGGCAACACTTTTCGAATTATGGATGAATGGAGAGCTCGCCGGGATGGTCACGGCTCCACCGCCGAGTGGTAAACCTACAAGCCCTAGGACGCTCCGGGGTATACCGTTGCCAATTTCCTTGCCAACTACCGAGTTGGTACTTCAACCTTGGGTGATCTTGCTGGTTTTGCTGCTAGTCCTCACCGTCACAGGACTATGCCCAAAGGTGTTGAGAGGATGATGTTGGTCCGACCCCCTCGGCCAAGGCTCTAACAGGCGACCCCGCCATACTAATGACCCGATTTATCCCCGAGTTCCACTCCTTGTCCGAGGTCCCATTTTATATGGTAGCTTCCCGTCGCCTCCTTTTCCCGCCGAGCCCTATCCTTTATGGGTTGTTAATGATGATAAGGTATGCGTCTCCTTCCTCTTTTCTCGATTTATATTCTGTTAGCTTTGACGCCAATTGGATGTTTTGTTTTTATTAAAACCTCAGGGCGATTCTACCAAGACTGCCGGATCATCGAAGAAAAGTGGTTCTAGCACAAGGGTCGAGGAAGACCAGGGGAAGGTAACAAACATAGTGATTTTATTATAAGTACATGTACTTGCCCCTGTTTTTTGCCTTCACATGTTCTGACGAGAAGCCTTGTGCAGAAATTTCCTAGGCGCGATGGTGATGAGGCCGATGTAGAGGATATTGATCCTCAACCCCTTAGGCGTAATCCTCTTAGGGGCAAGCAGGTTGCCAAGCCACCGCAAAGGCAGAAACCAATCTACAATATCCATGATGAAGATGACCTATTCGGCAATGATCTCTCGAGTGACCAGGGCGAGGGGAAGGAGATGGGCGAGAGTGTCGGTCCATAGGTGGTCGTTAATCCTGAATTAGCCGACAAACAAGAACCCCTAAAGGCGCCCGAGCCAGGAAATGCTGTTAATGCTGAATCGGAAGTATTTCATCGTCTGCCCCAGATTACTGGTGGGTCCTCGTCTGGTGTCGAAACCTCTTTTACCGTCTCGGGTCCTATCATGAATTCTCTTGGTGCGCTGACTTCCCCCGACTTTGGAGCATATACTGATGAAGAAATGCTTAATGTGGTGCCCCACTATGGTGATATCGCTAAGACTCTTGACACGGTGGTGTGTAACTCGACTTAGCTCGGTGATGCGCCCTTTCTTACTTCCGTCCTTTTTATCGCGTTCAGCCCAATCATGTTTTTTTGTGTCAGATCCTGAATCGGGTACGCTTGGATGCCGCCAATCGCCGCAGAGAAAGGCTGTTGCTAGAGTCTCTCCAACTTCAATTGCAGAACGAGAAGAGTCGTGCGCGCGAGCTAGAAATCAAACTCGCTGATGCCCAAGGTATGTCATAATTTTTTAACTTCGAACTTATGTTGATTGAGTTTATCGTGCCAGTATCCTGATTCGGGTATCCTTCTTCTAGCCGAGGTATCTAGTATAGGTTTAGACGCTTCTTCGGAGTTTAGGATTCTGAAGAGGAAATGGGATATTGAAAAGGATTTAGTGGAGAACCTCCGTCGGCGAATGGCAAACAAAGATGACAAAATAGATCGTCAATCTGAGGAGATCGAAAATCTTGAGGGCGATCTAGAACGATATCGCCAGTTTGAGTATGACCCTGCAGAGATAGATAATTTGCGGGCTCATTTGGGCTATTCTCAACGTCTTGATGCTGAGAGAGCTGCTTTAGCCACAAATTTAGAGAAGCGGGTAGACGCTTTATAGTTGCACAATCGAGACCTCCACGAGGATCGCCGATGACTTTTGAGGGACAAAGATGTAGTAAAGCGAGCGAACATGGATTTGTTGGGCAAAGTGGGTGAATTTAACAAAGTGGTGGGAGAACTTGAATGGAGTAGGTCACAACTTTCGGTGCTTCAGGTGTCGCGCAACCGCTTAATGGCCGAGTGGGATGAACATAAGAAGTACTGCCCTGGCAAAGAATTCAACGAACATCATTATAACGAGTTAACCATGAAGTTGTCGAAGACCGAGGATGAGTTATCCAAGTCGGTAGAGTCGCTTCAGTCAGTGTTACCAGCCTTTTTAGGTCTCTTAGACGATGTGTTGAGGCCGTTCCTTAGATTTAGATTACGCCCTATTCTTGCAAAATTGCTAAATCGTGTTTACTGAATAATGCTCTGTCTTTGTGATCCTGTAGCCGAGCAGAAACGTTCTCAGGAGTTGGATCTAGAGGTCCGTCGATTGAAGCATGTCGAGGCCGATTTGGTTTCCAAGCTGGCCGATACCGAGGAAACTGCTTCTCAGCTTACCCAGCAACTCGAGGAGGATCGCATCGCTCATGCAGAGGAGGTGGACGAGAAGGTTCGAACCGGCATCGAGAAGTGGGTCGAGAATAAACGGCGCGAGGTCGCGCAGAAGATGGCTGGCGCGATTCCTCCCAAGGCTTGATTTCTCTTTTTGTAGTGCTGCGTCACTAATTCACCCTTTGTTCTGGGTTGTAAATCGCTTTGAACACCTCTTCCCCTTTTTACCTTTGAAACACTACTTGTTTATTTAATTGTGGGGTGCTGCGTCGCCGATGCTTTCCGTTTTACTCGTACTTTTCATTTCGTATGGTTGCTTTACACTCTCCGTACTTTGTTAATGGGCGTATGACGCTATCGATTTAGCTTTTGTTTCGCATGTCGTTCATGCAATTGTTAATTGTTTACGTTAGTATTTTAACCTTTTTTGTCGAACATACCCAACAAGGAGGGTCATCGGGCCCAATGCCATGTCCTGATTGGGGATCTCATCACTATCTCTTGGATTCAGTGGAAGGGTACCAGTCAACCTAGTTCTAGGCCCGATATCCCCGAGCGGTTATCGACCAACCAAGCTCGGGAAAGTGGACACAACCACCTGCGATGGGGGCGACCTTTCAAATGTAAGTAGGCCACCTAGCTGAGAAGACCTCGCGTCTTAACAACCTTTGGAACTGGTTTCCAACCACCAGAACCCTTAGGCTACCTCGGCACTTGCACACTGCCACTGACCCGAGTACGAATAGCCAGGCGACTGTAAGGCACCTCGACACTTCCACACTGGATTTGCCCCGAGTACGAATGCCCATTTGAGTCTAAGTCACCTCGTCACTTCCACACTGGATTTGCCCCGAGTACGAATGACCATTCGAGTGTAAGTCACCTCGGCACTTTCACACTGGCTTTGCCCCGAGTACAAATGACCATTAGTCGCTCATGCCCTATCTCATACCCCTCACAGTTTCAAAGATATAGAAGACAAGTATGCTTACCTTTTTTCCGCATCGCCCTTCAGGGGTGGTAGAGTTTCAAATATTTGATGTTTCATGGTTTGGGATCTTTCGTTCCGTCGAGTCGCAGCAGTCGATACGATCCCTCGCTTGTCTTAGATGCAATTATATATGGCCCGCCCCACTTTGGTGCTAGTTTTCCGCCCTTTTTGTCTCGCTCCCACTCAGCAAAAAACTTCAACACTTGTTGTCCTGGGTGAAGTTCTCTTGGTCGGACATGCTTGTTGTATTCTCGCTGTAATCTCCTTTGATAGTTCTCCATTTTTTGTAGTGCCATCTCTCTTGTTTCTTCCAAATCGTCAAGTTTTGCCAGAATTAGATCGGACGATACGTTTTGCCTCCAAGCTTCTTTCCTTGTGGTAGGGATCATTCCTTCCGTAGGTAGAATCGCCTCGGTTCCGTAAGTAAGCATGAATGGAGAGAATCCCGTAGCTTCCCTTCGTGTAGTTCTGTATGCCCATAGAATATTATATAGCTCCTCACACCAATTACCGTATTCCCCATCCAATTTCTTCTTCATGTTATCAGCGATGGTTTTGTTAGTAATCTCGGCTTGCCCATTACTCTGGGGGTAGATCGGGGTAGCTTTACTCTTCCTGATGTTGTAAGTGTTGAACAAAATATCAATGTTCTCGCCTTGTAGTTGTTTTCCATTATCGGAAACGATAGCTGCGGGGACCCCAAAGCGGCAAATGATATGTTCCCAGATAAACTTGAAGACATCTTTGTCTCGGATGTGTCTTAGCGGCGCAGCTTCTACCCATTTGGTGAAGTAATCAGTGGCCACGATCAAATACTTCCTTTTCCCTGTTCCTACATGCAACGGTCCGACAATATCTATTCCCCACTTAGCAAAGGTCCACGGGCTTATAATTGAGTTTAAAGGTACTCCTGGAGCATGGATTTTCTTCCCGAAACGCTGACATTCTTCACAAGATTTCGCTATTTGATTTGCATCTTCGTTCATGTACATCCAAAAGTAGCCCATTGTTTTTGCCTTGGCTGATAAACTTCTCTCGGAGCTGTGATTTTCGGCGGATCTATAGTGTAATTTATGTAGGATTATGTGGCCCTCTTCTTTGCTCAAACATCATAGGAGTGGTCCCAAGTAAGATTTCCTATATAAAATCCCTTCCCTTAACTCGTATGCGCCCGATTAACTTTTGATTTTATTTATCTCGGGCCGACCCTTGGGTAGCTCGCCCATATCCAGATATTGATGTATCGGCTTTCTCCAATCGCCTTCTTTGTATTGCTCGGCTGTGTTAATATCTATATCGATCCGTACTTCGGGTGTTTCTGGGATAGACGGGGTAAGGAGCCTCATAACATGAATGCCTTCAATGCTGGGGTCTACTAGTTGTGATGCGATGTATGCTAGAGCATCCGAGTGCATGTTATCTTTTCGAAAAATGTGGCGGAATTTAATGTTCGGTATTTGGTTGATGTAAAACTGGGCGAGCTCCCAATACCTTTGCAGCACAGGATCGTGTGTAGCATATTGGCCCGTAATTTGCCGGATCACCAATTTTGAGTCACTTGTCAAGCGGACCTCTTGCAGCCCCATTTCCACAATTATTCTTAAAGCATGGATTACCGCTTCATACTCGGTGACGTTGTTTGTTTCCTTGAATTCTAGTCTGAATGAATGTACCATCTTCCTCCCCTTTGGCGTGGTGAATACTATCCCGATGCCCGATCCCTCCTTGTTCGATGCCCCATCGACGAAAACCTCCCACCGTGTAGGACTATTAGCGGCTAGTAGATCAACATGCTCTTCTTGTTCTTCCATCATCTTCGGTATATCTTCCACCTCGTGTTCGTCACTAAGAGGGAAATCCGCCAAGAAGTCGGCCACTACCTACCCTTTGATCTCCGTTCTTGTCCCGTACACGATGTCATACTGTTTGATTAAGGCTCCCCATTTAGAGATTCTTCCTGATCGCCCCTGCACTGTCCAAAACTGCTTCGATAGGCGATTTGGTGAGCACCCATATACGATGAGCTTGAAAATATGTTCGGAGTTTAGAAGCGGCAAAGGCTAGCGCAAGTACCATCTGCTCCATTCTAGTATAGTTTTTCTTGGCCGGGCTTATGGTGTTGCCCCTAGGTATAGGGTAAGAACTTCTGTTGGCTCGGGCCTCTGCAGAATCGAGAGGCTAGCTAGGTGTAACTTGATGTTTTGAAAGGCCTCTTCGCTGGTATCCATCTATTGAAATTTTTCTCCTTTCTTCAAAATGTCATAAAAGGCCTTACATTTGTTCGATGACCGTGATACAAATCGCCCCAATGCTGCTATACAACCATTTAGCTTCTGCACATCTTTTACTGTCGCGGGAGATGGCATTTCTAGGACGACCCTAACCTTCTCGGGATCTGATTTTATTCCTTTGGGGGTGATGATATACCCAAGGAACTTCCCGGATGTAACCCAAAAGTCACACTTGGAAGGGTTTATTTTCATCTTGTGTGTCCTCATCGTCTAAAAAATCTCACGAAGGTCTCGGATGCGATCCTTAGCTCGGCGACTCTTAACTAACATGTCGTCTATGTAAACTTCTATGGTGTTATGGATCTTGTCTTCGAATATGTCGCCTACCAATCTCTGATATGTCGCTCCAGCATTTCTAAGTCCGAATGGCATCTTGGTGTAACAATACAGTCCCCTTGGTGTGAAGAAGGAAGTATGCTCTTGGTCCTCGGACACCAACGGTATTTGGTTATATCCCATGTATTCTTCCATTAGGGTCATTGCCTCATATCCGACTATTGATTCTACTAGTTGATCTATGCTGGAAAGGGGGAAGCTGTCCTTCGGGCAGGCTTTGTTCAAGTCACTAAAATCAATACATATTCTGACTCCTCCTTTCTTTTTTGGCACTACGACCATGTTAGATATCCACTGTGGGTAATGGGATTTCCTGATTATTCCGGACTCTTGTAGCTTCTTTAGATCGGCCTCTACTACTTCCTGTAATTCTGGCGCGATACGCCTCATTTTTTTCCTGACTGGTTTGAACTTTGGATCAATCTTTAAGTGGTGGCAGCAGACCTTTGGGTCGATGCCTTCTAAATCGAGTACTTCCTAGGCAAATGCGTCTAAATTTTCCCTTAATACCGTCGTGAGTTGACTTTCTTGCGATCCTTACTACTTTTGGCTCCTCTACCGTCCCCAAGTTCACTTCCCGAGTAGGCTCGACTGTTGAGAAATTTGATTTGGCTTCTCGGAATAGAGCCGCTTTCTTTGATTTCTATAAAGGATCTTGCTCTTGGGTCTCATATGCCATGACCACTTGTGAAATAATCTCCTCCAATTCCTCTGCAACTTTAACCTCCTTGGCTTCCTTCTTTTTTTGTCTTTGTTGAGTCCGCCGATTTTCATTGATTTCGGTGTCAACTTGTTTGCATTGTCGCGCCGCTTGAGTGTCGCCCACAACTTCAGCTATTCCCTTGTAAGTCGGGAACCTTAATCTCTGATGATATGCTGATGCCACCCCTTTAATCCAAGAGATACAAGGTCACCCGATAATTGCTTCATAAGGTGAGGTGACGTCGACCACACAAAAGGTGGTTAGTGTGTCAAGATAGCCACCACCATCCGAAACTCTCAAAGTTACTTCGCCATTATGGATGGTTACTTTGCCATTAAATCCGTAGATGCGATACGTTGAGGGGACGAGTACGTCGTCTGATAGTTTCATTCTTCTGAACGTATCGTAAAATAACACCTCGACTGAACTCCCGCTATCCACCAGAATCCTCCTCACTCCCCAATCCTCGATCAATAAGGTGATGACCAGGGGATCGCTGTGTGCTTGTCCATTTGCTGGGACATCCTTGGCCGAGAACGAAATGGGTTGCACCATCCAAGGTTCCATAGGTAATGCCTTGGCTACGCTAAATATTTCTTTACCCTCGCGGTCCCTTTTGTGGATCCTAGAGGTGATTACCGGGCCGAGAGCATAGCCTTGAATAGATGAGTGTGAAATGGTACCCACAAACTGAGTCGTCCTATCGATACGAACTTGATGAACCGGCACATCGGGTGTTGACGTCGGCCGAGGTGGTTGTCGGACGAACTGCCTCAAATACCCATCTCGGATGAGATGATGTACAATATATTTTACTTCTCGGCAGTTGTTAGTGGAATGGCCCCTATATTGATGGTAATGGAAGTATTCGGGGTGATCCTTGGTATCTTGGAATTGGACTCCCCTTAACGCTGGGTAGTTGATATCGTTTCTCTTCTCGACTTCCTTAAACACTTCCTCCAAGGAAGCATTCAGGAGGGTATATGATCGGGCTTCCTGTCTCGGCTTCTTCCCTTTGTCCATTCACTCTCTCTTCTCACCGCTCATCGGGGGAGGATCCGATCTCTTTTATGGGCGCCTAGTAGGATCTTATGTGACCGTTTTGGCTTCCGTACCAGCTTCAGCACTGGCTTCCTGTACTCCTCTAGCTCTTGACTCGGCCTGGATTTCTTCCAGGGCGATGTAATTCTCTTGCATCCTTCTCATCTCCTTTAAGGTTTTCGGTTTTTCGGAGAACATGGCTATCCAGATGGGGTTCGATCTCCCCAACGCGTTTTCAAACCCAAAGATGGCTTGATCCACCGGTACTTTTCCGATTTCAGTACATAGTTTCCTCCATCTATCAGTCAGGGTTCTTAAGGGCTCTCCGAATCTTCGGGCGAGGGTAAACAACTTGTTCATTCTTGGCCGGGGTCGGATGTTGTGCATGTAGGTCTCGAGGAAGGCCTCGACTAGCATATCATACCCGTTAATCGACCCAGGTGGAAGCGAATAAAACCAATCTCGTGCCTCGCCTTCCAGGCTAGCTGGAAAGAATTTACACATGACTACCGGGTTGTTCTTCCATTGGATCAATGACATGGTGTACATTTTTAGGTGCTCGATCGCATCTCCTGTTTCGTCGAATCTAGAAGGAAATGTAGGTAAAGAACATTTTGGGGGGAATGGCATTTGCTCGAGTTCTTGAGAGAAAGGCGTCTTCTCGGCTTCGCTCATAATCTCTGCCAATTTGTTTTCTTCGCTTCCACCCGAGAGCTCTTTGATTTTTGCCTCCAATTCCATGAGCTTTGCTTCTGTTGCTCGATCCTGTCGTCCGTCCCTTCCTCGACCTTCCTCGTCAGCGGACGAGTCCTCGGGTGGCCCATATCTTTGTGTGTGTGTGGGGGGGGGGGGTACGGAAGGTGGTGGTGGTTGACCTAATCACCCGGACCGATTAGGGTTTCTTGGCCCCATCATAGGTGGTGATTGACCTGATCGGTCATGACGACTCGACGTCCCTCGGCTTGACGAACCTCTTGATCTAGTCTGCTGATTCCTCAACTGATAATTTTCGAATTCCAAGGCGAGATTACGCTGCTGGATCTCCCTTAAAGCCGCCTCCTGCCTTCTTTGACTTTCTAAAATGGCTAAGAGTGTCGGGTCTGTGCTTTCATGGATAGAGTGTCCATTAGGGTGGTGTGGCCTAGGCGGTAGTGGTACCGATGTTGGTGGGGGTAGTATCGGACTAGTTGCATGACCGGTTGCATGGGTAAGTGCATGGCCGATGTTGCTAGATGCTCCTCGCCCCAATTGAATCTGCCTGAGACGTTCTTGATCCCTGCCTAAGGCTTCCTGGTACTCGACTTGCTGCCTTGCTCGTTGTCGCCGGGCTTGTGCTGCAAGCGCTTAATCATCGTCATCGGTATCTGAGGCTGTGAGTCCGTCAACCTGGTCCACTCTTCTCTGGGTCAAGATGACCTGGTCCAATGGTAGGGTGTTATCATCTCGCCCCAGATCCACTTCCTCATCAACAATTGACATGCCTCATGCAGCTGCATGAGATTCCTCGGGCGGTGGTTGTCGACTGTCATCTTGCCTCGGCCCAGTTACCCCTGCCTGCATGCTGCTGCTAGTTATCGTGCGATTCCTCAACATCCTTCCCGCTCCTGAAGTGCTAGCCATCGGGCACAACGCGCGGTGAGCCGAGTATCGTCCCTACCTACGTCAGCAAATACAAAGAACACCTTACTTTGACCTATTTTTTACAAATGAAAAGTTCAAACAATAAGAGGAAAAAGTTCGACTGACACCACAATTACTACTAATCCGATTATTAGGTGGGTTCCACCTATCTACCATATTTTGACCCTATGGTGAATCTGTGGCAGACTGTACTTCTTCGTCTCTATTACTCCGTACGACGTCGCTTTCAGTACCCGATCCATGCATTTAAGTTAGTTTGTCCTTTATTATATATGCTCCAAATTATTAATCTTATGCATGTGATGCTTAAAAACGTACGGCACGCAACCCCAAGGATCGAATCAAGATTTTACAAACTCCATTTTCTCCAAGTCTAATCATGACCATCCTTCCCGAGTTCTCCTTATGACCTTTCCGATGACCTATGATACATCGCCGGGCAAAACTCCACACGATTGACAGCTTATCGCACGAGGAGACGTCTAAAACGCAAAAAATTTGTAATTCCTAACACTCAACAGCTTACTTAATCACTAAAATTCACTCAACCACCGAAAACTAGTAGTCATCCTTTCAGCAGATTCTCTCCCTAGCTTCTAACCCGAGCTGTTAGTCGCCGGTGAGCTTATGAAGATTCTCTGTCGATCAAACTGTTGGTGGGCGAAAAAACGAGATCTCTACTATGCTTGGTGAAGACACTGTTACTGCTGTAACTTTACACACATAGTAAATAACTCAAAACAACGATCATTTCGGACAACATAGTTCATCCTAACTTCAACTACAACACATTAACGTGTACTTATGAGATTTTGATCTTCCCTGAAGGCCTTCTAGGCAAGGTACCCGGAGATCTTAGTCGGATCCCCTTAGTCGGCACCAGAATGTAGATGCATTTTACTACAAACTACATCCAAAGGATAGAAACCTTCTACTCATGTAAATGAAAGTAAAGACTCTACAATGGACACAAGATATACGTGGTTCGGTATGATTACCTACGTCCACGGGGGTGAAAGGGTGAATCTTATTAGTTCAAAGTGTTACAAAGGTGTTGCTCTTAACCCCAAACTCACTTACACGATCAACTCACTTCTCACTTTCTTCTTCCTTGGTGTGATATCAAGTCTCTCTCCTCCCAAAAATTAAAACCTACCTCTCTTGGATATAAGTTCCTCTATTTATAGGAAGGGTTACATACAACCATAATAAGGTGTTGTTCACATTCCATCTAATCTGAAGTTTTGTGGTCGGGCCAGCTTATGTCATCCTTTCTTCTATGCATGTGGCCGATGTATTTTAATTCCTTCGCATGTCTCTCGTCCGAGCCGATTCCTTCGGGTGTTCTCATGGCATGATGTCGCCCTTCTCGTCTATCTCCCTTGAAATTGACCGATGTGACACGTATCTTCTTATCCATTTGACTATTGCTCCTCGTTTAACCCACCGCGTCTTGTCTTATCAGCTCTGTTAGAAGCATGGAGTCGAGTCTTGTCCGACAGTTCCAGAGAAATCATGCCCGATCCACATGGCTTCTTAAATCTCGCACCCGACAGTCTTTATTCTATGCTTCTCGTCTCTTCATTCTTGGGTGTATCATAACTTAAGATGTTGCCACCTAGCCTCATGGATAATTTACACCTATAATTTGATTTTCATAAATGTTTACAGGAAATGTAAGAACTCAAGAATACAACTTTTCTCTTGAAGTTTCTCTCTCCTCAAGACTTTTTTAACTCTCAAAAAATACATCCTCCCTCTCTGAATTTATTGGAACCCTTTATATAAGAAATGACATAATGGATGACAACTAAGTTTTCCTCTTATTTCGGATCAATTCTGCGATCATATCGCGAGAGTCTTAATGTTGGTTCCCGCAAGTTTTGTAACCATCGCAGAATAATCATGCTCTTCTCGTGTTTCTTTCATCGTCAATCATTACGTCATTCTTTTGTGTTATTCGCCAAGTGTTGTTGAAGAGCTTGCGGTGACGCTCGCTGGAAAGTGTTGTTAATCTCGCAGAGAAGTTTTGTAGCGATATTCTGGTCCTACATAGTGTAAGTATCCATTGGGCTTGTTTATCTCACTCTATCCATTAACTTTTAGTGGCAGACAACTTTGATACAAGTGGTGTCGGTTTGTGCGAAGGAGAGATTCGCATTTGGGTCGAGTGAAGGGTCTTGGTTCGGTATAGGGAGGTGACTGTTGGTTTCTTTTATTGGCAGTCCCGTGTATGTAGTTTTTGAAGGTGATGTGTTTAACTTAAACTAACTTTTGTAAATTGTGTATATATACTTATCTATCACAAGCACACCGTATCCATATATTCAGTAAAAGTATGTATGTAAATTATCCCTTTTAAAATCTTCAGTTGAACATGTTTTAAAACATCTGCTTCTTTTTGAAACTTTATAAGTTGTTCTTAAATCAGTGTGCATGGTCTCATAACTCAGCAAGGGAAACACTTGCTGACTTTTCTTTCGGACTTTCTTTTTGTTGTTTATTCTTTACTTTGGTTTAAGCAACCTAGTAATACCCAATCTAGTCAGATTAGCACTTTAGGTTTTGGGTTTGTGCACTAATTACAGATTTCTGAAAATGGGGCGCTATAATTTACCTCGGATTCATCTTCGTATGAAGGAATTATCACTTCTGCCATTCTTTGGACTACCTTCTCTATGATGTTTATTCGTTGCTCTGATTGTGAAATTTCTTCTATAATGCTAACTCTTCTGACATTTGACTTATTTCTGGTGTAAAATTATTGAGTATTTGAAGCCATACTCTCGATCAAACTAGTTGCCTACGAGATTGTATTTTCAGTAAATAAACCACCAGCAGCTGCATCAATCAAATTTTGTTTCTCTGGAAGTAATCCTTCGTAAAAACATTGAATGATGAGTGTTAGAGATATGTTGTGGTGAGGGAAACTCGCCACTAATTTCTTGTACCTATCCCAATATTCGTAAAGAGACTCCCTAACAATTTGGAGAATACCACTAATCTCTTTACGAATGGATGCTTCCTTAGAAGCTGGAAAATACTTCTCTAAAAATAGCCTTTTCATCTCCGTACATGTTGTAATACTCCCTAAGAGAGTCTGCAGCGGACGACCAAGAGTAAAAATTTGGTCTTGAATCGAGACGTAGTGGGACGGAGTAAAGACTAAATCGAAGACCATACCAAATTTCCAGACCAAATTTGGTCTGGGACCAAGACCAAAACCCAAATTTAGTCGGGCGTGGATATAGTTAACGCCCCACACCGAGCGCAAATATAGTTAACGCCCCATACCGAGCGCAGATATAGTTAACGCCCCACGTCGAGCGCACATAAACTCTACGCCCCACACCAGGCGTGGTTTATACCCCCACCCCATATTTTTTTTTTTTTTTAATTTTTTGTGGGGCGTGGACTATACCAACGCCCCACTCATAAATTTGCTGATGAATTTGGGGCGTGGTTTATACCAACGCCTCATTGTTTTTTTCTTTTTTTTTTCTTTTCTGTTTACGTTTTCGCACCAGGCGAACTTATACCATCCGCCCCACGCCGATCTCACGTATACTTCACGCCCCACACCAGGCGTTGTTATAGTTTACGCTCCACCAAAAATTTAGTCTTCCTCCCACTGCGTCACTCAACGGAGTAAACCCAAATTTGATTTTTTTTTTTTTTACTCTTTACTCTTAGTCGCACCGCTGCATACGCTCTAAAGGAAGGTAATACAACCATTCTTCCGCTGAATCTATTAAAGAGAATATGAAAGCTTGCAGCATTGCCATATCACTGTCTTCGGTACCTTGCCCAAGACTTGTCATCTTGTGTTGAAATTTTTGAAGATGACGATTCATATCTTCACCTGGAAGTCCCTTGAACTTTTGTAGATGATGAAGTAGATTCGGCTTCAGCTCCACTGGGTTAGTGATTGTAATACACGGTGGTTGCAAATCTAAGCATGGAGATGTCAACTCTCACAGCTTCTTTTCCATAGGAGGAGGAGGAGGAGGTGGGTTTGTACCGTCTACCATCTCTTCTGGAGATTCTTTTTGAGTTTGTTGACGTGCTTGTAGTACCGTTCCTCTACGGTTTTGAATTCCATAAATCAAGCATTGTGACATTTAAATAATTGGGAACTCATAAGTAGTTGGTCTAGTGTTAGAAGATCTCATAAACAAACATTGTGACATTTAAATCACCAATGAGTACCCAAGGAAAATTATCTCTAGCTCCAATACTATTAATATATTCTCATTGCTCAACTTTCTCATTATAATATGCAGAACCATAGAGAAGAGTAACTAGGAATTCAGGTTTATTGGGATCAGAGGAAATAATCGTATTGACGATTTTATCAGTAGACTGCAAAATATCTAAAGTGAATCCACTCTTCCACATGAGAGAAATTCCACCAGAGAGACCCACATAAGGACATATCCAATTATTAGGATAGTTGAATCTCTTTAAGAATTGCCTCATTTTAGGGGAATCATTTTTGGTTTCACATAGAAATATAACATCCAGATTTTGACTTCCAATTTGGTTCCATAGACTATTTTTGGTGTTAGGGTTGCCAAAGCCCTGGAAATTCCACGACCAAATTCTCATAATTAAAATTAAAATACAACCACCAAAAATGCTATGGAAACTTAGATGGACAAGACATCTAAATATACTAGAGTAGTATCTAGAGAAATAAAAATTCACAACAACAATCTTATAAAGAGAAGCAAACAAGTAGTAGCTACCAAAGTAATAGATAACCACACAGAACATGCATATATTGTTGACAGTTATTATTTTTAAGGAATGATGGCTCTGAACACAAATGGGAAAGAGAACTAAAGAATCATACACAACAAATCTAATTAAAATACCTAGTTGACTAATATGCCAGATGCAACAGTTATTTTTGATGGAATAATAATTGGGTTTAAAATTAGGGTTTCATATAAAAACCTGGTGACAAGTCGCAGCATTTCCATGGTGATTTTGTGCAAATGTTCCATTGGGTGTAAATCTTGTGCTATCAAATGCCATTGATGGTTACCATCATCCTGATTGTGTTGGTATTCCATCATGCTTTATTCGGGGAGATAACCAAAATTGATTGATTCATCAACTCCATTAGAGACAGTTGGAAAATTGGGTTATTATGAGTGTTGGATGGATTGAGATTGAAGGGTAAGGAGTTGTTAATTGACTCTTCATCTTTGGTTCTCTTATTATTTCTCACTTCAGAGTCTTCCAACTCTCGATCTAAATTATCCTTCTCTTGTGAATGAGATAAGAGAGGATTTGGTATAGGGTTAATAGTTGCACCACTGGATGTTTCTACCCCATCTTCCATCATATCGGTATCCGTATTAATGATATAGGCATCCATAAAAAAATAATCCTTCCTCAGTATGATTCCAAACAACATATTCACCATCTTCCATATCTTCCACTTTCTGTTCTAGTGCAAGTCTTTTGCAGTCAGCATCAACATGATCAACTACCCAATAGTCTTTGAAGATCTTGTAAGGATGCATTTAAAAATGGTAAATTACCCAGTGCCTTTGTCCATTTGGTTTATCAGTCCACCCACCTCTTCTTAATGGTTCTCTGAGCTTAACTTCAACATAAACAGTATTGGTTTCATTTCCTCTAGGTAGTCTTTTCCTTCCCTCTGGTTCGACTTTTTTGCCAATATCCTTGCAAATATCTTTGACTAATTTCTCATTTAGAATGACATCCCCAAGGTTCCTTAGCTTGATAATCCAAGTATGATGCTCAAATTTTTGATCCTTAATAAGTATATTAGGATTATACTGAATCAGGCACAACAAATGGCCCATAATATCCCAAGTTTTAAACGAACCCCATCATAAGAATCCTTTTGCTGGAATCTAAAAAGAAAGTGATTTATTCCCTTTGTGATAATCTCATACCTTTTGTAGCTTCTCCAATGATCATTAATTTTTTTTTCTTGACATCTTCATGATTTAAAGTTTTTTGTGCATGATTTTTCCCAGCAAGCTATAAGTAAATTCTTCATACTTTCTAGAAGATACTTGAGCAGAAGCAGTGATTCTTCTTATTGATCTTGGAGTAGTAGTACCAATAATAGTTGATTGTAGACGTGTGCTTAGATTTTCCATTTGAGTGTTGCTTTAAGTAGTCATAGCTTCATATAGAGTTTTGTGAAAATTATGCTTACCTTTGCTTATGAAAATAAGAGAATTAGGGTTTATTTTATAATCCGGATATCGTATCGGACTGTGGAAATCTTGAAAGCAAAGAGGATATTTTAGTTTCCATATTTGTTGGGTTTGGACCATGATAATTGGATTGATTGATTGACTATATTTTTGAATTTGAAATAGCGATAAACTTTCCCACTATAATCACGACATGAAGATATGACCGATTCCAGGGAGTTGATTTTTTGAGTATACGGAGTTGAGTTTAAAGATCTAAGAATAAAAAATGATGAGTGATGATCTAGAATATGAAGATGGGATCCCGGATAATTGAGAGCTTGTAGATGGAATACCATTTTTTTCCAAACAACATTTGAAAACTCGATTAACATCAATGTTACTTTGAGCATACATTACTATGACAAACAACAAACGATCTATACCTTGTTATAATCACTAATGATTACTATCACTGGGAACTACACATGAATCGACTACAGAAACCTGCAAAACATATTAGAACAACATAGTATTAAAACTGAGAGATTTTTCAAAAAGTGCAAAGGGATTGTTAAAACAATTCTTTATTTAAAACTAGACTTCAAAACCTTCTACAAGCATTTGTGAAGCTAAACCAAGTCAAACATTAAGAAAGGAATTAAAGTATACAAATGTGAAAAAGAAATCTAAAAGAGAATCAAAATATTAAGAGATTGAAATCATGGAAGCGAGGGAAAAGAGATTTTTTGGAAATACTGAGGTTGACTCAGTAGTTCACCCCATTTGCAGAGCTCTTTTTGGAAATTAAAAGTGAAAGAAAAGGTCGAGGTCCTTGGTTACTGTAGATGCATTTTACTACAAACTATATCCAAAGGATATAAATCTTCTACTCATGCAAGTGAAAGTAAGAACTTAACAATAGACACAAGGATATACATGGTTCGGTATGATTACCTACGTCCATGGGGGTAAAAGGATGAATCTTATTACTTCAAGGTGTTACAATGGTGTTACCCTCCAAGTTGAACTCTCTTACAAGATGAACTAGTTCTCCACTCTCTTTTTACTTAGTGCGATTTCCAGCCTCTCCTCAAAATTACAACCTAACCTCTCTCAAATACAAGTTCTTCTATTTATAGGGAAGGTTACATACAACCAAACTATGGTGTTGGTCACAATATATCTAACTTGATGCCATGTTGTCGGGCCTGCTCACGTCGTCCCATCTTCTACAAATACGGCCGATGTGATCTGGTTCCTTGGCGGTTTCTCGTCTGAGCCGATCCTTTTGGGTGTTCTCTTGGTGCGATGTCGCCCTTGTCATTGGCCGATACGACATGTATCTTCTTATCCTTTTGACTACCGCTCCTCGTTTGACCCAAAATGTCTCGTCTGTCAGCTTTGTCAGAGATCTGGAGTCAAGTCTTGTCCGACAGCTGTAAGGCGATCATGTCTGATCCACATGGATCCTTAATCCTCGCGCCTACCGGTCTCTATACCATGCTTCTTACTCCTTCCTCCTTGGGTGTATCGCAGTTTAAGATGTTGCCACCTAGCCCTGTGGATAATCTACACCTATATTTATGCCCCTTCTTTCGCTCGTGTGGCAGACACGAATGGAAGAAAGTCATACCATCTTCCCACGTCCTCGTTCATTCCGCGATTTCCGCCATGCAGTCTCCCACTAACCCCCCCTTTATGACTTTGTAACCGTCAGCGTCGGTTACACTTTCTCTTCCTTTAAATACTCCATTTTCCTCCTCTATTTCTTCTACTTCGCTATTTTTTCAGTTTCCAGCCGCTGTAACTATTTTCTTCGAGACACTTCATCACCTTCTCCCTCTGTAAACCATTGTCTTCTAGATTTTATTCCTCCATATCTTCATCACTGAGCGTTACAATAGCTGCGGTTACGTTTCCGTCGTCCCAACCTTCTTCATCAATTTCTGAGTTCTGTGTTATTCCCGTCCATGGCTTCTTCCCCATCTATGACTGAGAAAAGGTGTGTTGATGATGTTTTTTACGATGTTGATGCTTTTCCCCTCTATTCCCTATTTTTTTTGACAGTCCTTCTAAGTATGATGATCGCGCCATGAAATCTATCTTCCTTGACGGTTCTCCTTCTATTTCATGCAGGTCCGAGAAAAGGGGGAAAGATCTCTCTGATGAAGAATTCATTGAGAAGTTGAAGTTGAAGGAGAAGTACGATCTTCAACATTAAGAAATTACCCTGATCTCGAGCCAAAACAACACCTCGAAGAAGTCCGACATGGAATAGTACGAGCAGTCAACCTAATGCGTGGTCATCACTCATAGCCAACTAGAGCTAGGTATTTGTCTCCCTTTGTACAATCATGATAGCCCTTTCTACTACGAGGTTCTCTCTCAGCTCAAGCCTTATCGTGCCCTGGCTCAGTGGACTGGCAACACTTTTCGAATTATGGATGAATGGAGAGCTCGCCGAGATGTTCATGGCTCCACCGCTGACTGTTCGACCTATAAGCCCGAGGATGCTCCAGAATATACCGTTGCTAATTTCCTTGTCAACTATCGAGATGGTACCTCCACCAATGGTGACCTTGCCGGTTTCGCTGCCAGTCCTCATCGTCACAGAACCATGCCCAAGAATGTTGAAAGGATGATGATGGATGGTGATCCCATCGGCCAAGGTTCTAGGCGACCCCATCATACCAATGACCCAATCTATCCCCGAGTTACACTTCTTGTCCTAGGTCCTATTTTACACGGTAATTTCCCGTCGCCTTCATTTCCCGCGGAGCCCTATCCTTTCTGGGTGGTTAATAACGATAAGGCTGATAAGATATGTGTCTTCTTCTGATCTCATCAATTTTTGTTCTTGTTAGTTTTGACGCCAAATGGTTATTTGTTGTCATCAAAGTCTCAGGGAGACTCTACCAAGGTCGCCGTACCGTCGATAAAGAGGGGTATTGGCACAAGGGTTGAAGAAGACCAGGGGAAGGTAACAAACACAGTGATTTTATTATAAGTATATGTACTTGCCCCTGTTTTTTTTCTTCACATGTTCTGACGAGAATCCTTGTGCAGAAATTTCCTAGGCACGATGATGATGAAGCTGGTGTGCACGAGGTTGATCCCCAACCTCTTAGGCGTAATCATTTTAGGGGAAAGCACGTTGTTATTAAGCCGCAGCAGAGTCCGAAACCAATCATCGATATCCCCGAGGAAGATGACATATTCGGCAAGGATTTCTCGGATGATAAGGGCGATGGGAAGGAGATATGCGATAAACAGGAGCCCGTAAAGGAGCCCGAGTTGGAAAAGATTGTGAATGTTGAACCGGTGGTATTTCCTCATCTGCCCCGTATCACTGAAGGGTCGTCATCTAGCGTTGAGACCTCCTTTACCGTTTTTGTCCCTATTTTGAATTCTCTTGGAGAACTTACTTCCCCCGACTTCGGAGCATATACCGATAAACAAAATCTTGTTGCCATGCCCCTTTATGGAGACATAGCTCAGACTCTATACCGTGGTGAGTGACTCTTCATATCTGGGGATGCCCCACTCCTTGATTTCTCCCTTCTTGTCGCCTAATATTCTAATTCACTTGCTTGTATCAGATCCTTAATCGGGTACTGTTGGATGCCGCCAATCTCCATAGGGAGAGGCAGTTGGTGGAGTCTCTCCAACTTCAATTGCAGAACAAGAAGGGTCGCGCGCACGAGCTAGAGATCAAACTCGCCGATGCTCAAGGTATGTTACAACGTTATAAACCTTACTTATGTTTATTGAGTTTATCGTGCCAATATTCTGAGTCGGGTGTCCTTATGCTAGATGAAATAGCTAGTATAGGTTTAGATGCTTCTTCAGAGTTTAGGATCATGAAGAGGAAGTGGGATATCGAAAAGGATTTAGTGGAGAATCTTTATCGGCGGATTGCAAACAATGATGGAAAAATAGATCGCCAGGATGATGAGATCGAAGGACTTCAAGGTGAATTAGAACGATATCGTCAGTTTGAGTATGCCCCTGAAGAAATAGATAATTTACGGGCTCACTTGGTTTCTTCTCAACGCCTTGATGCTGAGAAAACTGCTTTGGCCACGAACTTAGAGCAGCAGGTAGGCGCTTTACAATTGCAGAACCGAGACCTTCACGAGGATCGCCGACGAATATTAAGGGATAAAGATGTGGTGGAGCGGACTAATAGGGATATGATGGGAAAAGTGGGCGAGTTCGAAAAAATTGTGGGTGATCTAGAGTGGAGTAGGTCGCAACTTTCAGTGCTCCAAGTATCGCGCAATTGTTTAATGGACGAGTGGAGTGAACATAAGAAGTACTTCCCCAGTAATGAATTCAATGAGCAATGCTATAACGAGTTAACCATGAAATTATCCAAGGCCGAGGATGAATTGTCTAAGTCGGTAGAGTCGCTTCAGTCAGTGTTACCAGCCCTTTCAGGTCTTATAGGCGATGTGTTGAGGCAGTTCCTTGAGATTAGATTATTTCCTGTACTTGTGAAATTGCTAAACCACATTCAATGAATAATCCCATGTTGTTTTGATTTTGTAGCCGAGCAGAAACGTTCTCAAGAGTTAGATCTGGAGGTCCGACGGTTGAAGCGGGTCGAGGTCGATTTGGGTACCAAGTTGGCCGATGCAGAGGCAGCCAATTTGCAGCTTCACCAGCAGATTGAGGATGAATGCGTCGCCCATGCAGAGGAGATGGACGAGAAGGTTCGGACGGGCGTTGAGGAGTATGTGGAGAATAAGTAGCGTGAAGTCGCGCAAAGGAGGGCCAACGTTGTTCCTCCCAAGGCTTGAATTCCCTTTTTGTAGTGTTGCGTCACTAAGTTGCCCTTCGTCCAGGGTTGTAAATCGCTTTGAACACCTCTTCCCCTTTTATTTCTGATACAATACTTGTTTGTTTAAATGGGGGTGCTGCGTCGCCGATGCTGTTCTTTTTATTTATGTTATACTTTGCGTTTCGTATGGTTTCATGACACTTTCCACGCTTTCTTAATTGACGCATGACGTTGTTGGTTTAGCTCTTGTTTCTTACGTCATTCATGCAATTATTGTTTATGTAAGTTAGTATTTTAACCTTTTCTGTCGAACACACCCAACAAGGAGGGTCATCGGGCCTAATGCCATGTCCTGATTGGGGTATCTCATCACTATCTCTTGGATTCAGTGGAAGGGTACCAGTCAACCTAATTCTAGGCTCGATTTCCCCGAGCGGTTATTGATCAACCAATCTCGGGCAAGTGGTCACAACCACTTGCGATGGGGGTGACCTTTCAAATGTAAGTAGGCCACCTAGATGAGAAGACCTCGTGTCTTAACAACCTGTGGAACTGGTTTCCAACCACCAGAACCCATAGGCTACCTCGGCACTTGCACACTGCCACTGCCCCGAGTACGAATATCCAGGCGACTATAAGGCACCTCGGCACTTCCACACTGGCTTTGCCCCGAGTACGAATGCACATTCGAGTGTAAGTCACCTCGGCACTTCCACACTAGCTTTGACCCGAGTACGAATGACCATTAGTCACTCATGCCCTATCTCATACCCCTCACGGTTTTATAGAAATATAAGACAAGTATGCCCACCTTTTCACCGCACCTCCCTTCATGGGTGGTATAGCTTTAGATACTTGACGTTCCAGGGTTTGGGCTCTTTTGTTCCATCGAGTCTCAGTAGCCGATATGATCCCTCGCCTGACTTAGATGCAATTATATACGGCCCACCCCACTTTGGTGCTAGTTTACCGCCCTTTTTGTCGCGCTCCCATTCGGCCAGAAACTTCAGCACTTGCTTCCCTGGTTGAAATTCCCTTGGGCGAACACGCTTGTTGTACTATCGTTGTAACCTCCTTTGGTAGTTTTCCATTTTTTGTAGTGCTATCTCTCTTGTTTCTACCATATCGTTGAGTTTTGCTAAAATTAGGTCGGACGAGACGTTTCTCCTCCAAACTTATGTTCTAGTAGTAGGGATCATTCCTTCCGTTGGTAGAATCGCCTCGGTTCCATAAGTAAGCATGAACGGCGAGAATCCTGTAGCTTCCATCCGTGTGGTCATGTATGCCCATAAAATATTGTATAGTTCCTCGCACCAGTTACCATATTCCCCATCCAATTTCTTCTTCATATTGTCGGCGATTGTTTTGTTGGTAATCTCGGCCTGCACATTACTCTGGGATAAATGGGGGTATATTTACTCTTCCTAATGTTGTACGTGTTGAACAGAAGATCAATATTTTCCCCTTGGAGTTGTTTTCCATTATCGGAGACGATAGATACTGGGACCCCAAAGCGGCAAATGATATGTTCCCAGATAAACTTGAAGACATCTTTGTCCCGGATGTGCCTCAGTGGTGCTTCCTCTACCCATTTGGTAAAGTAATATGTGTCCACGATCAAGTACTTCCTATGCCATGTTCCTACATGTAATGGTCCGACAATGTCTACCCACCATTTGGCAAAGGGCCATGGGCTTATAACAGAGTTTAAAGGTACTCCTGGCGCCTGTATTTTCTTGCCAAACCGTTGACATTCTTCACAAGATTTCGCCATTTCCTTTGCATCTTCATTCATGTATATCCAAAAATAGCCCATTATCTTTTCCTTGGCCGATAAGCTTCTCCCCGATCTGTGATTTCCGGCGGCTCCATAGTGTAATTCATGCAAGATTATGTGGCCTTCTTCTTTACTTAGGCACCGTAAAAGTGGTCCCAAGTAGGATCTCATGTATAAGATCCCTTCCCTAAGCTCGTAGGCGCCCGACTTACTTTTGACTTTATTTATCTCATGCCGACCTTTGGGTAGCTCGCCCGTTTCCAGATATTGGTGTATCGGCTTTCTCCAATCGCCCTATTTATATCGATCGGCTATGTTAACCACCACTTCGATCTGTGCGTTGGGTGTTTCTTGGATGGAGGTAGTAAAGAGCCTTATAACACGAATGCCCTCTATGCTCGGGTCTATCAGCTGTGAGGCAATGTAAGATAGAGCATCCGAGTTCCTGTTGTCTTTTTTATAGATGTGTTGGAACTTAATGCTCGGTATTTGGTTGATGTAAAATTGGGCGAGTTCCCAATACTTTTGCAACACTGGATCGTGTGTCGCGTATTTGCCCATAATCTGTCGGATCACCAACTGTGAATCACTAGTTAAGCAAACCTCCTGTAGCCCCATTTCTGCAATTATTCGTAAGGCGTGGATTACCGCTTCGTACTCGGTGACATTGTTTGTCGCTTTGAATTCCAGCCGGAACGAGTGCACTATCTTTCTTCCTTTCGACGTGGTGAATACCAACCCAAGGCCTGACCCCTCTTTGTTTGATGCCCCATCGACGAAAACTTCCCACCGTGTGGGACTACTGGCTGCTAATAGGTCAGCAGTCTCTTCTAGTTCTTCCATCATACCCGGTATATCTTCCACCTCGTCTTCATCACTAAGTGGGAAATCTGCTAGGAAGGCGGCCACTACCTGTCCTTTGATCGCCGTCCTTGTCTCTTACACAACATCATACTGTTTGATTAAGGCTCCCCATTTAGAGATTCTCCCCGATCGCCCGACATTATCCAAAACTGCTTCGATAGGCGATTTGGTGAGCACCCGTATGCGATGAGCTTGAAAATATGTTCGGAGTTTGGAAGCGGCAAAAGATAGTGCCAGTACCATCTGCTACATTCTGGTATAGTTTTTCTCAGCCGGACTTAGCGTTTTAACCAACACTGCTCTAATGGCATATAGGGTCGCCCCTAAGTATAGGGTAAGGATTTCCGTCGGCTCGGGCCTCTGCAGAACCGGGAGGCTGGCTAGGTGTAACTTGATATTTTGAAAGGCCTCTTCACTAGCATCCGTCCATTGAAACTTCTATCCTTTCTTCAGAATGTCATAAAAAGTTTTACATTTGTCCGATGACCGTGACACGAATCGCCCCAATGTTGTTATACATCCATTTAGGTTCTGCACATCCTTTACTGTCGCGGGAGAGGGCATTTTTAAAACAGCCCTAACCTTCTCGGGATCTACCTCTATTCCTCTGGGGGTGATGATATATTCTAGGAATTTTCCCGTTGTGACCCAAAAGTCGCACTTGGCGGGATTAATATTCATCTTGTGCTTCCTCATCTTCTGAAAGATCTCACGAAGGTCTCGGACATGATCCTTAGCTCGGCGACTCTTGACTAACATGTCATCTACGTATACTTCTATGGTATCATGGATCTTATCTTCGAACATATCTCCTACCAATCTTTGATATGTAGCGCCGGCGTTCTTAAGTCCGAATGGCATTTTGGCATAAAAATACAGCCCCCTCGGTGTGAAGAAGGAAGTATGTTCCTGATCCTCGGGTGCCAATGGTATTTGGTTGTAGCCCATGTATCCATCCATCAATGTCATCGCCTCATACCCAACTATTGATTCTACTAGATGATATATGCTCGGGAGAGGGAAGTTGTCCTTCGGGCAGGCCTTGTTCAAGTCACTAAAATCAATACATATTCTGACTCCTCCTTTTTTATTTGGAACCACGACCGTGTTAGATATCCACTGTGGGTAATGGGATTTTATGATTATTCCGGACTCTTGTATATTTTTTAGCTCGACCTCGACCGCTGCCTGTAACTCTGGTGCAATACGCCTCATCTTATGTCTAACTGGTTTAAACCTTGGATCAATCTTCAAGTTGTGGCAGCAGTCCGCTGGGTCAATGCCCTCTAAATCGTGCACTTCCCAAGCGAACGCGTTTAAATTTTCCTTTAACACTACTATAAGTTGGCTTGCTTTCTCATCCGAGAGCAATGTTCCGATCCTTATTACCCTTGGCTCCTCTAGTGTCCCCAAATTCATTTCCCGAGTTGGCTCAACTGTCGAGAAGTTAGATTTAGGTTCTCTGAACGGATCCACTCCCTTTAATTGCTATAAAGGGTCTTGTTCTTGTGTCTTGTATGCCGGGACCGCTTGTGAAATAGCCTCCTCTAACTCGTCTGCATCCCTAACTTATTTGGCTTTATTCTTCTCTCGCCTTTGTCGGGATCGCCGATCTTCATTAATTTCAACCTCAACCTGCATGCATTGTCGTGCTGCTTGGGGGTCACCTACAACTTGGGAACCTTAAACTCTAATGATATACCGATGCTACCCCTTTAATCCCCGCGATCCAAGGTCGTCCGATAATTGCTTCATACGGCGAGGCGACGGCGACCACGCAAAAAGTGGTTAGTGTGTCTAGGAAGCCCCCACCGTCCGAGACCCTCAAAGTTACCTCGCCTTTAGGGATGGTTATCGTGCCATTAAAGCCGTAGATGCAATACGTTTATGGGACGAGGATGTCGTCTGACATCTTTATTCTCTTGAACGTGTCGTAGAATAACACCTCGAATGAACTTCTGATGTCCACGTGTTGATGGTGGATTTCTATTTAAAGGCTAAAATTGTAAAAAGCCAATTTTTGTAAGATAACGTCCTGCAAAGGATAAAACCTTCAGGTGATGAATATTTCTCGCCATGATAATTCATTGGAGCATGTGCAACCATCCCTGAGAATTATAACCTACCCAGAGCGGAGCATGTAGCAACCATCCCGATTTTCTGTAGGTTTGCAGCATTACAATTAATGCCCTACTCAAAGACTTGTGTTCGACATGCAAACACCCGTAGGCTACCTGACGCGGGTTATATTAGCCCCATTGAACACATGCAAGACTACCCATATTAGTCTCACCTTCTAAAAACAAACAACGGCATATTACATGTGTCACAAAACAATCTCAACCATCCATCTTCGCAGACATAGATGGAGGGTATAGATATAGATTCAGGGGTCCGGAGCATGTCGGCATGATCACCGTAGACCCACCTGCACACATAACCCGTCGGATAAGACCAACTACAGTTGGTTGTCCCAAACCGTTCGGCCAAAGAAGGCATGTCGCGCGGCCAAAGGCTTCTATTGATCGTGAGCGTCCAACTTCTCAGGCATAGTTGGATGGCTTAGATTACACTTTAAACACGCCGTAAAGTGATGGTGCACCGTTGGCGGGCCCACTTTCCACCTGCATAATCGACTCCCTCATAAGCAAGCCGTGATGCAAGATACGATTTCCCAAACAAGGCTAGTTTGACGCCTTAGCAGGTTGAGAATATCCAAAACGATCACAACCATCCAACTTCGCAGGCATAGTTGGATGGCTTAGATCGCGCCCAGAGCCATGGAGAAAGTATGTACATTCTCACAGACAACCAAGGTTTCTGCATGCATGTCCGGCCTCCCCAAAGGAGACACGCAACTCTAAAATCGGTCGCCCAAAGTGGTCGGTCCGAAACCCTAATGTCGTAGAATCATCTCATAAGTCCATCTTCGCAGGCTTGGATGGAAGGAAAAGATGGAAACTTAGAGGGAACCGAGTATGCTAGCATGACCACCGTGGGCCCGACTTCACGCCTAGATGATCGGCCAAGACCGGCAGTGATCAAGTTCCTCGGTACACGCGCCCAAAGGTGGCATGTCACGGCCCCTCCATAAGTTCTAATCTCGACCACTCGTCTTTGCCACCTAAATCGAGTGGCTTAGATCAAATTTTTGCGAGCCAAGAAGGCATGGGCGTGGACACCATGGTACCACCTCCATGCAAGGCTGGTCGGCTTCTCCATTGGAACCCTCTAAGCATGCAAACGTTTGGGCCAAAATAGGCAGCATGCGCGCCTGCCATCCAACGATCGCAAGCAAGGCTACGAGCCATCTCGTCCGTCCAACTTTGCAAGCTTGGACGAATGACTTAGGGTGTGAATCAACCAGCAAACAAGGTATCACCATGATCACCATCCGTCACTCTTCTTCACAGGGTGACCGACCAAGGCATGGACTGTCTATACAGCCTCCAAACGGTCACCTGAAGATGGATGCATGCGATGTTATACCAAGTTCACGATTCACCCTGCACTATTTTCTGTGGGTCCCACGATCCACACACTCAAGACATTAATCACGTCACAACTGGGGGATACAAACTGGGGTATTGGTCTGGCGTTTTATAGCGTGCAGCGTGCAACACGCCATCACAAGATCGTGTCAGGGAAACATGGGCGGTTAGCGATGATAGGAGAAGTGGGCAAGCAACCGTGTGACACTAACACACAACTCCACTTCCTCCATCACTCCACTTCCTCCACTTTCCCACGAGAGACGTGAAGAAGGCTTATCGACTTGTATAAATAGGTTCTCCTCCCTATTTTCCAACAACACAGAAAAACCAAGTGTTAATACCATCGTATTCAACACCCAGAGCCTGCCTGCAACATTTGCTAGCCTGCTCAATCTTTTGTTAACAAGTCATCAAATAGCCTTCACCCTCATACTCTCAACACCTTCTTCGCTTCCCTCCCTAAGATCAACCTCACATCCTTCACCTGTGACCGAAACAAATATGGAACGGCCGTGTCTTCGGTTTAGGACAGAATTGTACAGATTATCTCTCGAATCAAAAGTGCTCATCGTGAAGCACACTTGTTGAAGGTTTAAATTCACTTCTCATCCACACACACCCAAAATTACCTAAACATGCAGAAGTAGTTTTCTCCCACAAACAATTGGCGACCACAGTGGGAGGTTAATCTATCGGTTATGAAGTCGATCTCTTCAATACCATTTCAATTTTCAAGAATGGTGGATCTTAGATCTGGATCAGCAACCAATCCCGAGGGAAGTAGCGCCGACAACACTTCTAGAGCTGATATCCCAATTACTGGTGTCACTATACAACCCGCCAGTACAATCAACGTATCCCGTGGAGTTGCGTCTTCTACCATCAGTACCACCAATACCAGCGGAGCAGGAGCGGACATTCCAGTAGGTGTGACACATCCCATTACAAGAGCTAGAGCGGCTGCAAATCCAGGAATTTCCTCAAGCATGACACCTCCGTCCATCACTAGAATGACTGCTACTCCCCCTTCAGGACGAGGATCTGGAGGACCCAAAGGAGGACAACCTCCTATAACCATGGTGGACTTGATGGAGAGACAAGAAACCCTCGCTAAAGATCAGGCAGACATGGAAACCACTCAGAAGGAGGTACTCACCTTCCTTAAAACATTAACCGATCGATTACCGCAAGAGTCGAGACAGCCCCAAGGGAAAACAAGAAATACGTTCAGCACACCTGGAGTAGGTGCCTCAGTTAAGCAAGCCTACCTGAACGAAGAGTCTTATGCTGCTGACCACGCAAGAAAAAAGGACCAGGAGCGTCTCAAGGAAAGGAGCCGATCATCCAACTTTATTACACGTGAAGATCTGGAGAGACTCCTCCAAAATCGTGGCAAAGAAAATCCGATGGACGCGCATCGACACCAGCCTCCATATCCACAAGACGTGCAGCGGATTCCTCTTCCCAGGGGATACACCTCCCCTCAATTCACCCTTTACGATGGTATCAGTAATGCTCGTGAACACGTCTCTCGATTTTTAGAATCCTTAGGAGAACACGAATACAATCACGTTCTCCTCCTGAAGGAATTCTCCAAATCACTTACGGGGAGAGCCTATACGTGGTACAACAACATCGCACCCGACAGCATATCCAATTGGAGTGAGATGGTCAGCACATTTTACAAGAAGTACTTCTTTGTATCTGAGCAAGTTACTTTCTCAGACCTGGGGGGAATCTCCCAACGGAGCAACGAACATCCAAATGATTTTGTCAAAAGGTTCAGAACACAAGCGTTGGACTGCCATGAACCAAATGTCACAGAACGACAGCAGGTGGAATTATGCATCAACGGAATGATACCCATATATCGCTCCCTACTGGAAAACTTTGGATTCCAGACGTTCTCAGATCTCCATGAAGCATCCAAACGTTCGGCCACTACCGCCCCAACATTATTGGAAAGAACCAGGATCGTTCGGAGCTACGATTCATGAGATAATCGGGGGGAAAAGCGCCTCATCAACAAACAATATAATACTGGCCCTTATGTCAGTGTAGTAAGCGAAGGCGGAAAGATAAAAGCTCCAGCGGTGGCAGAACAACTACCCAAGCGTGCGGCTCAAACGCATAAAGCTTCGCCTCGAAAAGGAACATGCAAAGATCCTGCACAGAGCACCGAAGACACAGGCTTCCTGTTTTCGATAAATGAAGTAATGGAACTCTTGGAGGCATGGATTCATGATGATTCTATCAAGCTACCTCCTATCATACGTCCACCAACTGAGAAAGACATGGAAGACCCTAAGTACTGTCGTTATCATAGGTTTGTCCACCACCCAACTAAGGATTGCAACAAGTTGAAAGAAATCTTCAGGGAAAAGATAGCAGCAGGAGAGCTTCAATTGGGAAATGAAGGAGTTCACAGAGACCCTCTTCCTGTCCGAAGTTACATGATCTCTGGAGACTCTGTGCGTAAGACTGCACAATCCATGATGGAACACCTATGTGAAATCTTGTACCTTTCCAAGGTACAACATCAAGATATATTCATGGCCCTCAACCGTATTGTGTCAGGAAGGCGCTTGTACCCAGAAAAAGAAGTCGTTCCAGCATCTCAAGCCTCCTTGGAAGATAGCGCCAACAAAGGAAACTAGGGACTTTTGACCGTCGCCCATTTGAAAGATGTCAAGTTCGATAGCACATTAATCGATGCATATTCTGAATTCAACATCGTTACTATCAAGACCCTGCAAGCTGCGAAAATCTCAAAGCAGGAGGCTACCCATGGTCCGAATGTGATCAAGAGCCTAGCAAGAGAGTTTGTGGATGTCAACGGATACATTGACCTTGATGTCAATATCGGTAACACTCCAACACAATCCAGATTCCATATAATTAAGGAACATCCATATTACGACATGATTCTGGGGCGCCCGTGGGTACACGAGGCGCATTCCTTACCAATCTCAGTACCTGGAAGAATCTCCAACAAGCCAGCTCCGATGATTTTCAACAAACCTTGGAGACTCGAAGACTGCCTGTTGCCTCCATACCAACAACTCACAAGCATAACGCAACCCCCTGGTGAAAGCCCTTCGTCCTACGTCAAGAGATTCCGAGCCCAAGTAAGTATCATTGAACAACCCTCTTTGCAAGTAGTGGATGATTGTCCTGCTGGACCACATGGGACTGTTTCACCTGATAGGCAGGCCACCACCAAGAGATGTGAATGGAGTGCTGGCCCCTTTAAGTGCTTCACCAAAAGTTTGGAAGCAGTCACGTGTCAGAAGCAAGTTGTTATACCAAGTCCAAATCCGTTTCAAATCGGAGATATGGTAGCAAAGGTAACCACATTCCAAGTTGGAAACATGGCAGTAAAAATAACTGCCCAACCTGATATGCCTGCAAAGGAAGAAGAAGTATTCTTAGTGGCATATGTTATCTTGGGAGGTTACTGCAAGATCATCAATGCAGACAAACTCAAAGGTGTGGTTGTTCACTCACGATGGCTCAAGCCCTACCTCACCTAAAGACACGACATCACCTCTCTAATCCCCCCGGAGGGATTCCTCCAACAATTTTCCTTTTCATAATATTTGTAATTCCTTCAAAATGATGGCACCGCTTGCCTTCATACTTATTAGGGTTTCAATATTTCTTCAAGTAATCAAGATTTCATTCCTTTTATAATTTCTCATAAAATCACACAAAGTTATGAGTCACCTTCAAACCACCATTACCCATAAAGAAAACCCTAAATCCTCATACCAAATCTTCATACCAGCCTGGTAATATGGGAGGAATAAAATATGTAAAAAGGGGAGGAGGAAGGTATCCTACATGATCTACTTCAACAGAGCCAGACTTACGTCAGGGGGCACAAGCATAAAAAATATGCATGTTTCGAAAGCAACATTGAATAAAACTTTGCTCAAGACAAGCAAGCAAAGAAGAAAACTTCAAACTCAGCCGCCACTGAGTATTAAAAAAAATACACAAAGAAGAATAACAGGGAAACTCAATTGCTGGTTGCGTCTTCATCACTGTTGGGATCCACATCTTGTGCCTCTTTATCCAGAGATGCCTCAACTTCTTCTTCGGGCACAGCAGCTACCGCCTCAACATCTTCAGCATGCGTATATTCTGCACCTTCTACAGAATCCATTGCAAATTTAGAGATCGTGCCAATCACTTTCGGACGTTCAGTCTCATCAGTATCAGGGTCAAGGATTATCACACCACCACGTATTGGGTAATCACACTTCCCATCACCCGTAGGACGTTCGTGTTCAACCCTCCGTCTCTTCAACCGAGCCGCAAACCCTTCAGCTCTCGAGCTTACTGGTGCTTGTGATGCCTCGCGTTTCCACTTCGCTCGCAACGCTTCTTCATGTCTTTGTTTCTCCTCCATATCGATTGCAACTGAAAGAGCACGGAGCCGCCCCCTGACAATGGTTAAATGCAAGACAGACATTCCTTGTACGGCATGGCCGACTTCATGAAGTGGCAAATCAATTTTAGCCATCACCTCTTCATGCGCGTTAGCTTTTGGTTTATCAACTTCAAAACTTTTTTCTGAATAAGCTGCAGAGTGATCATCACCAACACCTTTCATGATATACTGCAAAAAATAGGGGAAGATAAGTTGCGGCGGCACATAAAAAATATTCTAATCACAACTATCGCCGGTCAATTAAGAAATCAACGTATGGAGCAATACCTGAGATGTTGAAGAAGACGCTAATGAGAAGAATACAGGAAAACTTCTTTATATGCTTCATGATCCAACAAGATTCCCAGGGGAAAAGAAGTCCACCTTTGCCGCTTTCTGAGGCTGTTGAGTCAGGATTGTGATCAACAATGTTTATCGAATGCTAGGCATATGAGAAGGCACACAGAAACAGGAAGACAAAGGTGGATCGACCCACCAAGATGTACTTCCCCATCTGAGCTTTACCATTGGAATGATCAACTCAAATGGCTCCAAGGCATTTAACAAACATGACATACCTCCTCCCACGCAACGAGACGATCAACCGAAGAAGGCACAACAAACCCATGTTCGATCAGACATGCACATGCCCCCACATGCCTATCAAACAGGCGCAACAAAGTGACGTTGGTTGAAGCATATACATGGTGGGGTCCATATTCATCTAGGGTTACATGCACAGCTGCCTACGTTCAAAGCAAGAATGCTCGCATCGGGTCCCACCAAAGCGGGCTCTCGACAGAGGCAGGCATAGCAAGGACAGGACGACTCGTCTCTCCTGGTAACATCAAACTTTATCTCAAAAGTTTTATCTTTATTAGTCACCATCTTATGCCTACCCTGCAATAGTGTAATCATTACATGCTAGGAAGGGGACTTAATGTTGATGGTGGATTTCTATTTAAAGGCTAAAATTATAAAAAGCCAATTTTTGTAAGCTGACGTCCTGCAAAGGATAAAGCCTTCATGTGATGAATATTTCTCGCCATGATAATTCATTGGAGCATGTGAAACCATCCCTGAGAATTATAACCTACCCAGAGCGGAGCATGTAGCAACCATCCCGATTTTCTGTAGGTTTGCAGCATTACAATTAATGCCCTACTCAAAGCCTTGTGTTCGACATGCAAACACCCGTAGGCTACCTGAAGCGGGTTATATTAGCCCCGTTGAACGCATACAAGACTACCTATATTAGTCTCACCTGCTAAAAACAAAAAGCGGCATATTACATGTGTCGCAAAACAATCTCAACCATCCATCTTCGCAGGCATAAATGGAGGGTATAGATATAAATTCAGGGGTCCGGAGCATGCCGGCATGATTACCGTAGACCCACCTGCACACATAACCCGTCGGATAAGACCAACTACAGTTGGTTGTCCCAAACCGTTCATCCAAAGAAGGCATGTCGCGCGGCCAAAGGCTTCTATTGATCGTGAGCGTCCAACTTCGCAGGCATAGTTGGACGGCTTAGATTATACTTTAAACACGCCGTAAAGTGATGGTGCACCATTGGTGGGCCTACTTTCCCCTGGCATGATCGACTCCCTCATAAGCAAGCCGTGATGCAAGATACGATTTCCCAAACAAGGCTAGTTTGACGCCTTAGCAGGTTGAGAAGATCCAAAATGATCACGACCATCCAACTTCGCATGCATAGTTGAATGGCTTAGATCGCGCCCAGAGCCATGGAGCAAGTATGTACATTCTCACCGACAACCAAGGTTTATGCATGCATGGCCGGCCTCCCCAAAGGAGACACGCAACTCTCAAATCGGTCGCCCAAAGTGGTCGGTCCGAAACCCTAATGTCTTATAATCATCTCATACGTCCATCTTCGCAGGCTTGGATGGAAGGCAAAGATGGAAACTTAGAGGGAACCGAGTATGCTAGCATGAACACCGTGGGCCCGACTTCACGCCTAGCTGATCGGCCAAGACCGACAGTGATCAAGTTCCTCGGTACACGCGCCCAAAGGTGGCATGTCACGGCCCCTCCATAAGTTCTAATCTCGACCACTCGTCTTTGCCACCTAAATCGAGTGGCTTAGATCAAATCTTTGCGAGCCAAGTAGGCATGGGCGTGGACACCATGGTACCACCTCCATGCAAGGCTGGTCGGCTTCTCCATTGGAACCCTCTAAGCATGCAAATGTTTGGGCAAAAAGAGGCAGCATGCGCGCCTCCCATACAACGATCGCAAGCAAGGCTACGAGCCATCTCGTCCGTCCAACTTTGCAAGCTTGGACGAATGACTTAGGGTGTGAATCAACCAGCAAGCAAGGTATCACCATGATCACCATCCGTCACTCTTCTTCACAGGGTGACCGACCAAGGCATGGCCTGTCTATACAGCCTCCAAACGGTCACCTGAAGATGGTTGCATGCGATGTTATACCAAGTTCACGATTCACCCTGCACTATTTTCTGTGGGTCCCACGATCCACACACTCGAGGCATTAATCACGTCATAACTGGGGTATTGGTCTGGAGGTTTACAGCGTGCAACGTGCAACACGCCATCACAAGATCGTGTCAGGGAAACATGGGCGGTTAGCGATGATAGGAGAAGTGGGCAAGCAACCGTGTGACACTAACACACAACTCCACTTCCTCCATCACTCCACTTCCTCCACTTTCCCATGAGAGACGTGATGAAGGCTTATCGACTTGTATAAATAGGTTCTCCTCCCTATTTTCCAACAACACAGAAAAACCAAGTGTTAATACCATCGTATTCAACACCCAGAGCCTGCCTGCAACATTTGCTAGCCTGCTCAACCTTCTATTAACAAGTCATCAAATAGCCTTCACCTTCATACTCTCAACACCTTCTTCGCTTCCCTCCCTAAGATCAACCTCACATCCTTCACTTGTGACCGAAATAAATCTGGAACGGCCGTGTCTTCGGTTTAGGCCAGAATTGTACAGATTATCTCTCGAATCAAAAGTGTCCATCGTGCAGCACATTTGTTGAAGGTTTAAATTCACTTCTCATCCACACACACCCAAAATTACCTGAACCTGCAGAAGTAGTTTTCTCCCACAAACACCACGAGAATCCTTCTTACTCCCCATTCCTCGATTAGTAAAGTGATGACCAATGGATCGTTGTGTGCCTGCCCATTTGCTGGGACATCCTTGGCCGAGAATGAGATAGGTTGCATCATCCAAGGTTCCATCGGCAGGGTCTTGGCTATGATAAATATTTCTTTACCATCGCGGTCCCTCTTGTGGATTCTTGAAGTGATTGTCGGGCCGAGAGTATAGTCTCGAATAGCTGAGTGTGAAATGGTATTCACAAATTGTGTTGACCTATCAATCCGAACTTGATGAACTGGTACATCGGGTGTTGTTGTCGTCTGAGCTGGATGTCGGACGAACTGTCTCAGGTACCCATCTCGGATGAGGTGTTGAAAAATATCCTCCACTTCTCGACAATTATTAGTAGAGTGGCCCCTATACTGATGGTAGTGACAATACTCGGGGTGGTTATTTGTTTCTTGGAACTGGACTCCCCTTGAAGATGGGTAATTGATGTCGTTCCTCTCCTCGACTTCCTTTAATACTTCCTCCAAAGAAGCGTTCAGTGGGTTATACGATCGGACTTCATGCCTCGGCCTCTTCCCTTTGGCCACCCATTCTTTCTTCTCACTGATTCTTGGTGGGGGATCTGATCTCTTCTCGGGATGCCTAACAAGATCGTCCATAACTGCTTTAGCCTCAACACCAACTTCAGCAATATCTTCTTGTACTCCTCTATCTCTTGACTCGGCTTGAATTTCTTCTAGGGCGATAAAATTATCTTGCATTTGTCGCATTTCCTTTAAGGTTTTCGGCTTTTCAGAGAACATAGCTATCCAGATGAGGTCCGATCTCCCTAATGCATTTTCGAATCCAAAGATTCCTTGATCTACTGGTATTTTCCAATTTCAGTACACAACTTCCTCCACCTGTCGGTCAAGGTTCTCAAAGTCTCTTTCAACCTCCGGGCGAGGGTAAATAGCTTGTTCATTCTTGGCCGAGGTCGGATGTTGTGCATATAGGTTCGAGAAAAGCCTCGATCAGTGCATCATAACCGTTGATCGATCCTGGTGGAAGTGAATAAAACCAATCTCTCGCCTCTCCCTCCAAGCTGTCCGGGAAGAATTTACACATGATCACCGAGTTGCTCTTCCATTGGATTAATGACATGGTATACATTTTTAGGTGTTCGACCGCATCTCCTATCCCGTCAAATATAGAAGGAAACGTAGGTAAGGTGCACTTTGGTGGGAATGGCATTTGCTCAAGTTCTTAGGAGAAAGGTGTCTTCTCGGCCTCGCTCATGATTTCTGCCAATTTTTTCTCTTCGCTACTCCCCGATAGCTCCTTAATCTTTGCTTCCAACTCTTTAAGTTTAGCTTCTGTCGCCCCGTCCTGTCGTCCGACCCTTCCTCGCATTTCTTCATCGGTATATGAGTCATTGGGTGGTCCGTATCCTTGTGGGCAAGGGATGGGAGATCGCCTGGACCGACTAGGGTGGTTGATCGGCCCAGTCATAGGTGGTTGATCGGATCTGCCATGATTACTCGACGTTCCTTGGTTGGACGATCCCCTTGATCTGGTCCGTTGATTCCTCAACTGATAATTCTCATACTCCAGGGCGAGATTCCGTTGCTGGAGTTCTCTTAGTGCCGCTTCTTGTCTTCTTTGACTTTCCAAAATGGCCAATAACGTCGGGTTTGTGCTTTCATGACTAGAATGTCCATTAGGATGGTGTGGCCGAGGCGGTAGTAGTATCGATGTTAGTGGTGGGGGTAGTATCATACCAGTTACATGATCGATCGGGTGGACAGGCGCAGGGATGATGTTGCTAGCTGCTCCTCGCCCCAACTGAATCTGCCTAATACGTTCTTGCTCTCTTCCCAAGGCTTCCTAGTACTCGGTTTATTGCCTTTCTCTTTGTCGCTGGGCTTGTGCTGCAAGCGCTTCCTCATCGTCGTCTGTATCTGAAGCTGTAAGTCCATCGACTTGGTCAACTCTCCTATGGGTCAAGATAACCTGGTCTAAGGGTAGGGTGTTATTATCTCGCCCAAGATCCACTCCTACATCAACAGTTGGCATGCCTCGCGCTGCTGGATGAGATTCCTCGGGAGGTAGTTGTCGACTGTCTTCTTTCCTCGACCCAGTTACCCCTGCCTGCATGCTGCTGTTAGTAACTGTTCGATTCCTTAACATCCTTTAGGTCCTTGAAGTGCTATCCATCGGGCGCGACGCGTGGTAAGCTGAGTATCGTCCCTACCTACGTCAGCAAATACAAAGAATACCTTACTTTGACCTGATATTGTAAATAAACATTCAATAAGGTGAGAAATATTCGACTGATACACAGGTTGTCGCTACGCCAGAGCCTCCAGATGTAAAGCATGCTTCGGTCATCAAATCAATTCTGCTTACCTACCCTATTTTGACTCTATTGCTGACCTCATGACAGATTCTATATTAGGTCTCTACCATTTCGTACGATGTCACCTTCAGTACTTGTCCTCCACATTTAAGCTAGTTTGTCCTTTATTCTATATGCTCCAAATCATTAAACTCATGCATGTGATGGTAGAATGGTACGACGCGTAAGTCAGCTTAAGTTTCTATTGTTGTTATTTTCCCATGGTTCTATCATGGCCGCCTTCCATGAACATTTCTCAAAGAACTTTTCGATGATTGGACAACATCGCCGGGCAAGACATCTTAAAAACGGTCGCTTAGCATGCAAAAGGACACCTTAAACTTGACCCTTCGTAACTCTAAACACATAAACCGCAACAAGAGAACAACTTATTTTACCGCCAAAACCTACTTAAACATCGAAAACAAGAAGTCATCCCACCAGCAGATTCTCAACCTAGCTTCTAACCTGCGCTGTTAATCGCCGGTGAGCTTATGAAGACTTTCTGCTGATCAAACTATTTGTGGGCGAAGAAACGAGAATTATGCTACACCTTGTAATGACGCTACTACTACTTTAACTTTGCATGCACACTAAATGACTCAAAACAATCACTATTTCGGCCAACAGAGTTCATCCTATCTTCAACTGCAACACTTGATCGTGTATTCAGGAGCTTTTGATCATCTTTGTAGGCTTTCAAGGCAAGGTATCCGGAGATCTTAGTCGGATCCCCTTAGTCGGCGCCAGAATGTAGATACATTTTACTACAAACTACATCCAAAGGATAGAAATCTTCTACTCATGCAAGTGAAAGTAAGAACTTAACAATAGACACAAGGATATACGTGGTTCGGTATGATTACCTACGTCCACGGGGGTGAAAGGATGAATCTTATTACTTCAAGGTGTTACAATGGTGTTACCCTCCAAGTTGAAAACTCTTACAAGATGAAATAGTTCTCCACTCTCTTCTTACTTAGTGCAATTTCCAGCCTCTCCCCAAAATTACAACCTAACCTCTCTCAAATACAAGTTCTTCTATTTATAGTGAAGGTTACATACAACCAAACTATGGTGTTGGTCACAATATATCTAACTTGATGCCATGTTGTCGGGCCTGCTCACGTCGTCCCATCTTCTACGAATACGGCCGATGTGATCTGGTTCCTTAGCGGTTTCTCGTCCGAGCCAATCCTTTTAGGTGTTCTCTTGGTGCGATGTCGCCCTTTGAATCATGTCGCCCTTGTCATTTGCCGATATGACATGTATCTTCTTATCCTTTTGACTACCGCTCCTCGTTTGACCCAAAATGTCTCGTATGTCAGCTTTGTCAGAGATCTGGAGTCGAGTCTTGTCCGACAGCTGTAAGGCGATCATGTCCGATCCACGTGGCTCCTTAATCCTCGCGCATGCCGGTCTCTATCCCATGCTTCTTACTCCTTCCACCTTGGGTGTATCGCAACTTAAGATGTTGCCACCTAGCCCTGTGGATAATCTACACCTACAGTTACAATAGTAAAAATGAAGAAAGTTAAAAGGCCTCTCAAGTGTTCCTTATTCACTTGAGTCCCAACTTTCAAGGATTTTGAAGACATAACTTATGAACAAGTGATGCGTAACTGGTTTGATATATATTTTCTGATGCATAGTTGCCAAAACAAATGTCCTGTCATACAGAAATTAAGGCCTTGTTTGGTAAAATTTATGATTATAGATAATCATAAATTGATAAGTGATTTTGATATAATCATTTTTAAAATAAATTTTTCCAAACGCTTTTTTCAAATAATTGATTATCATAGAATGATGATCTCGAAAAGGAGAAGAAAGAACAATGATCTACGATATTTTTTTAGTTCTATGTTGTTTTGATGTCTCTCTCTTGATAGTTTAGAGAAAATAAGAAGAAAAAATTCAATTTAAGTTTTTTGGAAAAAATAATTGATTATAATAAATTTTCAAAATAACTTTTTCATGTTTATGGAAATAATGTATTTTTTCAATTATGATTAAAATAAATAATTATTATAATGATTACCAAACGTATATAGAATCCATTATAATCTGTATAATGGATTATGGGCTGATAATCCATTAAAATAATGGTTACCAAACAGCCAATGTTTTCATTATAAACAATGCAACTCTTGGTTCAACTTCATCCATGCAATGAAAAGTTTGCCTCCTCGTTAGATAAGGGAATCCAAAGTCAATTGCCCCGTCTTTGTGGTAACATTGTAAAGACGCAAACCGTAAGATATCCGTTCCGTACTTAATCCTAAGAAGTCAGAAATATCATCCAACCTTAGCTTCCATATCTCGAAGTAAAGTAAAAACATGTGATGAGTAAGTAACGACACATTGCTGCAACCACTAGGCCCTTTCTTGATAATATGGTTTCTGAGACCGGAAGATTAAACACTGCAATCAAAACAACCGCATACCAGAACAAATTAAAAAAAAAAACAACAACAACAACAAATTAGATGACCCTGTTAGGAAACTTTACGACAGTCTCTTCTAGTAGATAGATTGAGCTTACCAGGAACCCAAGCTGTGTTTCCATGTGTGTTCAGATCTGAAGCTGGCCGGGGATAATCGACAATGTCAGCACATATGCAAGAATTATAGCCACTGTAAGGTCAATGTTTTGTTTTGGCAAGTGGCAACTGTTCGAAAAACTCCTAAATCTTATTGCTCAACCAAGAGTTAGGTCACACCGTCGCAGGATAAAACGGAGAAGTTGGTTGGATTTTGAAGCTATGCACCGTGATGAACAATGGTACACATTTCAAGTAAATATGGCTGCCAAAATATATAAAATGTGTGTGAAAATAACAATCCCTTCGTCTTCCTATACCCGATTTGCATTTTGTTTACAATGAAAAGCTCTTAAAACCCTAACAAACAAGCATTTCTATTCTCTGGTCAGCCGCTGGAGATTTAAAGGGTTTCATGTATTACTTCAAGTTTCTCCCGGTGGAGATTAAACTAGACATTTTAACTCGCATATCGGCCGAGTCTGTTCTCGACTGTAAATCGGTATGTTCAAATTGGTTAAGTGTTATTCGTCATCCCGTCGTTCTCGAAGGTGCACATACATCTTCATCTTAATCGTGCTGATGATTCTGGTATGTTGAGTTTCATTGCTTATAGTTCTGATGATGGAATTTTTCACTATTTTGAATATAATGAAAATTATGATGAGTCAAGAACACCCATTCAGAGTATTAAAATGCTTAATTTAACATCTCCATTCAAGGAGAGCATGAGATTTGCTGGTTCTTCTTCTAATGGGTTGATCTGTCTTGAAACCGAATCTATTTGTATCTGTAACCCTATTACCAGGGAATATGTTACGCTTCCAAAACCTAAGAAGGATGCTGATGTGGGCGGATTTGGTTATGTTTCTTCAACTGAAGAGTACAAAGTTGTAGGAATACGTCGTGAGTTCAAAAGGGGGTTTGCAAGAGTCTATGTTTACACTCTAGGCTCTGGAAAAGGATGGAGAAACCTTGGAAAATTTACTTCTCATATGTCCGTTCTCTCTGATTGGGATGGACCAGGTATCTTTGCCAATGGAGCACTTTATTGGCTGGAATCTGAATTACAATTTATCCTTACCTTCGATTTAGCTGAGGAGAAGTTTTGTGAACATCTTTCACTACCTCCTTTACCACAAGACAGTGCTTGGTATGATTGTGGAATTGGTGTTCTGAATGGGTTTTTGTATTTTGATCTACATCACGATATGGACGCACTTCATAACGTATGGCTATTAAAAAAGAATACCGATAACCATGACACGGAAGTGTGAGATGAACGTCAGTCTTTGGGTTGGAGTAAAGAGTTTAAGGTTGACAGAATCAATTTATTAGCCATTACGAAGAGTAAATGTGTTTTAAATCAGGTCCGCAACCGCTATCTCCACATTTATGACACAAAAACTTCTACCTCAAAAAAGCTTGTGAAGTTTAAGAATCGGATTTCTGTAGTATATCCTCACAAGAACACTTTAGTTTCATTGAAAGAATTAGGGGAAGAAGATACAAAAACAATGGAGTCGGTTGGAATTGTGGAAACAAGAAGCTGGCGGACCTATAAACTGGTAATATTCATTGAGTTTTTTTTTTTTTGAATCTGGATAGCAAGTAATATTTGTGTGAACCTAAAATGCTGACGATGCCTTAGTATTAGTAATGTATGGAGACTATTGTTAATTTATCTTTACATCATCCAATCCAACTTTAGGGCTTGTTTTAAACTTTGCATTTTGTTAGTGACTTGACTTTATCTGAATGGGAGAGTATAAATGATGTATACCTTTAGTGATTTATGTAATACATATACATACATATGTAGGAGTCGAAGAAGGAAATGCAGGCACACTTGGGGAAAATAGGAGCTTTCCAGTAAGATGAGGGAAACCATAAACCAAATTAGTAGGCATGAAATGTGTATCGTAACTTTAAGGGAAACAGTTAGCAGGATACCATATGTGGTTGCAATAGCTAGACAGATGAATTCCTTCCATACAGAGTGGTTCAGGTCTCTGATAACAAATGGGCAAAATACGGTTGTGAATTCTACTAATCCTTTATACTTACCTCTTTGACTAAACATCGATCTGTCAGTGCGTTCAGTTATATGCTGGAAATTCTAGGATATCTTGTTCTTTTCTCCGCAGGTGTCAGCATTTCACCCTGATGTTTAACTTAGTATGCTGCTGTCTATCACTAACTGTGAAATATATTTTTATAAGTTATTATGGAGATCTTAATTTGTGTTCAAACTTCTATTGATCTGTTTTTTTTTCTTCAACGATTATTTTGACCCTATAACTGTAGCAAGTAAGGGTTGAACTGAAGAGTGGGATGTGTATCTTTCAGTATCTGCCTACCATTACTAATCCTTTATAGATACCTCCTCCTCCTGATACTGTTAAACTTAATCTTGATGCTTCTTTTTACAAGGAAACTGGAAAATCAGGGATCGGTCTAATTTGTCGTGGTTCTACAGGTATCTGCCATGGATTAGATGCATCCCGTCAATAGCAGTTGATGCAGAGCAAGCTGAAGCACTGACAATATATGCTGCTATCCAATGGGAAATGAAAAAAGGAGCTAGTAGAACTCAACTAGAGGGAGATTACAAGAATGTATTCAATGTTGTTAGAAGGGATGCAGTCAACAGGATTCATAATAATTTGATAGAAGACTGTTACAAAATTTTGATTCTTGGATGTTTTCTTACATTCCAAGAGAGGCTAATGGTAGCAAAACATTCAGCTAACTTGAAGATTGAGATGCAAATCTGCCACAATGGCTTATGGATTGCGTACAATCAGACATGGTTGTTTCTTAATTTTAGTTATGAAATTCTTTTCGTATCAGAAAAAAAAAAAGGAACAGTCCCCACTAAATTTGCTTCTTACACCAGCATAATTCATTGTACATTTGGGCTTCCATGTGATGCGTGGCCATGCCTCCAGTTCTTGTCCATTGAAAGTTGCAGTGAGTGGGTCTGCTACCTTGACACCAGCCTGATATACAGTAAACCCCTGAATGCTGCATACCTTTTCAAGAACAAGGCTGTTGGCTCGACAACATTTCTCCAGAAGTTGCTCTATGGTATGGGTTCCCTTGCACCTTCAATAAGAGCTGTTTAACAGAATTGGGTACTTGTGTTCAGTAAAAGAACAGTAATTTGGAATTCTATTGCAGCTGTTATGTACAAATGAGATCCTTGCACTTGAAGAAATAGAAATTGAATCTTAGAAATATCGGAACACTCTTACTAAGGATCACTTACAAATGAAGTCTGCCATGATTTTCCAGCAAAGAACTCACCACTACAACCAATGCAAGAACACACGATCCAGAAAACAAGCCCACTTGCACATTTGCATCACGGCCAAAGCAATTATTGGTGAACTTGTTTAAACTAGGTAGTTTTCTCAGGAATCCTGAAAATATTGCAACCATCATAAAAACATTTTACTAATATCGATTAAGAATTTGTACTATGAAAATTCAAACAAAGGTACCAAAAATACAGTAGCATCAAATCTGAAATTGAAAGAAATTCGACTGGCTGTGTTTAAATTCACAGTTAAGAATAACTCGGCAATTCAGGAGTCAAATGTATCTTCTACCTATTGATATGAATACAAAGAGGAATGAGTGAATCCCAGCTATCATCAAAGATGATGATTCTAATACTACAAAATATATATGGGGTTTGCTGTCTTCCACGTACATATGGCTGCCAAAATAAATAAAATGTGTGTGAAAATAACAATCCATTCGTCTTCTTATATCCGACATTTCTCCTCGTACATCACTATTTCTAAAACCCTAACAAGAATTTCTATTCTCTCTCATTCTCAGAGCATAAGATTAAAAGGGTTTCATGGTCTGTTCCCGATTGTAAGTCTGTATGTTCAAATTGACTAAGTGTTGTTTGTCATCCGTCGTTCTCGAAGATGCACATACATCGTCATCTTAATCATGCTGATGATTCCGGTATGTTGGGTTTTGTTGCTTATACTTCTGATGATGAAAAATTTCACTATATTTAATGTAATGAAAATTATGATGAGTCAAGAACACCCATTCAGAGTATTAAAATGCTTAATTTAACATCTCCATTCAAGGGGAGCATGAGCTTTGCTGGTTCTTCTAATGGGTTGATCTGTCTTGAAGCCGAATCTATTTGTATCTGTAACCCTATTACCAGGGAATATGTTGTGCTTCCAAAACCTATGAAGGATGCTGATGTGGGCGGATTTGGTTAGCCGAATCTTTTACTGCCTACTTTACCACAAGACATTGGCTGGCGTAATTATGGAATAGGTGTTCTGAATGGGGCTTTGTATTTTGTTTGTGGTGAAGGTGACAAGATAGACTAACTTAATCACCTTTGGCTATTAAAAAAGAAGATTGATAACCATGACACAGAAGCGCGAGATGAACGCCAGTCAATGGGTTGGAGTAAAGAGTTTATGGTTGACAGTTGCTATTCATTAGTAGCCATTACGAAGAGTGGTGGTGTTTTACAGTACGGCGGTCACTATCTCAACATTTATGACATAAAAACTTCTACCTCAAAAAGGCTTCTGAAGTTTGACAATGAGATTTCTGAAGCATATCCTCACAAGAACACCTTAGTTTCATTGAAATATCTAGGGGAACAAGATACAAAAACAATGGAATCGAGGGAACAAGAAGCCGTGAGCAGATACAGGACGATGCGGACCCTGATTACACATACTTATAAACAGGTAATATTCGTTGAGTTTGATTTTGAATTTGGATAACAAGTAACGTTTTTGTGAATCTAAAATGCTGACGCTGTCTTAGTATTAATGGCATATCGAGACTACTGTTATTTTGTCTTTATATCATCCTAGCCAACTCTAAGGAATTGTGTAAACTTTGCATTTTGTTAGTGACTTGACTTTATCTGAATGGAGAGTATAACTGATGCATACTTTTAGTTACTTGTTTAGTTTTAGGAAATGCAAGCACAATTAGGAAACGTAAGAGCTTTCCAGTAGGATGAGAGAATATATTTTCATGTTACCTCTTAACATTATTTGACATAACTTTAGGAATTCAATAGTCAACTAGGCAGAGTTCTTTGCGATGACTAACATCAAATAGCAAGACACCATACACACTTCATGCCTACTTCCACAATTGTATCAATTTTTCAATTGCTTGACTTTGATTCAGTTAGTATATCCCAAACTGCACCACCAGAAGCTCAGTTACATTTCTTGTATATCTTCTAAAATTGCTAGCTTAGTTGACTCCAATAAAACGACTCACTTCGACCCCATTTCCTCTTTTGTTTTGCACATGATATCCTTTGTGTATATACTAAACAGTCTGACAATTTGACAGGAGTTTCAGAGAAAGCATTCGCCCAAGAAACTCCCATTAGTTACGAATAGATTTGGAATGGTGATCCAAAGAATCAATATTTCTTCTTAGCAATTGCTGCCAGTAAATTCAACCATACCTTGGAGCATTTTGTCTTTGTATCATCCAATCCAACTGTAAGGGATTGTGTAAGCATTTTGTTAGTGACTTGACTTTACCGGAATAAGGAAATGCAGGCAAAACTAGGCAAAGTAAGAGCTTTCCAGTAAGATGAGGGAAACCGTAAATCAAAGTAGGCATGAAGTGTGTATGGGCTTTAAGGAAAACAATTAGCAAGATACCATACACAGTTGTGTCATGGCATATTAGAAAGCTAGGTGCTCCTTGATTTAAAAAAAAAAATATACTGGTTAATGTGGTTGCAATAGCGAGACAGGTGAAGTCAAAATATGGTTGCGAATGCTACTAATTTGTCGTGATTCTACAGGTGTCTGCCATGGGTTAGATGCGTCCTGTCAAGTGTCAATAGCAGTTGATGCAGAGCAAGCTGTGGCAATATATGCTCGTATTAGGTGGGCAATGGAAAAGGGAGTTAATAGAATCCAACTAAGAGGGAGATTGCAAGAATGTAGTCAATGCTGTCAATGGTCGAAGGGATGCAGTTAACAGGATTCATAATAATTTGATAGAAGACTGTTTTTAAGTTATTACAAATTTATGCTGAACATTTGCTAGCAAAACATTCAGGTAACTTGCTTTGTAAGGAAGATTGGGATGCAAATCTGCCACCATGGCTTATGGATTGCATACAACCAGACATGGTTGTTTCTTAATTTTAGTAATGAAATTCTTTTCGTATTAAAAAAAAAAAAAGATGGAACTATCCCCGCTCAATTTGTAAGTGATCCTTAGTAAGCGTGTTCAAATAGGAAAAGAATTTACACTATGAAAATTCAAAGAAGAAGGGAACCAAAAATACAGTAATATCAAATCTGAAATTGAAAGAAAATTAGCGGGCTGTGTTTAAATTCCTGACAGCAGTTGGAAACACAAAGTTTGTTCAGGCAAACTCTGGTATATGTAATCAGTAAATTTATAAACAAACAAATCCATAGAACTAGAACTGGTAACTATTACCTTGACTTACAAACTAGACAGGGTTTATACATCGACCAAGCAAAGCAACACAAACTTTCTGATGGCTTGTATGAGGTTATTATCGAAGTGTTCGCACCTGATTGGCATCTTCATCTCCTAGAATGGGATTTTCAAAACACAAATAATCTTTGGTAGAGCGTCCATGTTTTGTGTCCATCTTCATATGGCAAAATTTGGAAGTTATGCATGGTGATGAAAATCATGTTCCAAAAGTTTACTATTTTGAATATAATGAAAATCATGATGAGTCCACGACACCCGTTCATAGAATGAAAAGGGTTAATTTAGTAACAACCTCTGAGGAGATAAGATTTGAAGGTTCTTGTAATGGGTTGATCTGTCTTGATGACGAATATATTTGTATTTGTAACCCTATTACCAGGGAATATGTTATGCTTCCAAAACCTAAGACAAATACTTATGTGGGGGAATTTGGTCATGTTTCTTCAACCGGAGAGTACAAAGTTGTAGGAATACGTATACATCGGTCAAAAAAGAGAGGATTTCATGAGTCAGGGTTTGCACAAGTCTAGGTTTACACTCTAGGCTCTGGAAAAGGATGGAGAAACCTTGGAAAGTTTAAATCTCAATTCGACATTCTCTCTGGTTGGGATGATACAGCTGGTATCGTTGCCAATGGAGCAATTTATTGGATGCCTTCGATTTGGCTGAGGAGAAGTTTTGTGAAAATCCTTCACTACCTCCTTTACCACAAGACATTGGTTGGCGTAAGCATGGAATAGGTGTTCTGAATGGGGCTTTGTATTTTGTTATCGGTCTAAAAGGCGAAGCAGACGAACTTAATGACGTTTGGCTCTTAAAAAAGAAGATTGATAATCATGGCATGGTGGTCGGGGGAGATTAACGTCAGTCGTTGGTTTGGAGTAAAGAGTTTAGGGTCGACAGAGTCATTTTATTAGACATTACCAAGAGTGGTACTGGTGTTTTAGATAGCGACAATCACCATCTCAACATTTATGACACAAAAACTTCTACCTCAAAAAATCTTGTGAAGTTTAAGAATTTTGTTTCTGAAATATATCCTCACAAGAACACCTTAGTTTCATTGAAATGATTGGAAGAAGATGCAAAAACAATGGAATCAGTTGGAATCGAGGGAACAAGAAGCGGCGGGCAGCTACAAGAGGATGCGGATGCGGACCCTGAATTCATATTCTCATAAACCAGTAATATTCGCTGAGTTTGATTTTGAAATTGGTTTATATATATGAAATAAGAGCTTTCCAGTAGGGTGAGGGAATATATTTTCATGTTACCTCTTAACAGAGCACCACAGTTGTATAAAATTTTCAATTGCTTAACTTTGATTCATTTATATATCCCAAGCGGCATTGCATCATTAGCCACCACAAGCTGAGTCACATTTCTTGTATTTCTTCTAAAATTGATAGCTTAGTGTTTTTTATTTTTGAAAATAAGATATACTGCCAAGCAGAAAGTTAATTCCTTGATTCAGACCCTTTGGAATCAACTGTGTAGAAGTTGTTCTGTTGGTGACTGAATTTTCAGAATTAACAGTTTCTGTAACAAATACAAGAGAGTTTTGATTGTTACATAGTTGTTGTGCTTTGACAGAGTCATAAGCAATTGAAGGAAATAAAAATGTAGGTATATAATTAAACCAACATGCCATCAAGTGTTCCTTTCTCCCTTTCTTTACTAATAAGTTTGCAACCTTGTTGGCTTGCCTGTCGACATGTTTAAAGTCCAAAAAAGAAACTAGTTTAGCTGATTCTGATTTTACTTCTTCCAAAATAGGTATACTTTTCCATTGAACTGAAACAGATTTCCCCTGCAGATAGTTTATAGTGAGTTGATTGTCTCCCTCTATGACCGGATTATGTAGATTATTCTGATTAGCCCATCTGGTAGTTTGCAGGAGAGCTAGAGCTTCTGCTTCTTCTGATGTTGATTCTTTGAAAAATCCGATTGCTGCTCCTTTGCCTGTTCCTAACCAATTTCGAAGCACACAACCAAATCCTGCATCAGTGTATTTTGAAACCCATGAGGCATCATAGTTTAATTTAAGAGTATCTTTTGCAGGAAAGTTCCATGGCTTAAGCATCACTGTCTTGATCTTAGGTTGTATTATGTCAATGTTAAGAGTTTGTGAATGCCAATATTCAAAATGCCTTGTGATATCTACAACAAGTTGTTCTGGTGTTCTTTATTATTTTTCAAATACACGCAAGCATCTTTCTTTCCATATGAACCAACATTTAGTTGCAGCTAAAGCCATAGATATAGAATTTATATCACCTGTCAACCATTCATTATATTTATCTAAGAAAGAAGTATTATTAGAGATAGAGTTAGAGTTTACTCCCTGATATGCCATAGGTGGTAGATTCCATACTGCTTGAGAATAACAACAATCAAAGAACAGATGGTAAGTTGATTCAATGGCATGTTTACAAAAAATACATTGTGTTTCCACATCAAGAACTGAGCCTAATTTCTCTCTTGTTGGAAGAGTGTTTTCCAAACACTTCCAAGTGAAAAGCTTTATTCTTTGGGAGGTATCCATATGCCAAAGACCCTGCCAAAATCTTTTAGTCTCGGTAGAAACTGATCCCACATGATTAAGCAATTTATTAGAATATAAAGATTTTACAGAGAATTCACCATTTCTGGTGAGCATCCAATGTTGTTGGTGTAAAGCTTGATGTTTCAAATTTCGGAAACTAAAGAACTGTTGAAAAAAGAGTATAACAATGATTCTTTCCACTTCTTTGTGTCATGATTGATCAAATTAGACACGAGTGTTATATTGGAAAATCTGGTAATTGAATTAGCCAGAGTTTGGTCCCTAGATGGTATCCATTTGTCTTCCCAAAGGTTGATAGATAATCCATCTCCTACTTCCCAGAAACTGTATTTCTTTATATGTTCTATTCCCTGTAGGATGCACTTCCAAATCCAAGAAGCCGAAGACTTCTTTTTTTGATTATAAAGCCCCTATCTTCTTAAAGTATTTTCCCTTTAATATTTTTGCTCATAAGTCATTTGGTTTACTAACTATCCTACTGATCATAGCTTGGTTTACCTTATTAGCTTCTTTAAACACCAGACCTCCCTGGTATATCATTTATTCGTTTTGTTATCTTTTTTAGTAAAACAAAACAACCCATGGTAAAGATAGGCATGCTAGACAATATTGATTTATTTAAAACAATCTTGCTAGACTGAGATAGTACTTTAGATAGCCAAGTTTTGACTCTTTGTTCCATCTTTTCAATTATGTTATCAAAAGATTTCAGTTTTGATCTATCAACAAATAGAGGGACTCCTAAGTGTGTATCTCTAATATTTATTTTCTTTATTTTCATGAGCCTAGTTATTATTCCCTGAAGTTTACTATGAACTCTCTTGCTGAAGAATAAACCTGACTTTGTAAAGTTTATAACTTGTCCAGAAGAGTCACTAAAAAGATTTATGGCATCTAAGAGGTTCTTACAACTGCCTAAGTCATCCTTAGTGAAGAGAAGTAGGTCATCAGCAAAAAAAATAAATGAGATATTGGTGGAGATTTTGGAGTAAGCTTAATTTCTAGATTCTTTTTAACTGTTTCCATATAACAGAGTAACCTAGAGAAAACCTCCATACAGAGGATAAAAAGGTAAGGGGACAAAGGGTCCCCTTGTATGATTCCTCTAGAGGGCTTATACTCAGTGCAAGGATTTCCATTAAGGAGTACTGAGATAGTTGAACTTGAGATACATTGAGTGATTAGTTCACACCAATGTTCCGAAAAACCAAAAGATTGAAGAATTTTTATCAAATAATTCCAATTCACTATATCGAACGCTTTAGACATATCTATCTTAGCACCTATGTTACCTGTTTTTTTCCTACTTTTCTTCATAAAATAAACAATCTCATGAGCTACAATAATATTATCTGAGATTTATCAGGAAGATAAGAAAGCCGACTGTAAAGGAGAGATTATCTTTTCCAAAACTTTTTTAAATCTATTAGCCAATAATTTAGCAATCACCTTGTAAGGTGTGTTGCAGAGTCCTATTGGCCTATAATCGGCTGGTGATTTGGGATTTCTAATCTTAGGTATAAGGAATAAAAAAGTTTTATTTAGGTCTTGATGTAAGTTTTTGTTTATAAAGAAATCTTGAACTACTGCTATCATTTGATCTCCTACTATCTCCCAATTATGTTTAAAGAAGCTTACCGGAAATCCATCTGGTACCGGGGATTTATTAGGTTTCAAATTTTTAACCACATTCCAGATTTCTTCTAGTGAAGGGGTAGCAGTTAACTCACTGTTTTCTTCTAAATTAATACAGTTAACATGGTTGAAAATTTCCTCATTCATGATATTAGATGTGTCAGTAAATAAATCAGAGAAGTAACTGTTTAGGACCACTTTTATTTCCTCTCTAGAAGAGACGACATTGTCATTCTTATCAGTTATACAATCAATGTTATTTCTTTTCCTTATCTTTAAAGTTGTAACATGAAATTTTTTTGTGTTTCTTTCTCTTAAAGCTATTGAGTCATTCCTAGACTGCTTTTTTGCTATATTCTCTTGGATGTCATAAAGTTTTTCTAACTCTAACATCTTTTTATCTACCAAATTTGTATTTATTGTAGTCATAGGTTTGGATGCTAAGTGATTTATTTGTTTAAGAAGGACCTTAATCTGTTTATTTGGTTTTCCGAAGATATCCCTTTTCCAAGAAATCAAGTTTTCGCCTAATATCATTATGTTCTAAAGTAAGTTATCAGCAGGAGATAAATGTAACTCATTCCAAGATTGTTTTATAACTTCTAAGCATGGTGGTTCGTTAAGCCATACATCATAGAATTTATAACTGGGAATACAAACAGAAGTTGAGGAATTTAAAGTTAGACAAATAGGTCCATGATCTGAACCTATAGCAACCATGTTTTCCAGAGTTGCCTCATGAAATTCCATGGTCCATTTTGCATTTTCCATAGCCATGTCAAGCCGCTGCTTGATGTTGGCTAAACCTTTCCTTTTATTACTCCATGTGAAAATATTACCCTTGAAGCCTAGGTCTTTTAATCCTGTTCTATTTAGTAAGTTTAACATAGGCTCAACTTTTTTTCTATCAAAAGGCAAACCACCCTCCTTTTCTTCACAGTTGAATATAATGTTTAGATCTCCTGTGACTAGCCAGGAAATTTGATTTATGTTAACCCTATATGAAATTTCTTCCAAGTATCCCAAAATTTCTAACTTGTTTTCATGTTTGGGAGCCCCATAAAAGCAAGTTAATAGCCATTCTTTTGAGTTGAAGTTGTTTTTAACAATGACATTAATCATGTTAAGGTTCCACTGAACCACTTCAAAGTGAAAACTGAAAAAGCGGGGGTCTAACAACCACACCCAATATTTCGATTAGAAATCTGTATAGACAAACTCCGAGTTACTTTCTAGAGAATCAACTAGAAAGTCAGACTCAATCAATAGAAAATATTTTCAAGGAGTTTATATCTCTATCTCTCAATTTGATCTATACTCAAGCAAATATAATCTGCGAGTCTTTATGAAAGGGAGATAACTTGGATGGTACCAAAGACCAATATCCAAGTTTCAATCAATTTAAATCAACAACCAAAAGGTCGGATATTCTAATTGATTGAAAAATGCTCAACCTGTATTATTTCAATTATATAACAAAATATAATGCGGAAAAGAAATAACACAAACACCAGAATTTTGTTAACAAGGAAACCGCAAATGCAAAAAAAAACCCCGGAACCTAGTCCAGATTAAACATACATTGTATTAAGCCGCTACAGACACTAGCCTACTCCAAGCTAACTTCGGTCTGGACTGTAGTTGAACCCCAACCAATCTCACACTGATCCAAGGTACAGTTATGCTCCTACGTCTCTGATCCCAGCAGGATGCTACGTACTTGATTCCCTTAGTTGATCTCACCCATAACCAAAAGTTTCTACGACCCAAAGTCAAAGACTTTAATAAACAAATTTGTATCACACATAAAAGTCTACATGTAATAGATAAATCTGTCTCCCACAAATGAACCTATAAGTTTTGTTCCTTCTTTTGATAAATCAAGGTGAACTGGAACCAATTGATAAAACCAGACTTATATTCCTGAAGAACAACTCATCTTTATCAATCACCTCATAATAAACTTAATCTACGCAACGAAGAAGATTATTGAGGAATCACAAACGATGAGACGAAGTGTTTATGACTACTTTTATATCTTGACTACCGGAGATAGAAATCTCAAGCCAATTATTCCAATTGTACTTGTACGATAGAAGAAGCAAGATCATATTACACAACTACAAGAAAAGTAGTATCGGTATGGCTTCACAATCCCAATGAAGTCTTTAAGTCGTTAACTTTAGAAGAAAAAACCAAAGGTAAAGGAGAATCGACTCTAGCTTAGAACAACTAGTATCACACAGAATGTGTTGGGGATTGGGTTTCCCAGTTGCTAGATTTCTCCCTTATATGGTCTTCAAATCAGGGTTTGCAATCAATGTTAGCTTAGTAACAAAGCATTCAATATTCACCGTTAGATGAAAACATGATTAGATTCAAGATAATATTTATCAACTGTTAGATCGAAAACATAGCTTGTTATACACACATGTACTAGACATTTTTAAGTTTGTGTAACCGTACCCAAACTCATACATTAGTTGGTTCAATAATAGTTAACCAAATGGTTAGCCATATGATAACTTTCATATCAACCATATTCTTCTTCACCATAACTAGTCCAGATGACTCAAATGAACTAGTTAGAGAGTTGTTCAATTGCAAGGAAATCTCATGTACTACACAAGACACAATTGAAGCAAAAACGATGTGATTCACTCGAATAGATTCATGAACTATAAATCTGCGGTTTGCAATAGCATTCCTTAGTTTATTAAGATAAGTTCACAAACATCATTTTTAGACATAACCTACTCAAGTTCGCGGACTGGGTTCGCGGACTTAAGTTCCCGGACGGAGTTCAAAAACTCCAGCAAGAATTCTCGGGTTCGAGAGCTTCGCCAGTTCGCGGACTGGGTTCGTGGACTGAGTTCACGTACACTCCAGTTTTACTTGATCAACAAAGTTCGCAAACTTCGGTTCAAGCAATAAGGACTTATACATATATGTGTTGCCACAACAATGCTTATATCCTCTAATGGTTATATAGTCTAAACTCTCATTTCAATCATTGAAACATTCTCAGAGGGCGTTATATATTTATTATTCACAAACTATTTTTCGTCAGAGCAATTTCCAAAATGATAGAAACATAACATGACTTTCGTCACTAGGAAAAGATGAACTTGATTAAATCAAAAGCTTTACCAACACATATTTCTAGAAATTGATAAGCGAGATATACTCAGCTCGAAATATCCACATGTTTATAATCTAAGTCTATATAGAAAAACGACTTTTGTCTCAATATAGGAGATAGAGTAGATAGACTTTTGAGTGATATATAAGTTCAAGTCTCCACATACCTTTTAATCGATGAAGATCCACTGGTTCCTTGAATAGTCCTTCATCTTGTATGATGATCGCCATGGAGTTCTTGAGCTCAACTACACTTTCTATCCTAGTCCGAGACCTTAGCTATAGTAGAATAGAAACCAAAGACTTTATAGTTTTGATCACTAATATTGACAAACATGCTTGAGATAGCAATGCATGCGAGTTCGACCGATCAATGCTCTAACAATCTCCCCCTTTGTCAATTTTAGTGGCAAAACTATTAATACACATGGAATACAAAAAATATATAAATAAACTTTATAGATCCTATTCCACATGTCGTCTAATCTTCAACAATACTCGAAATCTTCGTCATTTCCAAGTAATCTAATGATCCCAAAGGTTGTAAGTTTAGTATCGTCGTTGTTGAAAATCCATAACTATAACAACGAGAAAACAAGAGTTCTCAATCATTGTTATACATTGTTATAGTATCATTACACAGGGTCAAAGTCCAATTACATCACAACTTTAACAACAATACTATGGGGATACTTCACTCCCCCTTAGTCACTACTCCATCTCACATGGAAACCACTCCCCCTTACATAATGATCCGAAAACCATATGTATTGGCAGTGTGAACTACATATTAATTCTCCCCCTTTTTGTAAAAATTGGCAAAGGTACAAGAACGAGATCCTAATGAAATTTCCGTAAGAGATATTTCATGACCAAAGGTAAATGTATATCATCTTGTTTAGATGCAATCATAAAGCCGAAGCTAAATGCATTCATCAAGGAGTCTATAAAGATACAAGTAACCCCTATAATATTCCACAGACGCACTCCCCACAAATATTTGGCAATTAAGCACAAGTTCAAAAGAACTCTCCCCCATAAAATGTCATTCCCGAAAGAACAACAAGAGCGACCTTAATTTCAAAAGAAAATAAGGATTTCTTTGGAAAAAAACAAATTACATACAAGTATGAGTTTGAAATCCAAAAAGAAATATTCAATCAAATTAACCAAAGCGAACCAAGATTAATTTGACCAAATATGCTCAACACAAGTTAACTTATGGAGACTTAAGAAATCAACTAGATTAATCACAAGAGAACTCACAAATACTCTATTTGACATACTCAACCAAACTAATTACAAAAGTAATCAATTTAACTGGCCACACTCGACATAAGAAAATCTATGGAGCAATGACTAAGTTAATCATGAATAACTAGTCAAACAAATGCTCAAGCATAAGAAAACTTATGAAGTGATAACTAAATAACCACACAAGATGATTAATTTAGTTAAACATGTTCAACATAGAGTACTTTACGGAACAACAACTAAGATAATCACCAAAGTAATTAACTTTTGTTGTTTTAGTGCTCAACATAAGACATTTCATGGAACAACACAGTATTTACACAAAAATTGTGGATTGGATATCGACCTTATACCGTGGAATGAGTAAGGATTCATTATATTTTCCATCACCATTTGCAAAATGACATACAATAGACATAATCCTTAAATCACAAAATATTTTAACCTATCTTCCATCAAAACTTTGACAATATAGGCTTAACTTTTGTGTTTGTCAAAAGTCTATTCATCCTTTTATCAATATTTGCATATCAATTCACGAACGACATTACTTTTGACAAAATATAGGACAATCAAGTTCACGGACGTAAACACACATATCCATAAAAATCTTGCAATATATAAAACCATAAAGATTAATACTGCAAAAATCATCTTCCAAACAAGTTTAGAATTTAAACAAATAAATCTAAAAACATTGGACATAGCTATGTGTAATCACAATAATGGTTATTCCAAAACAGTAGTTATTCTTCTAAACAAAACAATAAAAATAGAAGATTTACTAGTCAAATAGGAACACACTACGTATCATCTTCATTATCGGAGATACTCCAAGATGCTTGTATTGTGTTCAACTCTTCCTTGAGCTCGGGAAACTTAGTTGCAACCAAAGATAATTGTTCTTGAACAAACTTCACCCTTGAATTTACCTTACAGATACCCTTGTGAATTTTTTGAAGAAGACTCAAGGTGGTAGGGTCACAATAATTAAGTGAAGCATCTCTTTGTATTTTGTATACATTTTCCCTTATGCGCCTGAAGGTACAGGGACGAACCGGTTTGGGTACCCCAAGATAATTTCCAATCGAATCAAAACCATAATCATGGTAGATTTGACTAATCAAGCAAGGATAGCCTAACATCTTAATATGAGAGGTCATTGAAACCATTTGATAAATAATGAATCCAAAAATATCAAGACTTTCAATACCCGATTCAAGGAAATAGACTAATTCTGCAAACTCGTGACTCCACCAAGAATTCTCAATTATGGAAGGACAAAGATTGGGGATACCAATTTTTCCAAATGCCATCAGTGCAATACTAAGTTCATTAGTAGGAAACTTCCCTTGATTCCATGCTATCTTCTTCCCACGGAGCCCAATAGAGATATCATCACATGTTGGACGTTCATCACTCGGTCTAGGGAGACACACGTTTCCCAACGAAATATTGGTAATCTTTGAAATTAACTATCTATCAACAAGAAACCTTTTTCTATTTACCATATATTTGAATTCCATCTTACTAAGATCAACATCATGAATCTTGGCATATGAAATTCTTGTGAGAGAATCAAATCCTTGACCAAGGCCATTAAAGATATTTCCAAGATTGAATTTTTTGAAGCAAGATAAATCCTCATCATATCTACTAGAGATATCCAATTTATTTTCTAAAATAAAACCTTTAGATGAAATATTCTCAAAAATTCTGGCACATGAATCATCTACAAACCTAATCCTAAGAGAATTTTGATCACAAGGAAGATCCATACTTGTGGTTGTGTATGAAAAGACGGGTGTCTAACAACCACACCCAATATTTCGTTCGGCAATCTGTATGGAACAAGCTTCAATATAATCTCAAGAATAAAAACTCAATTGAGAAATAATATTAAAGAGATTTATCTCCTTCTCAACACAATCAATAGTTAAACAGAAGCAAGTCCGTAACCCTGATTTTAGTGTGAGGTTTCTTGAAACAAGCTTTTGTGTTAATCACAACCTATTCAATATCCACCGTGTATAAACCTCTTTAAGCAACAATCACTAAAGGAATATTTCAACACGGTGTCCACTTGAAACAGGGTTAGTCCGACTGGTCTAACAATGTGAAAATAACAAAAACAATTGTTCAAGATCAATCAAGTCTTATCCAACAAACAAGATCGGATTTAGCAACTATGATTGATTAACGTACAACTTGTATTATTTCAATTATAAAGATAAACAATATAATACGAAAAATGAAATAACACAGACACCAGAATTTTTGTTAACGAGAAAACCGCAAATGCAGAAAAACCCCGGGACCTAGTCCAGAATAAACACACACTGATTATAAGCTGTTACACCAATTTCCTACTACCTATTCGGACTAGATGTAATAACTTCTTCAGCACAAATAGAACTCCTAGCAAAACGCCGATTCTCTTTAGGAACTCTTCATATAAATCTTCTAGCAGAACCCAAGGTTCTCTTTAGAAGATACAACAACACGATTGATACGATTCGATATTTTGTTTGCACAAAACACCAGTTTGATTTCCCTTTTGGAAATCTTGTGGATTAGGGTTTTATCTTACGATCAGTATGCGTACTCACAAGAAGTCCGTGAACCTGATTTTCGTAAGTGAACTTGGGTGATTCCAAAGATCATTTTCCAAGTTAAGAAAACCCTAATAATTCTACAACAAGAACAACTAGATAAATCTAGAGATATCTTGTTTAAAACTTCTCAAGGATTTTTACAAGATTCCTCAAAAGAAGTTTTTCTTTCTAGTCTCCGATTTCGACTAACAAGTGTTGGTATACGATCGGAAACTGAAATCTATCAAAACCTAGGGTTTATGATCAACAACTCTTGAATGGTTTTATATCAGAAGAGAAAACCTTCTAATAGACAAGAGGTGAAAAACCTAGATTACAAGTTGTATAATCAATCACTAAGATTTAATCCAACTTGGCTTTGTGATCCCCAATACAATGACTTTATCTCACTCTTGTTCATGAAGAACATAAGACGTGGAAAACAACCTGCAGAGCTTACGCCAATTTTCCAAAAGGGATGAAAAACTTGTAAGCTCACGAACTCAATATTTATAGTGAAACATAGCTTGAAAACTAAGCAAAGTTATTTTCCTTTTTCAAAACTCTCCTAATTTTGGGAGTCTTTCCAAAGTTACAACTCTTGCCAAAATAATTAATTAGCAAATATTGTATTTATGTGCATAAATCACATTTTAACTTAGGAAGGAATCACAAACACTTTAATATGGTAATCAAAGATGTTTGGACCAATAGCTAACTTGCCTAGATAAAGAAACATCACCAACATGACCAAAAATCCCTTTTAGTCACGTACTGGGCCCAAGTTCGCGGACTCAAAGGCCCATGGAACGTTTCCTACTAATGAACTTAAATCACTCATAACTTGATCGTTACAACTCGGAATTGAGTGATTCTTGGCTCATTGGATTCACAAGCTCATTCACTATAACATGAGATCCTTTATAGGGATAAAGGTTTTTTTTCACCAAGGTCATGAATCAAATAACCTCAAGTATATATACATAAATGTACATTTACCGTCATAGGAATTGTTCCATAGAGTGAGCATTTATCTCGATAGATTAGAAAGGTAGAATTAAACAAGAATCCAAATGAAATCAATCACATACCTTTGTTGATGAAGTACTTGTTGATGTCTTCAATCTTCAATCTTCATCCTTTAACGATAGCTTCGATACAACTTCATAGACCTAATCTAGTCTGAAACTATCTTTAGTATGCTACATCAAGAATGCATTTTGGCAACTAAAATTGACAACTAACTTGACATACCAACGCTAGTGGGTTCAACTGAGCTATGCTCTAACATGTATTTCTGAACTTATTACTGGGAAGAGGGGAACCGATCCTAGTAAGAGGTGCAGTGCATCAAAAGGGGAACCGATCCTTGTATGAGGTGCAGCAAGGTTTATGGAAGAAAAGGGAACCGATCCTATGAACATGTGCAACAAGTTTTTGGGAAGGTGGGAACCGATCCTATGGACATGTGCAGTGCATCCAAGTTAGATACCAAATATATGTGGGGAACCGATCCTAGTACCTATTCAGCCGTATCTTTGGTAAGCTAGTGTAACTATGCACAGTACTCACATGGAGGTAGAACCGAAACTTGTTTTGGTAGAACCGTAAACCCATGAGTTGTGATTGAGTGTAACTTGATCAATCACATAGTTCTTGAAAGTCAGATGAACCAATTCTAAACTTGTTTAGAAGTGTGGTAAATCGGTTTCAAGTGAGAAATCATGGTAAATACTTGCAAGAGTAAGATGTCGACACTATTTGAACATGGTGCATTAATGCTTATTCTATTTTGTTCAAAGATATTCCTTAAAGGCTAAGAAGGAAGTAAATCCCAAGATCGAATTAAATAAGTTAAGAATCTTTTTAATTAAGGGTTTTTAATTATATATGGAAAATAAGAATTAGTAATATGCATTTCCTAATTAAAGATTTTCCAAGGAGATTTCGATCACATTTTTGGACAGTGCATTCACAGGAATTATGAAAACCGAATTTGGGTAAATATGGAAAATATCTTGAGAATATTTTCGGTTTTGGAAATTCCTTGGTGTTCAAACTTCCTTGTCTATAAATACTTGAGTTTGTATTTCTAGCAAACTAATCATGTGTAACCTAGACTTATTCTTTTGTCTTTGTTACTGGTGAAGCCGCCTATCGGAGAGGAGAGTAATCTAATTAGGCGAAATCTTTTACGGCCGCTCAATTTAAAGTCTTCTTTGGGATTGAGAAGCTCTAGCGCGACCCATTGGTAGGAAACTAGATATTGCGGTTTATCTTTAGTTTTCGTATTGATTTGATTGACTAACGGTGGTTGAATCTTGATTGCACCTAGTTTGTTTATGCTTGAGAATCTTTTCTTATGATATAAGATTCACTCAAACTAGTTCAAGGTTTCGACAGGGATCTTTAGACAGTTGTTAGATCTAAATACGATCTTGTGATAATCCATTGTTAACAGACTTCGTTCTGTGTGTGATTGATCACAAGAGATTCAAATGATTGTGTGCAGGTTTTTATTGAAGATCTAAGAAGACATAAGATCGCAAAATATCAAGGTTTGCGACAATATCATGTAAATTATGAAATTCGCCAAAATATTCGTTTATTAACTTTCTCATATTGTAGATGAATAATAGAGGCAAGTATGGGAGTGAATAGAATGATAAAGATTATTATTCATCACCATATGAGAAATTTATATGGATAATAAAAGCGCAGATAATTAGTAGATGCAAACTATATTGACCAAGTAATATTTGCAAAAAAGAGGATGTTCTTTCATTCATACAGATAAAGGGGCAAAGAAGTTTACACATTAAATGAAGAAAGTTGAAAGAAATTGAAGAAACTCGCGATTGATTACATAAAAGAAAGAAGTCGACAGATACATTGTTTCATTTATCAACATTGTTATTTTTATCGATTCTTCTTTTTCACCGGATTTCTCCGCTTCATTATCTTTGAGGGGTTCTTCATCATTGCTTTAATTTGTTTCTTCGTCATTATTCTCTTCACTTTCGTCAAAATCTTCATCTAATCGAGACACCAAGATCTCGAATTATTGATGGTATTTCCTTTGCAAGATCAGGATACAAAGAATGAGGAATTCCATGGTCGTCACAAACATGCTTAGTGGTATCATTGCGAGTGATGAGGAGGATCTATTAAAATTTGCGTAAGTAATCTCAAATTGATCTTTCAATCGTAGTATTTATCGCTTGCGAGCAGAAGATCGTTCGCGAGTTGGTGATTAATATCTTCTAGTTCTCTCATCCTTACACGACATCTATCTTCAGAATCTGCGAGAATAAGGCACAGTTAAGATGGAAGTTTTTTAAAAAAAAAAAAAAAGAGTTAATAGAATAGAGTGGTTAACAACCTTCTTTCTCAGAAATCAAGTCCCTAATTAAGGCCGATTGATCGCAGATGAAGACTAGCATCTATACCTAAATTATTCCTAGCATTATCAAGAACCCAGTGCTTCCCAAGAAAACTCATCATCGCTAGTGATAAGAAGGCGAGAACGATCTCCTGGATACCTTGCCGTAAAAACCTTCAGAGACGATCAACTGTAGGTACTGAATATCGCAAGATAATAGTTCACGAGTATCGTAATAAATAAAGGAGGAAAGAGTTATAAAATGATACGATGATAGAAGTAGTGCGGGGAAATATGAAGTTTTGCGAGGATGAAATAATTTTGCGAGGATGAATTGCGATACTTCGCAATTCATATACAGCTGCATAAGTTTTACTATAAATAGGAGTTCAAATGTAAAATTCATGAGGTTCTTTTAATGAGTGTAAGAAATTATCTTAGGAAAGAGAATAGAAAAAGTTGTAACTATTCAAGTTCCATTTTGATAATTCTATGTAATCAACTAAGAGAATTAATAAGAAAATTATCATTCACCATCAAGAACTTCTTGAGTTTTTACTAATTCTATTGAGGGTGTAGTTGTAGATTATTCTGTAACTACATAATTGGCGCTAGAAACAGGGATTTGAAGAATTCTGTACGGAAAAAATGACAAGAAGAAGAAACACATCAGAACCATTAACTGAAGTAAGAAGAAGTGTAAGACTCGCAGGAGGAGAAGCAAATATAACAGGAGAACCTAGTAGGAGAAGGAGTAATCGAAGAAATCAAGCTCAACAAATAATAGATCATGATCGAGTGAGTATACACACTTGGAGAACTGATACACCAGAAGAAGAAGATAGAGAACCACAAATCAGAGAAAATGGGAGGTTGATGGGAGGAACAATTCTTGAAAGAGAAAGGGAGATGTTAGAAACATTGAGACAAGGAATCCAAGAAGAAAGAATGATCGAAGCTGAAGAACGTGCCAATTTAACAAGACAAAATCAAGAATTGAGGATGGAAAATGAGATGCTACAAAGAAGGAAATCTCAAAGTGTTGCAAGATCAAATGTTAGAACAGAAAGAGAAGGACAAAATTCACCGATAATCAATAATGAAAATAATATGCAAGAACAAGCGCAGAATCAAGGTGAAAGAAAGCAATAGAATCGTTTCATTTTAATACCAAACCACGAACAAAACATGGAGAATTTACGAACAAGGCCAAATCCTAGAGAAAACAATCAGAATCGAGAGGAAGAACAGAAACTTATGGAAGAAACTGAGAGACAACAAACAAAATGTTGAGTATGAAAGAATTAAGAGAAGAATTGTAAATCAACAAACAAAAGTGGAGAGGAATGAACCAAACTCTTGAATCAGAGTACAAGCAAATCAAGAAGAAATAAATCACAGAAGGAGGAGAAATGAAGAAGAAGAAATTCCTGATATTCGCATGAGAAGAATGAGAAGAATAGAAAGGGAAGAACAAGAATTCCAAGATGCTCTACGACTGAACAATTATGATAATTTAGAAAGAAGATATTTGCAAAATTATGCAAATGAAAACATTAATGAAGAATATGATAGAATGCGAAGGATCGCAAGGGAGGAAGCGCAAGAACGTATAAGAAGAGAAGCTGTATTAAAAAGACCAATGGATGAGAATTCTGAGGCAAATGCACAGATCTTTCGAGAATTAGCAGAAATGAGAGGGATGATAAACAATAGAAGAGGAGGAGATAGAAGGCAATTAGATGAAGCAATAGAAGAAGCTGCGAGGACTCCATTTGCTAGAGAAGTACAATTGGGAGGAATTCCACCAAAATGCAATTTTCCCACACTTACCAGTATCTTTGATGGGACTTCATGTGCTATTCAGCACATTAAAGAATACATAAGATGCATGTTACAATGGGAGAATCATGATGTTGTGTTATGCAAGTACTTCGCATCGAGTTTAACATGGGAAGCTTTAAAGTGGTTCGAAGGACTCCCTAAGAACACTATTACGTCATTCAGTCATTTGCAAGCAACTTTCCTTGGAGTATATATCACAAATCACTCTTCACGGCTTGGTATTGAAGATGTATTTGGTTTAAAACAAAGAGTGGGTGAAAGTTTGAAGCATTTGGTAAGACGATGGAAGACTATGTGCAGTGATATGGCAGGGCGCGTGGATGAGAGATACTTGATTCTGTCCTTCATAAATGCGATGTTCGCAACTGAACAATTATATGTTCAAATCTTCAGAAGAAAGAATTCCAAAATGATGACAGAGTTACGAGAATTGCAAGAAGAATACATTACACTAGAGGAAAAGCAAAACAGTATGGAGTCATATCCAGTAGCAAACACTAGCAATCAAGATGGAGGAGCAAATTTATTTCCCAAAATAATCAATGTAGTAGCAGGTACTTCGCAAACATCCTCACAAACTTCTTCGCAAATTTCAGAAGAGAAGAAAATCAATGATAGCCAGCCAAAAATGGTAGCAATGGGTAGTAGAGATCAAGAAGAGTATGATAGAGAGAGGAATTTCTATAATCGAATAGGAAATAACCAAATTCCAAGATTAGATCAAAAACAAGAAAATTATGGGGGACAAAGGAAAAATTATTTTGGACAAGGGAACCATAGACAAAATTATAACAACGGTCAAGGAGGTCAAAGAATGGTAAGGGAAGAGATAAAGTTTCCACCTTTGAATACAAGTGTAGAAAAGATATGGCAAGCAATTATCCTGGTAGAGCATGTACCAACTCCATGGAACATGGGAAAGGAACCACCAATGGGTCCAAGAAGTCATGAATTTTGTTCATATCATCATTTTCATGGACATTCTACAAATAATTGCCATAATATCAAGAGGATAATCTTGAGAATGATTGATCAAGGAAAACTAAATCAATTTTTACTTAAGCGGAACACGTCGCAACAATTACCACAGAGCTCCAGCCATAACTCGCAGGAGAACACAACACAAGAAAAGGGAGAAGAAATCCTACATATAGAAGTGGGATCAAAAGCAAGGAATGTTTTCTGTAATTCCATTGTTCATTCATATAAAACCATAGAGGATTTTCATGATAATGTGTTAAGCAGGGTATATGCGAGGGATGGTGAAGGAAAGGAAGTAATGAACATCGCAAAAATTTCACGACTTGAAGATTGGCAGAAACGTGAAATTTCTTTTGAAGCCACTGAAATTCCAGAAGGTTGTGAAGCACATGATAATCCATTGGTAGTAAGATTAGCAATCTACATGAATATGGAAGAAAACGAAGATGATATGGAGGAAGAATCAATTGGTCTTAATAGGATTTTGATTGATACGGGAAGTTTGTCAATATCCTCTTCTATTCTCGCTTACAAAACTATGGGGGAAAAGATGCAGATTTAATACCTCGCTACGATGAATTTATGGTTTTAATGGAACTGCTAACAAGCCCAAAGGAGAAGTGAGCATGCGAATTCCATTAAGTGGAATGCGAACTGAAATTTTGTTTTGCGTTGTTGATGTCGAATCACCATATAATGCTTTGATAGGAAGACCATGGCTTCATGGAATTCTAGGCGTAGCTTCCACTCTACATCAGTGCATAAAGTTTCCTCATATGAAGGGTATTGGAATTATCAAGGGTGATTGGGCTGAGGGAAAGAAATGTTACGATACATAAGTAGAAGTTTGCGAAGGAAAAACTACTGAGAAGGAAAATTGGAGAAAAAGAGCAAAGGCTGTGAAAAGAAGTGAAAATTTAATGGAGGAGGATTAAGGCAAAAGAGAATAAAATTACGATGATAATCATACAAGAAATTTACGATGATAATAAGGGGTTGTGATTTGCGAAGAAAGAAGAAGGAAAATAATAAAACAAGAAGGTAATCAGTATGTTTTCTCGTGGAAATGAGGTATGTTGCAAAACAAAATTTTTTATTTCGTGATAAATTTTACGAATATTGTTTGCTCGCAGGAAATTGGGAAAAGTTACGAATTTAAAAATTTATATTGCGATTAAACTTTCATTAATTTGCGAATAAAAGACCGCAATCTGTGATCAGCCTCCAAAAAAGAAAGAGAGCCGCAGAAAATTTTATACAGGCAAACCTTTGTGGCGTACACCCTAGTTCGCGAAGCTATATTTCGTAAGAGGCAAAGTCCTAAAGTACGTCATTTAAGGGGGTACCTATAAACGTGGATAAGGGTAACCGGAACACCACCAAGGGCCCTTAGTACATGGTAAAATTTTAGGGGTACAACCCAATAATGGGGTACCTATCCGGGTTAGACACCTTGGATTCTCACCTAATCTAGCGACATTACGCAATATAAAATGTGGTGTAAGAGGATTTAGGTTGGGAGACTAAGGAATACTGTCTTTCCCAAGAAGTGCAGAAAACGATCAAGGCGCCGAGGTACACGGTTGAGTCAAGAGTGCCGGGTGAGGTTGAACCACATCTGCCATTTTTGACAAGTCTTGGCAAATGATGCACTTGGCCCAAAGATACCCCATAGGGTGCAACCTCGTAACTATAAGACCTATAGGCAAAAAGGATAAGAGGTTGCGATCAAAAGCTGGTTGTTGGCAGAACCGGATGGGAAGAGCTAACCTTGTATGGTCGATGTACGCTTCCTTGAAGGGGCAACTATGGGGAAGATAAAGGGCAGCACCCTCCATTAGGGAGCTGATACGTGCTATAAGACGCAAATGTCACGAGGCTTCTTGTTTGCGAAAACATAAAGGCTTGTCATATTTGTGCAACAAATGAAGTTATGCGAGCATTCTAAAAAAAAAAAAAAAAAAGGAAAACATACAAAAAGAACTCGCAGAATGAAACAAAGAAGTTAAGATGAGATCAATGGGTTATTACATGAAAGTGTAAAAACGTCCTGCGATTTCATCGCAAGACGATAATGTCACGAGGTTGTATGTTCGCAAGAATGTTCAGACTTGTCATATTATCGCAAATACAAAAATTTACTACAAAAGAGGTGGCAAATAAGACCTTTACTTAGGAAGGCATGATAAGACCACAGAAATTAATGAAATTCATTACATCAAAATCATTGAAGAAATTATACAAGAATATACATTATGAAGATCTGAAAAGAAGACAACTTCGTCGATATCATTGAAGAAATTTTACAAGAATATACATCATGAAGTTTTGAAGAGAAGACAACTTCGTCAATATCATTGAAGAATTTTTACAAGAAGTCCTATCAAAGAAGATAACATCATTGAAGAATTTTTACGAAGACTTAACAAAAGATGCGATTTTGATAGCAATCAAATACAGATAAGTTCATACTCGTAAAATTTTACGAGAATTACATACTTCTTATACTTCTCCATATATTGAATATTTCTCCACAAATTCAATATTATTTATACTTCTTCAAGAATATATCATATTTATTATACTTCTTCAACGGATATTTAATTTTGCGAAGGTTAAGTACTTATTATACTTCTTCATACAGTGAGTAATAATTCTTATACTTCTTCATATATTGGGAAATTCTTCATGAATTGAATACTGCTAATACTTCTTCAAAGATATTTTATACTTCTTATACTTCTTAAGGGTATTTCATATTTCGTATACTTCATACTTCCTATACTTCAAGGGGAGATTTATTATTTACTTCGCAACATTCATAAAAGGCAAAAGGCTTATATTTCTTATACTTCAAAGGGAGGACTTTTTATTCATAATCACAATAAGACGAAACTTCGTAAGATAAATTGAGAAGGATATTCTAATACTTCCAGCGATAGTTGATCATTTGAAGAGCAATAATAAGGGGAAGGGGAATACTAAGCTAAGTATTTAAGATATATTATTTCTCTCCACATGATCAAGTTATGCGAATAAGGGAAACAATCAATCAAAGAAAGATTAATTCAAATTAAGCTTTCAAAAAGAAATTGTTGGATTGATTAAAAGTGCTATCAAGAAGAAAGTGTTGTATTGAAAAGAAACAGAACATACATACAAAAAAGAGTGAAGTTATTTTTCAGGAGATCTATTCCCATCAAAATGATCTTCTTCTTCAACTTCACTATCATCTTCAACTTCACTATCAGAGATTTCCAGATATGGAGTATCTTCAGGAATTTCTTCGGAAAGGAGCGTATGGTACTTCTTGAGAGGAATTTCATTATCTTCGCAAATCTTGCGAGTCATCTTAGCTCAAAAATGCTTGACATATAAACTATGGTTATGCTGGGAAATTAGAAGCTGAGATCTCAAATCAGAAATTTTCTTATTACGGTTAGCAAGGATAGTTTCCAGATCGTCATTCATCTTCGCATAATTTTCTGCAGCAAGGAGAGAAATTAAGGAATTGGTTAGCAAATTACGAAGGAAAAGTAATCAAAATAATTACCATCGCAAAGAATTTACCTTCTAATTGCTTCTTATCATTATGAAGAGAAGAATTTTCAAGCTTTAATTGATTATTCTCCTCAAGAAGAGAAGAATTATCAATTGCGATGCTCGCAGATTGTGAATTATCTTCGTGACGGGATGTTAATTATGCGTTATCAATACTTAAATCCTCTACTTTCTGACGGAGATTTGAATTTTCAACCTCTAACTTCTTACAACGATTCAAAGTTTTCTTCTCAGCAATAGAATGACGTCTTTCCCAATCGAAGCGGCTACTGACAACTAACTCTTCCAACCTAAACAAGAAAAAAGGGGTTAGAAATCAACAAAATAAGGGAAATAAACAAGGAATAGAGAAGAAACTTACCATGCTACATAAAGCATATAATGAAGCAGGAGATACGAATCTTGAAATGCCTTTGAGGGAGTTATTATCAATTACAGTAGGAACTTTACAAGCCTTCGCAATAAGTTTGCGAGCATTCGCTGTAGGAGAATTTCCTAATCCACGAGAAGAATGGAGGAAAGCCTCAGATATGCTAACCATTGCTGAGGCAAAAGTTTCTTGGATACTGAAATCTTCATTTCCACCTTCATCAACATCATTATCATCATCTCCTTCGTCAGAAAGGGTATCGGAATTAGAACTAAAGTCCTTCTCAGGAAATTTATCATCTTCATCACCAAGATCTTCCTCAATATTCTCATTAGAAGAGATTACATTGGAATGAGACTTGGTTGAGAGTTTCTTCTTTTTCCTCCTCTCGTAAACAACATCTTGAAGTTTCCTTTTCCCTTTGCGAAGAGCATCATCTTGACTACCAGAAGCTTGGGTAACCTTCGCAGAACGAAGAGTTTGTTGTCTTGTAGTAAACCTTTTAGAAGAATTAGAACTCTTATTTTCACTCGCAGCAATCTCAGGAAGAAGTGGAACCTGCAAATTCAAATAAGGATAAGAAACAGAGGCAACAAGAGTGTTTCTTACCTCATTTGAAATTAAAGGGTAACAAAAAGATAAGGAGATGGAAGTACATACATTTCTATAAACCCAAGGTTGATAATGGCGATTACGAAGGTTCGCAGGAAGTTCTACTATCCCAGAAATATAAGAACCCGATAATATTAAAGGGTACTTATACCAATCTTCATCATTAGAACGACGAGGTGTCTTATTATTTCCTGAGGCATAATCAATATCGTGCATGAGAAGATCATCTGCTGCGATATTAGCTTTACGATGAAGACGAACACCCCAACGATTATCTTCTTTCCTCGCAGGAATTAGTGTGTAATTTTTGAAGAAACCCTCAACTGTATAATTCGCAGCAACAATTTCCATATTTTCAAATCCAGGTTTCCTAAGATCAACTGAATACAAAGATTTCCCAAAAGTGGCACGATTTGCGAATTCAACTAAGAGGAGAATACAATCACCAGTCAATTGGTAAATGGCACAAGAAAAATTTGGGTGGGAAATAATTTCATAGAATAGAGGAAAGTTAACATCATAAAGAGGAAGAGGAAGACCTGCGAGGATTTGACCTCGTGAGATTTAAATTTTTTGATCATCCCAAACATAGTTGGTAAAGAGCTTCACACAGAGAGAAGATTTATTATCATAACCTTCAATCTCAGAGAGAATGAGGTCCCTATCAGCAAGTTCCGCATTAATCTGTTCAATAGTTTTCTTCTTTGGTGCCATTGAATATAAGATGGAAAATAGAAAGGAAAAAATATAAAAGAGATTGCAGAGGTAGAAGTGGTGAAGAAGATGAATAAGATAAGAGAACAAAAAGCAAAAACAAAGGATAATATTTATAAATAAAGAGAGTTTGATGAAGATAGAAACTCATTAATACGAGTAAGCGTGAACGGTTGAAAAGAACGGTTACGAAGAAACGTGTCAAAAAGATAAGGGAAAAGTAAAAAGACGTGTTGCGAACTTGATGGGTGGTAATAACTACACTAAATTTACGAGAATAGAGATTCTCATGACATTTCTTCTTCGTAGAATTGACATGAGAAGAGGCAAGATGTAGGTACTGAATATCGCAAGATAATAGTTCACGAGTATCGTAATAAATAAAGGAGGAAAGAGTTATAAAATGATACGATGATAGAAGTAGTGCGGGGAAATATGAAGTTTTGCGAGGATGAAATAATTTTGCGAGGATGAATTGCGATACTTCGCAATTCATATACAGCTGCATAAGTTTTACTATAAATAGGAGTTCAAATGTAAAATTCAGGAGGTTCTTTTAATGAGTGTAAGAAATTATCTTAGGAAAGAGAATAGAAAAAGTTGTAACTATTCTAGTTCCATTTTGATAATTCTATGTAATCAACTAAGAGAATTAATAAGAAAATTATCATTCACCATCAAGAACTTCTTGAGTTTTTACTAATTCTATTGAGGGTGTAGTTGTAGATTATTCTGTAACTACATCAACAGCTCCTCAATACACGATTAACGTGTTGGAGTTGAAGCTATGATGAACTCTGTTGGCCGAAATAATGGTTGTTTTGAGTCATTTACTAAACATTCAAAGTCAGAACATTAGCAACGTCTTCTTAACATCTTCAACAGTTTGATCAGCAGAGGAACTTCACGAGCTCACCAGCGACTAACAGTTCGGGTTAGAAGATATGTGAAGAATCTGTTGAAAGGACGACGGTTTGTTCTTGATAGTTGTATGATTGTTAGCGTTAAACGAGTTGTTTTTAGATACGGTATGAAGTCGGGTGCTCGGAGTAACCAAAAGTTTGCGTTTGTAGCTATTTAATCATGTGATAAACTGTCGACCGTATAGAATTTTTTAGCCGGCGGTGTAGCATAAGTCGTCGGAGAGTTCATAATTATATCTCAAGAAAGTGGAGCTGGTACAAGTTTGATTTGATTCTAGGGGATACTTTCCGTACTTTTTTTAAGCATCATGTGCATAAGATCAATGGTTTGGAGCATGTACAATAAAGGACAAAACTAACTTAAATGCGTAGGTCGAGTACAGAGAGCGACGTCGTACAGAGTGATAGCGATGGGGAAGTGAGGTCAGCCACAGATTTAGCATAGGGACAAAATAGGGTAGATGGACGGAACCCACTTAATAACTGAAGTAGATCTTACACAGTGGCATCAGTCGTACAGTCGAACTTTTTGCCCTTTTGTCTGAAATTTTTATTAGAAAATCAGGTCAAAGTAAGGGGTTCTTTTTCGTATTTGATGACGTAGGGACGGGCGATACTCGGCTTATCACGCGACGTGACCAATGGCTAGCACTTCAGGGACGATAAGGATGTTGAGGAATCATACAGTTACTAGCAGCAACATGCAGGCAGGGATAACGGGGCCGAGGCAAGAAGACAGTCGACAACCACCGCCCGAGGAATCTCATGCAGCTGTGCGAGGAATGCCTGTTGTAGACGAGGAAGTAGATTTGGGGCGAGACGATAACATCCTACCTCTGGACCAAGTTATATTGACTCAGAGAAGAGTTGACCAAGTCGATAGACTCACAGCTTCAGACACCGATGACGATGAGGAAGCCCTTGCAGCACAAGCTCAGAGACAAAGGACTAGGCGACAAGCTGAGTACCATGAAGCTTTGGGAAGGGAACAAGAGCGTCTTAGGCATATTCAGCTGGGGCGAGCAGCAGCAAGTAACATCGGCCTGACGACTATTCAGGCGGGCGATCGTTTAACCAACCCGATACTACCCCCACCACCCACATCTGCACCATTACAGCCTCGGCCACACCAACCCAATGGACATTCCAGTCATGAAAGTACAGACCCGACTTTGTTGGCCATTTTTGAGAGTCAAAGGAGACAAGAAGCGGAACTAAGGGAACTCCAGCAGCGGAATCTAGCTTTGGAGTATGAGAACTACCAATTGAGGAACCAACGGACCAGATCAAGAGGGTCGTCCAGCCGAGGGACATCGGGTTATCGCAGCCAATCCGGTCATTCACCACCCATAATGGGGCCGAGTAACCTTAATCAGCCCGATTAGTCAGGTCAACCACCATTGCGTCCGGTACCCCCCACGCAGAGATATAGACCACCCGAGGATTCATCCACTGACGAAGAAAGGCGAGGAAGGGACGAGCGACAAGATCGGACAACAGAAGCCAAGCTTAAGGAGTTGGAGGAAAAGATCAAGGAACTCTCAGGTGGAAGCGAAGAGAATAAGTTGGCCGAGATTATGAGTGAAGCCGAGAAAACGCCTTTCTCTCAAGAACTTGAACAAATGTCGTTCCCACCCAAGTGTACTTTACCTTCATTCCCTTCTAGATTTGATGGAATGGGCGATGCGATCGAGCATCTTAAGATGTACACCATGTCACTGATCCAATGGAGAAACAACCCGGTAGTTATGTGAAAATTCTTTCCAGCTAGTTTGGAGGGCGAGGCGCGAGATTGGTTTTATTCGCTCACACCTGGGTCGATTAACGGGTACGATGCTCTAGTTGAGGCCTTCCTTGAGACCTACATGCATAACAGTCAACATCGGCCAAGAATGAACAAGCTGTTTACTCTCGCCCGAAGATTCAGAGAGCCCTTGAGAACCTTGACCGACAGGTGGAGGAAACTGTGTACTGAAATTGGGAAGTTACCGGTGGATCAAACCATCTTTGGGTTTGAAAACGCGTTGGGGAGATCGGACCCCATCTGGATTGCCATGTTCTCAGAGAAACCTAAAACCTTAAAGGAGATGAGAAAAATGCAAGAACACTACATCGCCTTGGAAGAAATTCAGGCTGAATCAAGAGATAGAGGAGTACAAGAAGCCAGTGCTGAAGTTGGTACTGAAACTAAAACGGTCACAGACGACCATATCAGGCGACCATAAAATAGATCGGACCCGCCCCCGAGGAGCAGTGAGAAGAGGGAATGGATGGACAAAGGGAAGAAGCCAAGGCAGGAAGCTCGATCGTATACCCCTCTAAATGCTCCTTTGGAAGAGGTGTTCAAGGAAGTTGAGAAGAGAAACGACATCAACTACCCAGCATCGAGGGGGGTACAGTTCCAAGAGACCCGAGATCATCCCGAATACTGTCACTACCATCAGTATAGGGGCCATTCCACCTGTAGTACTAGAATATCGCCACAACGATATTCTGATTATAAGAACAACGCTTTCACGAGAAGGTCAAATATTCTTATAAGTATAATTGACATTATTCACGAGAGTGTCGTGAGGATTCTTCAGCAACATTTGGCGAGCATCACGGGGAAGCATCATAGTAGTTGACGATTGAATAGACATGTTATGAGAGTGTTGTTTCACGAGGATTACAAAAGTTGGCGAAGATTAATATTGCAAATACCACGATGAGATCGCAGAATATATCCGAAAGAAGGGGAAAACTTAGCTGTCACCCACTATGTAATTTCCTATATAAAGGGTTCAAGTAAGTCCAGAAAGGGGGGATGTATTTTTTAGAGTTGAGAAAATCTTGAGAGAGAGAAACTCCAGAAAGGAAAGTTGTAATTCTGAGTTTGAATATTTTCTGTAAACATTTCTGAGATCTAAACAATAAAAGTGTCGTTTAATTCTTTAATCTTCAACTAGTTTCACTTAGATTTTTATAGGATCTTAATAGGGGTATAGTGTGGGAAATCCTGCTACTATATTTTGGCGCCGACTAAGGAGAATCAAGATCCAAAATCTCTAATTACAATTTGAAGATTTGGAGAAATTGAATAAATGGCTGGAAGAAGGAGAAGAAATACATCAGAACCACCAACAACAGTGAGAAGAAGTAAAAGACTTGCAGGTGAAGAAACAAGTGTATTCGGAGAATCTTCAAGGATGAGAATTAAGAGGAATAGAACAAGGAATGAAATGGAAAATTCAATTCAACAACCAAACTAATCAACATCGGTACAAAATGGAAGAGTGGATTATGATAGAGTAAGCGTGCATACATGGAGATCAGATTCAATGAGAGAAGAAACAAATCGACAATTAAGAGAAGAAAATGGAGTAGGAAGAAATCAGGAGGTAGAAGAAGGGTCGATTCATCAAGATGAAGATGAAACAGCAGAGGATTAGGGCAAAGAATACAGGAAGAAAGAAGGTTAGAGGCGGTGGAACGTGCAAATTTAACAAGACAAAATCATGAGTTGAGAATGGAGAATTTAAGGTTACAAAGAAGAAGATCAAGAAGTACTACTAGATCAAGTTCAAGATCATTTAGAGAAATACCAAGGAGAAATTCTCCCATAAGAAATAGTGGAGAAAATGTACAAGAAGAAACTGAAAATCCAAATAGAGGACAACGTCAGGGAGAAGAGAGAGTAAATAATGATTGTAACGATCCACAAGGAGAAACTTTAAATGGAAGACGAAATATTGAAAATCAAAGAAATGAAGGTAATCAAGATGGTGAAGAAAATCACGAAGAAGGTAGAAGAGTATTACATGGCCGAGAGCACGTCAGAAATCAAAGAATTATTGAGAATGAAATAAAGAGACATTATACTGAACATGCACGCCTAGCTTGCGAGAGAGAAAGACTGAGGGCAGAAATGGAAGAACAGGAGTTTCAAGAAGCAATAAGGCAAAACAATCATGATAATCGAGAAAGAAGACGTACACAAAATCGCGAAAATGGCAATATTCGGGAAGAATATGACAGAATACAGAGAAGGATAGAAAGACAACAAAGAGAATTGGCGAGAAATGAAGAAGTTGGTGGAGAAGAAATTAAGAGACAAAATCAATTGCGAATTTCGGATAGAAATGAAGAGGAAAATCGCAGGAGAAGAGAAAGTGCGTTAAAAAGACCAATAGAACAAAGCCCAAATGCAAATGAGAAAATTTTGAGGGAATTAGCAGAAATGAGAGGGATGATAAATAATAGAAGAGAAGGTGGAAGAAGGCAACTTGATGAAGCAATCGAAGAAGCAGCTAGAACTCCCTTCACACAGGAAGTACAACTAAGAGGAATTCCTCCAAAATGCAATTTGCCAGCACTAAACAGTATTTTCGATGGGACTACTTGTGCTATTAAACATGTTAAAGCTTATGTTAGGTGTATGCTACAGTGGGAGAATCATGATACTGTTTTATGCAAGTACTTTGCATCCAGTTTGACTGGCGAGGCGCTAAAATGGTTTGAGGGATTGCCGAAAAATACTATTACTTCTTTTGATCACTTACAAGCTACATTTTTGGGTGCATACATAAGCAACAACTCTTCACGACAAGGTATCGAAGATGTGTTTGGATTAAAACAGAGAATTGGCGAGAGTCTAAAACATCTAACCATAAGATGGAAGACAATGTGTAGTGAGATGGTGGGAAGAGTAGATGAGAGATATCTTATTTTATCCTTTATTAATGCAATGTTTGCGACCAATTTTCTCTACATACAAATTTTCAGAATCAAAAACACCATCACAATGACTGAACTAAGAGAACTACAAGAAGAGTACATTTCTTTGGAAGAAAAAAAAAAACGAAATGAAGTCATACCCAATTGCAAACACCAATTCTGTAGTGGCTAATGGAAGTTTGCTTCCCAAAATGATTAATAACGTGGCGAGCACCTCGCAAGTTCAAGCAGAGAAAGTGGCGAATAATGACAAACAAAAGCTAGTGGATATGGGAAGTCGTGATCAAGAAGAATTTGAAAGAGAGAAGAATTATTACAATCGTGGAGGAAATAGTCAAATCCACAGGCTTGACCAACCTCAAGAAACTTATGGTGGACAAAAGCAAAATAATTTCAGAAATCAGGGGAACATGAGAACCATATGGGAGGAGATTAAGATGCCACCCTTGAATGCTAGTATAGAAAAAATCTGGGAAGCTATCATTTTAATGGAAAATATACCCTTGCCATGGAACATGGGGAAGGAACCACATCCTAACACTCGTAATCAAGAATTATGTCCTTATCATCATTTTCATGGGCATTCGATAAATAATTGCAGAAATGTAAAAAGAATAATCTTAAGAATGATCGATCAGGGGAAGCAAAATCATTTTCTAAAAGGGCATCAACAATCGCAACAATTGCCACCACCACCAGACGATCGCAGAATGACTAATGTAAAAGGAGCAGAAACTTTTGTTATAGAGGTTGGAACTAAAGCAAAGAATTTATTTTGTAATTCTATTATGCATTCTTTCAGAACCATCGAAGATTTCCACGATAATGTCTTAAGTAGAGTCTTTGCCAGAGATATGGATGGAAAAGAAATAATGAATATATTGAGAATCTCGCTATTAGAAGAGTGGCAGAAGCAAATCCTTTCTTTTACAGCACAAGAAATACCAGAGCCTGGCGAGGTGCATGATAACCCATTGGTGGTAAGGTTGGAAATAAAACCAGAACAAGCAGAAGAAGAAGAAGAAGAAGGTAAAGAAAACAATAACGAAATGGAAGAGTCTTGGGCCATTGATAGAATCCTAATTGATACTGGCAGTTCCATAGATATCCTGTTCTACCACACCTATAGAACCATGGGTGGGAAAGATGAAGATTTGATACCATCGACATACAGAATCTATGGTTTTAATGGAACTGCCAACAAGCCTAAAGGGGAGATCACAATGAGAATTCCGTTAAGAGGAATGACTTCCAAGATTTTATTCTGTGTTGTCGATATTGAATCACCATATAACGCCTTGATTGGTCGACCTTGGTTACACAGGATATTGGGTGTTGCATATACCTTTCATCAGTGCATTAAATTCCCTCATCCAAATGGTGTTGGAGTAATTAAAGGAGATTGGGGAGAAAGTAAGAAATGTTATGAGATAGATATCAAGTCTTGTGAAGAAAGAGCATGGAAGAACAATAATTGGAAATACAGAATTAAGCAACAACAAAGAAGTGACAAATTAATGGTTGATTCAATAGAAAAGCATGAAGAAGTAACTAACGAGTCCCTCGCATATATCAAGCAAATAATAAAACGCAGCAAAGGTACAGGTATAAAAAGCATAAATGGAAGAAATGACAAGCAACTTGCGGGAAAACACTAAGTAAAAGAACAGATGATAAGGAAGATGAGACGAATGAAGTGATAGAAAGATGAAATATGACGAGCATATCGCTATAAGTGGAAAGGTAAAGTTGTTTTTTCTGTTTGAGTGAAGAAAATGAAATTGAAAAGTTAAAAGAAATTATTGAGATTTCAAACTCGCAAGAAATTTTAAGAAACGCGAATATAATTTCGCAGAGATTAAGAGAACGGGACAAACCTGTATGGCGTGCACCTTAGTTCGCGAATACAATTTTGTAAGAGGCAAATGTAAGACCTACAAGCACGTCATAAAGGGGGTATCTCTTTATATGATTCAGGGATAAGGTTATACCGCTACTGGAACCTGAGTCATACAGATGTAGGGGTTAAAGAAAACCTATCCGGGAGAGAGATCTTGGATTTCCATTTTTATAAGGTTATACCCTCGTTGGACGACTGAGAGTCTCTTCCAAGAAGTGCAGAGTATGATCAAGGCGCCGAGGTACACGGTTTAGCCAAGGATGCCCGGGACGGACGAACCTACCCTGGAAATCTTTGGTAAGTCTTGGCTACAATGCACTTGGCCTGAAGAAAACCCCACCTAGGGTGCAGTCTTGTAACTATAAGCCATATAGGCATAAAGGACAAGAGGCTGCGAAAACAACTGGTTGTTGGTAAATCTGGATGGGAGGAGCTAGTCTTGTATGGCCGATGTGACCTCCTTAAAGGGGAAATCATGGGGAATATAAGGGCGGCACCCTCCATTAGGGAGCTGATAAGTGTCTTAAGACGGCAATGTCATGGGGCTCTAAGATCGCAAGATCATTTAGGCCTGTCATATTGTCGCGTAAATTATACAGAGGCAAAAATCCATAAGAGAAAAAAGTTAAGATGAGGTCAAGGGGTTTTTACATGCAAATGTGAAGACTTCCTGCGATTTCATCGCAAGACGGCAATGTCACGAGGCTTTGTTTTCACGAGAAAATTTAGGCTCGTCATATTGTCGCAATACAATAAAGAAATGCAGATAAGACAAGATCAATGGGTCAATACGTGAAAATGTTAAGACGTCCTGCGATCTTGTCGCGGAGAGAATACTATGGCAAAGTAAGACCTTTAAGTAGGAAGGCATGATAAGACCATAAGATCGCAAAAATATCAAGGTTTGCGACAATATCGCAGAAATTATGAAATTCGCCAAAATATTCGTTTATTAACTTTCTCATATTGTAGATGAATAATAGAGGCAAGTATGGGAGTGAATAGAATGATAAAGATTATTATTCATCACCATATGAGAAATTTATATGGATATTAAAAGCGCAGATAATTAGTAGATGCAAACTATATTGACCAAGTTATATTTGCAAAAAAGAGGATGTTCTTTCATTCATACAGATAAAGGGGCAAATAAGTTTACACATTAAATTGAAGAAAGTTGCAGCAAATTGAAGAAACTCGCGATTGATTACATAAAAGAAAGAAGTCAGACAGATACATTGTTTCATTTATCAACATTGTTATTTTTATCAGATTCTTATTTTTCACCGGATTTCTCTGCTTCATTATCTTTGAGGGGTTCTTCATCATTGCCAGAATTTGTTTCTTCGTCATTATTCTCTTCTTCACTTTCGTCAAAATCTTCATCAGAATTAGAGACACCAAGATCTGGAATTATTGATGGTATTGCCTTTGCAAGATCAGGATACAAAGAATGAGGAATTCCATGGTCGTCACAAACATGCTTAGTGGTATCATTGCGAGTGATGAGGAGGGATCTATTAAAATTTGCAGAAGTAATCTCAAATTGATCTTTCAATCGCGAGTATTTATCGTTGCGAGCAGTAAGATCGTTCGCGAGTTGGTGATTAATATCTTCTAGTTCTCTCATCCTTACACGACATCTATCTTCAGAATCTGCGAGAATAAGGCACCGTTAAGATGGAAGTTTTAAAAAAAAAAAAAAAAAAGAGTTAATAGAATAGAGTGGTTAACAACCTTCTTTCTCAGAAATCAAGTCCCTAATTAAGGCCGATTGATCAGCATGAAGACTAGCATCTATACCTAAATTATTCCTAGCATTATCAAGAACCTGTGCTGCCCAAGAAAACTCATCATCGCTAGTGATAAGAAGGCGAGAACGAACTTGAGTTTCTCTTGCAAGAAGATCTTTATTTTCGCAGAAGAGTTTATCTCTTTCCATTTGAACTTCGAGAAGAATTTTATGGAAATCTGCTAGAGTTTCGCTGCCATTTCTAATTGCTTGATCTTTCTCGTCAACAAGATCACTATTTCTACTTATTAATCCATTGATCACTTCTTTTGATTCATGATAAAGACGCTTAAATTTATTATATAATCCTAAAGTGTGTCTGTGTTCAATGGTCAGGAGATTAAACTTAAATTTAAGTTCCTCTATAGAGACGGATTTAATTTGTTCGTCATCAAAATTACTTAAGGAGTTATTAAGGCGAGCAAGAAGAGTATTATCATCTACAGGTTCGGGAAAGGTTTGAAGGAACGTAGCCTCGTCAGTTAGAACATAAACATCTGCAAAAATGATTGCTTGGATAAGCTATATAAAAGAAAAATAAAAAATCTAAAAGAAAGAGAAAGTAAATCATACCATAAAGTTGTTTGTTGGCATTGTTAAGATCCAAAATCTTTCGTTTATCAACTGAAGCTTCAGTTTCAACAGTTTATTTTTCTCGCGAAGCTCAAAGCAATTTCAGCCTCTAGTTTCTCTTTATCTTGGCGAAGGTTAACAACCTTTTTCTTAAATGAAGCACATTTATTATCTAAATCAGCAAGAAGCAGACAAAAGAAGCTCTCCCAACCTGCAACAGAGTTTTATAAGTACAAAAAATTTGACGAGAAAAATCTGGCGAATTAAGAAACAATTAAGAAAACATACCAGAATAACAAGTGCATTTAAGAAGCTTGGAGTTAGAGTTCCAGAAATTCCACGAAGAGAATTATTATCAGATAAGATTGGAGCATCGCACACTTTGACGAGCGCTTGAGCTAGCCCATTAAGAGTCTCATCACCATACTCATTCGCAGTTCCACGAGAAGAATCGCCAAAAAGCATAGACAGTTGGGCCATGGAAGAATCAGAGGGAGAAGAATTTTTCACAGAGGGAACTTCTCCAATATCGTCAAATTCTTAGATAAATTCATCATTAAATTTATCCAATTGGGTATGTTGAGAAGAAGAATGCTGAGTTTTATTCTTCTTCAAAGGAGGCTCGCTGGGTTCTTTATCACGAGGGGCAGAGCGTCTTCCTTCACTTGAAACAATAGATTTCCCTTTACGATTAGTTGAAGGTTTCTCCTTAGGTTTTGGCTCTAAAGGTGGTAATTCTTCAATTACCTACAAACACATATAAAGATAAGAAATAGGGGCAACAATATATTGTTAATTAATAAAGGAATATTTCTTACTTCATCTGTGAAAGATCTAAGAGCTAGAAGAGTGTTGGGTTTCCTATATTTATGCTAATTAAGCTTTATTTTGGCAACCTACAAGATAACGGAAAAGTTAGCGAGAGTGTGAAGGAAAAAATAATAATAACATAAGAAGATGAGAGAATATACATCGGAAAACCTATCAGGCCAGTTGAAAGTCCATGGTTCATAGTGAGAGAGATTCGCAGGAAGTTGGAGAGAACCAGATATATAAGGACCTTTAAGGCATAAGGGAAAAATAAACCACTTATCGTCATTAGAATGACGAGGGCCATCATTTGTATTGGTATGAAAATCAATATCTTGCATAAGAGCATCTTCACCAGTGACCTTCTTTTTATGCAAACGGACACCCCAACAGGTACTATCCCTTACCATGGGGAGTAATTAGTAATTTCGAAAGAAGTTATCTACAGTATACTTTGCAGGGATAATCGGAATATGTTTATATTTAAGACTTTTATGTTCTTCGGAATATTGGGATCCTTTGCCAGCACCACGAGAGGCATATTCCAGTAATAATCTAATACAATCCCCGCCAAGTTGATACCCGCTCGTGAAAATCTCTTATCAGAAATTATTTGGTAAAAAAATGTAAGTTCAGGGTTGTAGAGAGGAAGTGGAAGACCAGCTTCAAGTTGGCCTAACGAAACTATAATTTTTTCACGAGAACACTGGAAGTTAGAAAATAATTCAAGAGAAAGAACTGATTTGGGACTTTGATCTGGAATTAAAGATAATTCAAATCCTTGATTTTTAAGTTTTTCTTGCATCAAATTGAAAGCAATAAGATTTTTAGCACCAGCATCAACCATTTTGAGAGAATGGAAATGAAAGGAGATTGAAAAAATGGCGAAAGATAGTAGATGCGCGATTTGTGGAAAGCAATGAAATTTGCAGAGAAGAAGAAGGAAAGAGAATGAGAAGAAAGAAAAAGAGAAGAATGAGAGAAGGTATTTATAGCAGAAGAAGTTTCTCGAGAAAATAAATATAGTTAATACAATGAAAGGACGTGAATGGCCAAATTACAGCGGTTTAAGATGATGTGTCGAAAAATATATGGATGATAAAGTTATATGAAGACAGCTGGTGAAAGGTTTAGAGATGTGTCAGAATAAAGATGGAGGTGAAAAGATAGGAGATTACGGCAATTTATTCTCACGATCTTTTCTTCTTCGCAGAAAAGATGTGAGAAGAGGCAAGATGTAGTACCAGAATATCGCCACAACGATATTCTGATGATAAGAACAACGCTTTCACGAGAAGGTCAAATATTCTTATAAGTATAATTGACATTATTCACGAGAGTGTCGTGAGGATTCTTCAGCAACATTTGGCGAGCATCAAGGGGAAGCATCATAGTAGATGACGATTGAAGAGACATGTTATGAGAGTGTTGTTTCACGAGGATTACAAAAGTTGGCGAAGATTAATATTGCAAATACCACGATGAGATCGCAGAATATATCCGAAAGAAGGGGAAAACTTAGCTGTCACCCACTATGTAATTTCCTATATAAAGGGTTCAAGTAAGTCCAGAAAGGGGGGATGTATTTTTTAGAGTTGAGAAAATCTTGAGGAGAGAGAAACTCCAGAAAGGAAAGTTGTAATTCTGAGTTTGAATATTTTCTGTAAATATTTCTGAGATCTAAATAATAAAAGTGTCGTTTAATTCTTTAATTTTCAACTAGTTTCACTTAGATTTTTATAGGATCTTAATAGGGGTGTAGTGTGGGAAATCCTGCTACTACACCACCAACAACTGTCGAGAAGTAAAAGATATTGTTCAGCACCTCATCCGCGATGGATATTTGAGGCAGTATGTCCGACACCCCCCTCGGCCGGAAGCAACACCCGATGCACCAGTTCATCAAGTCCGTATCGATAGGACGAGTCAGTTCGTGAGCACCATTTCACATTCGGCTATGCAAGATTACACCCTCGGCCCAGTAATCACCACTAGGATCCATAAAAGGGATCGTGAAGGTAAAGAAATATTTAGCGTAGCCAAGGCCCTTCCAATGGAACCTTGGATGACGCTGCCCGTTTCGTTCTCGGCTAAGGATGTCCCAGAAAACGGACAGGCACACAGTGATCCACTGGTCATCACGTTATTGATTGAGAAGTGGGGAGTAAGAAGGATTCTCGTGGATAGCGGAAGTTCAGTCGAGGTGCTGTTTTACGATACGTTCAGAAGAATGAAACTCTCAGACGACATGCTCGTCCCCTCAACATATCGCATCTACGGCTTTAACGGCACATTAACCATCCCAAAGGGCGAAGTAACTTTGAGAGTTTCAGATGGTGGTGGCTACCTCGACACACTAACCACCTTTTGTGTGGTCGACGTCGCCTCACCTTATGAGGCCATTATCGGGCGCCCATGGATTGTTGGGATTAAGGGAGTAGCATCGGCATACCATCAGAAGTTAAGGTTCCCGACTTGCAAGGGAATAGCGGAAGTTGTGGGCGACTCCCAGGCGGCACGACAGTGCATGAAAGTTGATGTAGAAATTAATGAAGAACGGCGAGCTCGGCAAAGGAAAGAGAAGAACAAAGCAAAGGAAATGCAGACGGAAAAAGAATTGGAGGAGGTTATTTCACAAGTGGTCCTGGCACATGAGACTCGAGAATAAGACCCTTTATAGCAATTAAAGGAAGCGTCTCCAGCCCGGGAGACCAAATCAAACTTCTCGACAATCGAGCCGACTCGAGAAGTAAACTTGGGAACGATAGAAGAACCCAAGGTAGTAAGGATCGGGGCATTACTATCGGACGAACAAGCAAGTCAACTCACGATGTTGTTAAAAGAAAACATGGATGCATTCGCTTGGGAAGTGCGCGATTTGGAGGGTATTGACCCGAAGGTCTGTTGTCACCACTTAAAAATTGATCCGAGGTTCAAACCGGTTTGACAAAAAATGAGGCATATCGCGCCATAGTTACAAGTGGCGGTCGAGGTCGAGGTCGAGCTGAAGAAGCTACAAGAATCCGGAATAATAAGGAAGTCCCACTACCCACAGTGGATATCTAACATGGTCTTGGTACCGAAAAAGAAAGGGGGAGTCAGAATACGTATTGATTTCAACGACTTGAACAAGGCTTTCCCGAAGGACAGTTTCCCCCTTCCCATCATAGATCAATTAGTAGAATCAATAGTTGGATACGAGGCGATGACCTTAATGGACGGATACATGGGATACAACCAAATACCATTGGCACCCGAGGACCAGGAACACACTTCCTTCTTCACACCAAGAGGATTGTATTATTACACCAAGATGCCATTCGGACTTAGAAATGCCGGGGATACGTACCAGAGATTGGTAGGCGACATGTTTGAAGACAAGATTCACGATACCATAGAAGTTTACGTGGACGACATGTTAGTTAAGAGTCGCCAATCAAAAAACCACGTCTGAGACCTTCGAGAGATTTTTTAGACAATGAGGAAACACAAGATGAAGATTAATCCTGCCAAGTGCGACTTCTGGGTCACGTCGGGGAAATTCCTAGGCTATATCATTACCCCCGGGGGAATAGAAGAAGATCCCGAGAAGGTACGAGCCGTCCTTGAAATTCCATCTCCCGCGACGGTAAAAGACATGCAGAAACTAAATGGTTGCATAGCTGCATTGGGGCGATTTGTATCACGGTCATCGGACAAACGCAAGGCCTTTTACGACATCTTGAAGAAAGGAAAAAAATTCTAATGGACGGACGCCAGTGAAGAGGCCTTTCAAAATATCAAGCTACATCTAGCAAGCCTCCCGGTTCTTCAAAGGCCTGAGCCGTCAGAAATTCTCACCCTATACTTAGGCGCGACACCCTATGCCATCAGTGCAGTATTGGTCAAAACAGAGGTAGGTATGGAGAAACCGGTATACTTCGCTAGCAAAACATTAAGTCCGGCCGAGAAAAACTACACCAGAATGGAGCAGATGGTGCTCACGTTAGCTTTTGCTGCCTCTAAACTACGAACATATTTTCAAGCTCATCGAATACGTGTGCTCACCAAATCACCTATCGAAGCGGTCTTGGATAGTGATGGGCGATCGGGGAGAATCTCCAAGTGGGGATCCATAATCAAACAATATGACGTGGTGTACGAGACAAGAACCGTAATCAAAGGGCAAGTAGTGGCCGATTTCTTGGCAGATTTCCCGCTCAGTGATGAGGACGAGGTAGAAGATATACCGGGAATGGTAGAAGAACAAGAGGAGCCAGCGGACCTACTAGCCGCCAATAGTCCAACACGATGGGAGGTATTTGTCGATGGGGCATCAAACAAAGATGGATCGGGCCTTGGGTTAGTGTTTACCACACCAAAGGGGAGGAAGATCGTGCATTCGTTCAGGATAGAATTCAAGGCAACAAACAACGTCACCGAGTATGAAGCGGTGATCCATGCCTTACGAATAATTGTGGAAATGGGGCTGCATGAGGTTTGACTGACTAGTGACTCACAACTAGTGATCCGGAAAATTACGGGCCAATACGCTACACACGATCCGGTGCTGCAAAAATATTGGGAGGTCGCCCAATTTTACATCAATCAAATACCAGATATTAGATTCTGCCATATCTGCCGAAAGGATAACAGACACTCGGACGCTCTATCGTACATCGCCTCACAACTAGTAGACCCGAGCATCGAAGGCATACGGGTTATGAGGCTTCTTATCCCGTCTATCCTAGAAACACCAGAAGTACGGGTCGAGGTGGCCGTTAACACAGCCGAGAGATACAAAGAAGACGACTGGAGAAAGCCAATACATCAATACTTAGAGATGGGTGATCTACCTAAGAGTCGGCCCCAGATGAACAAAATCAAAAGCAAATCGGGGGCCTACGAGTTAAGGGAAGGGATCTTATATCGAAAATCTTACCTAGGACCACTCCTACGATGCTTAAGTAGGGAAGAGGGCCATATAATCCTACACGAGCTACACTATGGGGAGGCCGGAAATCACAGCTCGGGAAGGAGCTTGTCGGTTAAGGCGAAAACAATGGGCTACTTTTGGATGTATATGAACGAGGACGCAAAGCAAATGGCAAGAGCTTGCGAAGAATGTCAGCGTTTTGGGAAGAAAATACATGCTCCCGGAGTATCGTTAAACTCAATCATAAGTCCGTGGCCCTTTGCTAAGTGGGGAGTGGACATTGTCGGGCCATTACATGTAGGAACAGGGAAAAGGAAGTATTTGATCGTGGCCACTGATTATTTTACCAAGTGGGTAGAGGCGGCACCACTAAGGCATATTCGGGACAAAGATGTCTTTAAGTTTATTTGGGAACATATCGTTTGTCGCTTTGGGGTCCCGGCAGCAATCGTTTATGATAATGGAAAATAATTACAGGGCGAGAACATTGATTTTCTATTCAACACTTACAACATCAGGAAGATCAAAGCTACCCCGATTTACCCCCAGTGCAATGGGAAGGCCGAGATCACTAACAAGACTATCGCCGATAACATGAAGAAGAAACTGAACGGGGAATATGGCAACTGGTGCGAGGAGCTATATAACGTCCTATGGGCATACAGAACCACACGAAGGGAAGCTACGGGATTCTCTCCGTTTATGCTAACCTATGGAACCGAGGCGATTCTACCAACAGAAGGAATGATTCCTACCACAAGAACCGAAGCTTGGAGGCGAAACGTCTCATCCGATCTAATTTTGGCCAAGCTCGATGACCTGGAAGAAACAAGGGAAATGGCACTACAAAAGATGGAAAATTACCAAAGAAGGTTACAGCGAGAATACAACAAACGCGTCCGACCAAGAGAGCTTAACCCAGGGCAGCAGGTGTTAAAATTCCTGGATGAATGGGAGCGATACAAAAAGGGCGGAAAGCTGGAACCAAAGTGGGGCGGGTCGTATATAGTTGAATCTAAAGCGGGCGAGGGATCGTATCGGCTACTGCGACTCGATGGAACAAAAGAACTCAAACCATGGAACATCAAGTTTTTGAAACTATACCATCCTTGACGGGCGATGCGGAAAAACGGTAAGTATACATGTCTCCTATCTCTTTGAAACCATGAGGGGTATGAGATAGGACATGAGCGACTAATGGTCATTCGTACTCGGGGAAAAGCCAGTTTGGAAGTGCCTAGGTAACTTACACTCGAATGGGAATTCGTACTCGGGGCAAAGCCAGTGTGGAAGTGCCGAGGTGCCTTACACTCGAATGGGCATTCGTACTCGGGGCAATGCCAGTGTGGAAGTGCCGAGGTGCCTTAAAGTCGCCTGGCTATTCGAATTCTGGGAAGTGGCAGTGTGCAAGTGCCGAGGTAGCCTAAGGGTTCTGGTGGTTGGAAACCAATTCCAAAGGTTGTTTAGACGCGAGGTCTACTCAGCTAGGTGGCCTACTTACATCTGAAAGGTCACCCCCATCGCAAGTGGGCGTGTCCACTTGCCCGAGATCGGTTGATCAATAACCACTCGGTATTTTCGGGCCTAGAACTAGGATGACTGGGTACCCTTCTCTGAATCCAAAGAGATAGTGATGAGATACCCCAATCAGGACATGGCATAGGGCCCGATGGCCCTCCTTGTTGGGTGTGTTCGACAGAAATGGTTAGAATACTGACTTACTTGAACAATGATTGCAGGAATAACATGTGAAACAAAGGATAACTCGATTGCGTCGTGCGTCTATTAAGAAAATACGAAATCGTCATGTGACCATGCGAAACGAAGCGTCTAACGAAAGTAAAACAGACAACATCGGTAACGCAGCACCCCCATTAAAACAAACAAGCAATGTAGAGAAAATAAAAAATGGTAGAAGTGTTCAGAGCAATTTACAACCCGATGGAAGGGGCAACATAGTGACGTAGCACCACAAAAAGAAATTTTAATCCTTGGGATGAGCCGCGCCGGCCTTCTTCTGCGCGACCTCGAGCCGCTTCTTCTCCACCCAGTCCATAATGCCCGACTGAACCTTCTGGTCTAACTCCTCTGCATGGGCGACGCGTTCATCCTCGAGTTGTTGGGTAATCTGGGAAGAGTTTTCCTCGGCTTCAGCTAACTTGGAGCCCAAATCGACCTCGGCCTGTTTCAATCGGCGAACCTCCAGATCCAGCTCCCGAGAGCGTTTTTGCTCGGCTACAAAATCACAAAGATAGAGTGTTATTCATGGGGCACGACTTAACATATTTGTAAGAATAAATCACAATCTAGATCTAAAGAACGGCCTCAACATATCGTCTAAGAGACCTGAAATGGCTGGCAACACCGACTGAAGCGACTCTACCGACTTGGACAACTCATCCTCGGCCTTGGACAACTTCATGGTTAACTCGTTATAGTGTTGCTTGTTGAACTCGTTACTGGAGCAATACTTCTTATGCTCATTCCAATCATCCATTAAACGATTACGCGATACTTGGAGCACTGCAAGCTGCGATCTACTACACTCTAAATCTCCCCTTACTTTATCAAATTCACTCACTCGGCCCAGCAAATCGCTATTAGATCGCTCCACCACATCTTTATCCCTAAATATTCGTCGGCGGTCCTCGTGAAGGTCTCAATTCTGCAATTGTAGAGCGTCTACCCTTTGCTCCAAGCTCGTGGCTAGAGCAGATTTTTCAGCAGCAAGGCGTTGAGAAGATCCCAAGTGAGGCCGTAAACTGTCCATCTCGGCAGGATCATAATCAAACCGGCGATGTCGTTCTAACTCGCCCTCAAGTCTTGCAATTTCCTCAGTTTGGCGGTCTATTTTGTCATCTTTGTTTGCCATTCGCTGACGAAGATTTTCCACTAAACCCTTCTCAATATCCTATTTTCTCTTCATAATCCTAAACTCCGAAGTAGCGTCTATACCTATACTAGATACCTCGGCTAGGAAGAAGGATACCCGACTCAGGATACTGGCACGATAAATTCAATCAACACAAGTTAAGAATGATCATATACCTTGAGCATCGGCAAGTTTGATCTCCATCTCGTTCGCGCGACCCTTCTCATTCTGAAGTTGAAGTTGGAGAGACTCTATCAACTGCTTATCTCGAAGGCGATTGGCGGCATCCAAGCATACCCGGTTCATAATCTAACACAAGCAAATGAGTTTGCATCATAAGCGATACTAAGAATAGAAATCAGAAGCGGGGCATTACCATAACGAAACGAGTCGCTTACCAAAGTATCAAGTGTCAGGGAAATGTCTCCATAACGGGGCACATCATTCAACATCTCTTCATCATTATACTTCCAAAAGTCGGAGGAAGTAAGCGCACCCAAGGAGTTCATGATCGGGCCAGAGACAGTAAAGGAAGTTTCAGCACTAGAAGACGATCCCTCAGTAATCCGGGGCACACAAGGAAGCTCTACCGGTACATCAGTAACAACCTTCTCTACGTTGGGCATCTCCAAGGGCTCCTGCTGGTCGCCCATACATGTTCATCACCTTTTTCACCCGAGACATTCTCTCCAAATAGCTCATCTTCATCGGAAAGATCAATGATTGGGCCCGTTTTCGGCGGTGGCTTAGCAATTTGCTTACTTCTGGTAGGATTACGCCTAAGCGAATTGGGGTCAACATCGCCCGCGTCATCATCATCGCGCCTTGGGTGTTTCTGTACAAGTGTCTCGTCAGAACATGTGAAGGCAAAAAAAAGGGGCAAGTACATGTACTTATAAGAAAATCATTATGTTTGTTACCTTCCCCTGGTCTTCCTCAACCATTGTGCCAGCACCCCTCTTCCTAGACCCGACAGTCTTGGTGGAACCGACCTGAAATTTTCAAACAACAATAAATGATCAATTGACACCCGAAGCTAACAAGATAGAAATCAAGAAAAGCGCATACCTTATCGGCCTTGTCATCATTAACCACCCAGAAAGAATAGGGCTCGGTGGGAAAAGTAGGCGACGGGAAGTCACCATGAAGAATTGGACCTCGGACAAGAAGTGGAACTCGGGGATAAATCGGGTCATTAGAATGACGGGGTCACCTGTTGCAGGGTTGGCATATGGGATCGGCATCCAGCATCATTCTATCAACACCATCGGGCATAACCTTGACCCGATGAGGACTAGCAGCAAACCCAGCAAGATCGCCCAAGGTCGAAGTACTAGCTCGATAGTTGACAAGGAAATTAACAACGGAATACTTTGGAGCGTCCTCAGGCTTGTAGGTCGACCAATCGGCATCAGAACCATGACCATCGCGGCGATCCCTCCACTCGTTCATAATTCGGAAAGTATTGCCAGTCCATTGAGCCAAAGCACGAGAAGGCCGGATCTGGGAAAGAACCTCGTAATAAAATGGGCTATCAGGGTTGTATAGGGGAAGACGAAGGCCCAGCTCCAGTTAGCCCAGGGTGATGACCACACAATCAGCCGATTGCTCGTGCTTCTTCATATCGGTTTTCTTCAAGATACCGTTTCGGCCCGAGAGAAGGGTCACTTCGTAATTTTGAAGATTGTACTTCTCCTTCAGCTGCTCAATGGACTCTTCATCAGAGAGATATTTCACCATTTTCTCGGACCTGCACAAAACAGAGGGAGAATCATCAGGAAAGATAGACTTCATGGCACGAACATCGTACTCGGAGGGACTCTCGTAAGAAAACAAATAAGAAAGGGAAAAAGCATCAATCTCGGAAAAAACATCATCAACGGACCTTTTCTCAGCCATGGAGGGAGAAGAAGCCATTAACAGAGATAGTGTAAAGCCTGGTTTTCGAAGAAGAAAGATGAGGCAACAACAGACACTGTAGCAATCGATGAGGAGGAGATGGCGGAAGAAAACCAAGAAAGCTAGGGTTTTTCAGAAGCGCAAAGTGGTGAAGAAATCTGGGAGAGAAGACTACAGTGGCGGAACAGAAAAAGAAATGGCGGAGAAGAAGAAGGAAGAAAGAAGCGAGCTATTTAAAGGAGAAAATTGTAACCGATGCCGACAGTTACCGGTCATAAAGTGGAATTAGTGGGGCGCTACATGGCGGGATTAGCGGCATGAACGAAGACGTGGGCAGTTAAGACGATGTTCTTCCACTCGTGCCTCCCACACTAGCAGAAGAAGGGGCATAAATGTAGGTGTAAATTATACACAGATCCAGGTGGCAACATCCTAGGCCATGTGCACCCAAATACGAAGAGACGCGAAGCATAGAATGAAGATTAGTGGCGCGAGATTTAAGGAGCCACGTGGGTCGGGCGTGATCGCTCTACAGCTGTCGGACAAGACTTGACCCAGACTTCTGATAAAGCTGACAAGACAAGATGTGGCGGGTCAAACGAGGTACTATGGTCAAATGGATAAGAAATTAAAGGTTACATCGGCTAACTTAAAGGGAGACAAGTCAAGACGGGCGACATCGCGTCAATAGAGCACATGAAGAGATCGGCTCGGACGAAAGACAGGAGAGGAGTCAAGATACCTCGGCTATATGAGGCGACATGATTCGGCCCGATCACAGAACTGCTGAATAGATGTAACGTGATCAACACCTTAACTTGGTTGTATAGAACTTCACCTATAAATAGAGGGACTTGTATTCAAGATAGAGAGGTCGTAATTTTGGGAGAGAAAGAGAGAGAAACTCGAGTCAACACTAGGAAGGAGTGAGTGAGAAGTAAGTTCATCTTGTAAGGAAATCCAACTAAGAGCAACACCTTTGTAACACTTGGAAGTAATAAGATTCATCCTTTCACCCCCGTGGACGTAGGTAACCATACCGAACCACGTATATCTTGTGTTCATTGTTGAGTGTTTACCTTCACTTAAGATATGTAGTATGTTTTAATCCTTTGGATGTAGTTTGTAGTAAAATGCATCTACATTTTGTATAGCGGCTTAATCTGAGAGTATTCAATTCTGGACTAGGTCCCGGGGTTTTTCTGCATTTGCGGTTTCCTCGTTAACAAAATCTTGTTGTGTCATTTACTTTATATTTCCAAATTATAATTGTTTTATTATAATTAAAGTAAATTACACAAACATTAATTCCTATTTAATTGATACATGAATCCTATTGTGTTTGGATAAGTCTGAACCTTTGTATCAAGTAAACACACTTTCTTGTTGTATTGTCTCGATCTAGTATCCATAGACGATCACACAAAGTGTGAACCAATTTTTTGTATTGTCTCGACTCAGTCTATAGACAATCACTTTCGGGGAAAGGACTTATATGAAGGAAAAGTTATAGCTTGAGGTATATTTGGGGTACCCTCGCCTTTTCACTTTAATACCCTTATAATCTAAAACAGAACAAGAAACAAGATTTTTGCAGATGTATGGAACATGAAGAACTTCTCCATTCAATGTGAGAGCCTTTCCAGATGTGAGCTTCAGACCGACCTTTCCTTTTCCTACAAGCTCTGATGCAGATGAGTTACCTATATAGAGTTTCTCGTTTTCCCTACCTTCTGGTAGGAGGTGAACAATTCTTTGTTCCCACATACATGCTTAGCATCTCCAGAGTCTACCCACCAGTCCATCACATTGGTCACCAAATTAACTTCAGACACCACAGAAGAAAACTCATTTTTGCTCTTCTCAACCAAATTAGGATTATTCTTCTTATCCTTACGTTGTCTACAGTGAACTTCCATATGACCAGTATTTCCACACACCCAACAAGGACCCTTAATTTTAATAATGCTAGATTCTAGTTTACGAAACGTACCTTTCTTGTGAGGAGCATGTTTCGAGTTGCGATTGTTATTGTCACCTTTTCCAGCTTTTGAAGACTTGTTTTCAGACATATGAGCCTTGTTAGTCATGTCCCTTGCAGATGACACGTTCTTGTTTTTGGTGTACAACATCTCTTCCACTTGAATCTTCTTTACCAATTCAACCATGTTGATCTTTCCAATGTAATGTTTCATATTTTTCTTGTACTCCGGCCAAGAAGATGGTAACCTCTCAATCACCGCATACACTTGAAATGTATCATCAATGACCATACCTTCAGCGAGAATCTTGTTAATGATTTGTTGAAGTTCGAGGAATTGATCAACAACAGACTTATCATTTGTCATCTTGAACTCCATAAACTTTGCTACCAGAAATTTCTTGCTTCCTGCAGTCTCAGCTTGGTACTTTGCTTCTAACAAATATGCCTGTCAATATTTGTCCGATATTCAGAATCTGTTTTCGAGTATTAGGTAACTCATATCGGATATGTTATCGGATATTTTTTCCTTAACATATCGGAATCGTATTAGGCTCTATCCGAATTGTCAATATCATATATCTGATAATACATGAACTTATTTGTAATTTACCCTAATTTAGAGCCATTTCAGATACTCATTTCGGATATTATCGGATATATATTCGATAAATTTTAGTTATGGACATGTTTTACAAGGTTTTTAAGTTTTTTTTTGTTGGAACCGAATATTATCGGATATCCGATTTCTTAGCATATCGGATTCGATATCTTATTTTGATATCCTATAGGATATTATCGAATATCGGATATCCGTTAACGCTCAACCTATCGGATTTCCAAATATCCGATGGATATTCAACCATTGACAACCCTACTAACAAAGTCCACAAATCATAAGCAGTCAAGTTGTCATTAGCATTGTAAAAATCATACATAGCATCTTCCAAACCGTGCATGATATGAATTTTAGACATACATTTACCCCTCGTGTAAAACTCTTTATCTTCATCAATATTATCTTCCGCATTCATCAAAACATCAAGAGGACCCTGCAGTACTTCATCCAAATCATGATGGCTCAATAAAAACAACATCTTGGATTGTCATCTCTTGAAATTTTTTCCGTTAAACTTCCGTGGTCTTTCAACTTCGATATTTGTTAACATCGTTGCAAGGAATAATAATGTGTTAAGATTGTTGGAATCTTGCAAAAATGAACAACACATTAGATGTATCAAAAGTAATATGTAAAGAACTAATCCATAACAACTCTACCAAAACAACTTGACGAGGGCAGAATCACAGGTTCAACAAGTTATCCTTAAAACATTAATTTGCGGGTATACTCGAGGTGAGTAATGCTAAACCCCTCACAGCGAAGATGTGTCCATGATAAGACTTCCTGATATAACTTGAGTTAGCACAACGCAAATTACCCACTATTGAACTCAACAACGGGGATGGAAGTAAAACGCCGCACGAAAACAAAAAAAACAACAAGAAGAAAAGCAGACAGAAAGATGGTCGCTGCTTGTATATATGAAAACAGAATTATGAGTTACATTTATAGGAAAAGATACTTGCAAATCAAGTTAGGTTTTGGTTTTCTTCAAAAACAAGTAAAACACGTAAAAGGAATTTTTCCATAAATAAAACTCTTAAGAAAATATTTTTGAAATTAATTTTCTAAAGAAAAACTCGCCAAAAATAAATACGAGTAGAAGAAGGACTTGGTGCATGGTATACACGCATATGCATGGGTCGAAATATGTATTTTTTCCCCACTCACTACACCCGCGTTTTACAATATATCCATAAGAATATGGCTATATAGTGGAGCACCTCTTTAGTTTTTCACAATGTGGGACTAAAGGTTCCATTTCATTCACTCAAAAAATGAGTGAGTATCCTTAGACCCTTAGGTCATTAGATCAAACCACACCAACACCAAAATCATTTTATTAAAACTCATTTTTCTCCAACAAAAGTTCAAGTTTCACCAAGGACCAAAAGTAAGAATCTCTTTTGTATTTATAGTGATAAACCCTGATTAGTTGATTCCTAAAGCTTACAGTGTTAGGAGAAACTAGTCTACTATACCTCCATAAAACTGATCATGTGTCATATCCTACTATATTTAATGAGTAGCTCAATATGTCCTGAAGCGTTTTTGGTTGTATCCTTTATACATAACACTGTATTTTTCACGCTATGCGTTTCTTGAAGTGGTTGGAAACTTGGGTGCTTCTGGTAGGCTTAAAAATTGTGGAGTGGATGCAAATGAAGTATTACTTCTTCTAAGCGGAGGAAGGGCCAGTTATTTTTTGAATTCACATTTTCACGATGGCTGTTTCCCCTTAGCTGTATATTTGGATAGCTATGTCATCTTGTCATAAGTTGATATTGTAATACCCTGTATTTTTAGCTATTGTTTCGGGTCGGGTTATACCCAGATAAGTTAACCTTGTGGCTTAGTTTGTTGTCCCTTAACCATAGCCTAGGTGGGTGGATTGAACTAGAAAGACTACAAGTTGGGGTGGAAATAACATAATAAATAATAAATAAAATTAAAGGAAAATGAAAAGATCATTAGTATAAAACAGGGTTTGGATAAGTTTTCCTTTGTTAGTGGTGGTCAGGATTTGTCTGGACAAAGATAAATCAAGGGCCGTGGTTCTCCTGACCACCCCTACATCTCGCACGTGTGGCGTTAATTCCAATATTATGAATGAAAAATTAATACTCAAGTCAGGATATGGAAAATCAAAAATTATAACAGGGAGGTTCGAACTCATGACCTATTATGTCATAAGAGTTTCCTCTAACCAGTGTTCCACCTTGGTTGGAATTGATAGAAAATATAAATCAACAATGGTGGTTTGTTCAACTCAAATACCATAATTGCTTTATTAATTAGTATTTCACTAATTACACATAATAAATAATCTATTCATTATAAAGTGTTTTATTAATTAATGTTTCACTAATTGCTCATAATAAATGACTAATCATTTTTTAATTGTAAATATTTTCTTAATTAATTATAATATATATTTCTATTAATAGGTAATTTTGATAAATAATATCAATAGACATTTTCTGCGAAAATGAGTAGTAGAAGAGGTGGAGGCCGAAAGATTAGTGGTGGTTAAGGGCGGAGCTAAGCACAATTATATTTATTTTTGTTCTATTATCGTAAAATGGGATACAAAGTCCATTTTTCACATGTATCCAACTTGCCAATAATTTTTTCTCCCTCTCTCCTCAAAATCCTGGCTCCTCCCCTGGTTTGTGGTGGAATAAGTAGTGACGGTGAATGCTGGTGAGTAGTGATGGACAATATTAATTTTATGTTGTCATTACCACATCGATAACATCGTAGTGTGGAATATGTGGTTGGTTGTTTTTAACACTTATTTCAGGGATGATATCATATAAGACAATATTTTCATGATCGTAGTTAAATCACACAGATGTTGCCCCTGTTATCTTTGGTACTATATCGTATGAATCATGATTTTTTAATGTTAAAATAAAATTGATTGAAATACAAAAAAAAATATATATATACACGGAAAAAAAATAATGAAACTAATCAATTGACGAAATTTTGTTCAATCTAAACCTCATACATGGCATTTGTGATTGAAAATTAGAATTGCGTCCAACAACCTACATGGGATGGGCGGCAGTGATGGTACCAGTGGTGGAGTCAAAAATTGACATTGAGGAGGCCTATTTAAAAAAAAAATATGTAAACTTTGGTGCACTAAGCCATAAATATATATGGACAAAGTACTATTTATAAAATAAATTTAAAAAATTATGTAGTTATTAAAAATTTAAGGGGTTAGAGTCAGGTTAGTCAACCCTTGGCTCCGCCACTAAGTGGTGGTGGATAAAAAAACTGGATTCATATGGTTTTATGGTGGTGGCGGGTATTGGTGAAAAAAACATATTATGCTAATTTCATAACGCCACAAAATGTGTAACGTTATATTATAAAATATAAAACGTGATTGATCATTTTAATGTTAAAATAAACTCGATAAAACACATGTCCATTTTTAAAAATTGGTTCAATCAATTGCCATGTTATGTAATAACTAAATGAACGACACGAATCAAGATCAGAACATATGAAATTATTTATTATCGATTTGTTTATGTAAAGAGTGGTCAGGATTTGACCTTGGCAAAGATAAATTTACTGCTAGGATTTGTTCAACTTAACCATTTTTAAATGTTTTATTAATTAGTGTCTCATTGATTGTTCATAATGATGAATTAAATTTCTATTATAAATGTCCCTTTAATAATCTAACATAAATACATAATTTTATTAATAAATAATTTTACAAAAAACTTTATTAATTCTAATGGTGAGTATAAGCGGTGGCGGGTGTTTGTGAATAGTGGAGGTGGTAACATTACTATTGGTGGAAGAAATAGTGGCGGTGGATGGTTTTTATGGTGGTGAGTGTTGGTAATAGTAGTGTATAATAATAGTTTTTGCTTTTTAGTGAGTTTTATGGACTAAGTAAAAAAATAATCTTCACTAAACATGAAACATTGTATTGTAAAAGATGTAATTGGTTGTTTTTATCATGATTGATAAGGATAAAAATCAAATATTTCGAGGATGATACCGGAATGTATAAGACAATATGATCATGACTGTTCGATCGCCCGTATTATATAAAGGCAATTTGTGTACCCGCGTAAGAGAACATTATCGCTCTCTCAAGTACTATTACATTCTTTTTCCTGAAAGACCATCAATGTCGAGTTGTTTCGCGACAACTACCTACAAAGACAACAACTTTCACTTCATTCCCGATATAAAACCTTATTGACCGGGAAAATGTATTTGCATTCTAAAATATTTGTTTGAAAATTATGTATGTTCATCAAAATCATCATAAAAAACTCTAAATAATAAATCTAAATTTCGCCTCCGATGTTTATGGAATATTTTTTATATTTTACATTCTCAAATCATGCGACCTCTTGATAGTAAATCAACAATATTAAATTACGGATCAATAGGTTTTATTCACTGGATCAGAAGGTAGAGTAGACACAGATGGGTAGATCACACAAAGCAGAACATGACTGAGAATACTTCAATAATTTGGTCAAGAGATAAGGTCAAAAATTTAAGATTAACTTTCTATTGGACTAATTAGATCGGCTTCGATAGGAGATGACTAAAATATGGATTAATAATAATTTTCACGTAAGACAATTGCAAAACATAGTTTGGCTAACTCTGCCTATGTAAAGAGTGGTCAAGATTTGTCCTTCCTCAATTGTTATGTTATGTGAGAAGAAGGTGATATCTAAGATTGAGGTATGATTCAAATCTATTAGATTCATGCCATTTACAACTGGATGCCTTGAAAAAAATTGATGTGTTGTTATTATTATTACAGGCAAGGGATACATTGACCACACTTGCGCAAATAGCTCACTTCGCAAATGATTGGTGTTGCATGTACTTTCTAGAATGCAACGAGGAATTTGAGGAAACAAGGCACCGATAAAGTGTAGGAGTATTTTGGATATAGTAACTTAGACCCGATGTAATACTTATGTTTTTTTTTTTTTTAGTTTTTCCACAATCTATTTATTTAATAAAAATGAACATTGCAAATACATAACATCAATAAAAATTAGACAGATTGTGTTTGACAATAATGGCTACTGATGGTCCGAAAACGGAAAAATAAAAGAATTGTTGTAGAATAATTGTTGGGATATACAATGGATTACTTGATACGAATGAAAGAGATATAACTATTTCGATTCTAAAATCACATAAAGTTCACAGTAGAAGATGACATCAAGTTTAAAGTTAGTAACAAACATAATATGGCTAACTAAAATGTTAAAAACAAACAAGATATATAAACTTAGAAAGCCGTGAGAGTTGAAGAGGCCAATTTTGAAAACTACAATCTTAGAAAGCAACGATCCACAATACCATTTTTTTAAAATAAATATTCAACGTAGAATATGTCAACTTTTGGTAAAGGATCTATTGACAACCTATTAATTTGAAATTGGATCAGGGAGTACAATATGTGTTCAAGGTTCTTTATGAGGTAATGTGTCGCCAGATTGTATTCCAAGTGAAGGTAGGAACATACGGAAGTGACATAATGTCCAAGACTTTTGAAGTTACCAAAGCATTCGTTAAGACGAATTGCTGGGCACAATACTTTGTTGAAGATTTAATGGCAGAGGTTCGCATATATACAATCCCTTCGAAAAGGTAATGGATACACATTCTAAACATTGTCATCTAATAGGTGTTGAAAAATTATAGGAAAATCATGTCACATTGGATAGTTTGTATCATTCGTTCGATGCAAAAAAATACAATTCTCTGCCTATTTGGAGGATCGACAACATGACGATGATAGATAAGTCAGCTGGAGATAAATAGGAGCATGTGGAGACTTTTATGGACGATATTGATTAGTTGATTTCACTGAGATGAGCGTTGTTGATGACATATTTCCAAAAAATATTTAAACTTCCATGTTCATGTAGAGCATTATCTCATTATAAGCAATGAACCTAAATAAAAGTGTCTGGAAGTTAAGATTATATTTCTTTCGTTTGAGCAAATCTCCGGCGGTAAAATATTAAAGGAAAAAACAAAAAAACAAAAAAAAAAGGAAAATCCTAACTATTTTTATGACAAACACTTATTAAATCATAAAGAGTTGATAAGTATTCGGGATACACATTATACCATATATTAAAAATGAACCAACATCATGGCCCGTGCCGTTACGGCACGGGTTAAGGGCTAGTACCTAAATAAAATAGTTTAGAAAAGAAATTTTATAAGTTAGAAAACATAAGGCTAAGGAGAAGAAGAAAGAGGTGAAGCTAGGTCTTAGAGAAGAATTCTATGGAGAACTTAGAGGAGATTATAGCTAATAAAAGGTAGAATGTTTAATCCCTTTCTCTTTGTGTTTTTTCTTGTTATACTTTGATTTCAATTTTGTTTATTCTTATGTCATTAGGGTTCTGAATTTTTTTTATTTAATTTGATGCATATTTTTGATGATCAGACTTCTAATATAGGTATATAACATGATTGGGTATCACTAGTTAAAATTTGAGAGTATTCCACCATATATTTACCGTTGATAGTTTGTTTGAATTTGGGTGATAATTTCTGAATTTATGGACAGTTTCGTGTTGATGTGGTTTTGATGTTCTTAGGAAATTTTAGTGATGTTAAAATGATTTGAGGTATTAACAAAAGTTGTAGATAAATGTATTATATTTCGGTGTGCTTTGGATTTGCTTAATTTGAGATTAATATGAATTTATAGTGAATTGTTTGGTAATAACATGTAATCTGCCCAGTTTTTAAGATTCCATTGTAAATTCAATATATTTTGTTTTAACCGCTGGTTTGGTGTGAATTTTGGATATGTTATGTATGAAAGTGTCAAGATTGTTCATGTAAATTTTGAGGATGATCAGATTACGTTGTCACCATGAAATATATAATATAATATGTATGATGCAAAATGGATGCAGTTAGCTTGTTTGTAGAAATGCTTCAAAGAAAATTATGTTCTTATGCCATGGTTGCTTGTGTTGTGTGTAAAAACTATTTATAAAAGGAAATGAGTTCATGTTTTTCCATTATATGTAATCTCGTTTCATGCTAACGGCGGGTAATGATCCCCGAGAGTTAAATGGGTAATGATCCCCATGGGAACTTGTGTTTCCCGACCATCGATGGCGGTTTTCTGTGCCGGTAAACGATAGGTGGTGTACGAACCAAGGTTTTCGTATTGTGAATGAAACGGGTAATGATCCCCGAGAGCAAATGGGTATGATACCCATAGGAACTTTTGTTCCTGACCACCGATAGAGGCTGTCCGTGTCGATAAACGATAGGTGGGTGTACGAACCAAGGTTTTCGTACCGTGAGCACATTGTTTGAGATGACTTATAAATATGTGAATAATGTGTTCGGAATCTAATTTAAATGAGTTGTTGGAAACATAATCGGTGTTATGAACTCATTTGTGAAATTTAAATGGATGAGTTGTTGTTGTGAATTGATGAGTTGAATCCTAAATGGATGATTTGATAAATGATTTGTTGATAATAATATAAATGTTGTGAACTCATGATTGGAAAAATATATGAATTAGAAGATTTAGTGAAAATAATATTTGTGAAGTAATGTTTTTGATTGAATATATTCGTTGAAGTTGCACTGTAGTTCTTATTGTATGTTATTTGACTCATTGACATTGGTATGCATGTTTTGAGATTGGGAGTACATTCTATTGCGATGTCATCTCACCCCAATTGACATCCTTGCAGATTTGTCAGAGTGGCGCAGCGAAAGCTAGGAATGTGTAGCTTAGTGATTGAATTGCTTAATTGTATTGCTTGAAATGTAATTTGAAATAATATGTTTGGTTGAATTCGTCGTTAAGATAATAAGCGGATTTATATGCTTCAGTTTATGTTATATAAAGTTTCAACTATGTTTTGTGCAAAAGTAAATTAGCAAAAATATGTATGCATAAGTCTCTTTCCGACCCGAAACACTTCGAGTTCGGATCTCCATATGGGTTTGACCCTGTTTCGGAACTCGGGGTGTTACAAGTTGGTATCAGAGCTCGAGGCTTTAGATATTGAATGGGACCGTAAATAAATTGTTTCATATGTTGTTATGCATGCTTGTCTGATTTGAGTGTTCTATTGCTTGCTTCATCATAATAGTTGACTTTGTGTAACTCATGTGAATTGTTCATTTTGCGCTGGATTGAATTGTCGTGTTGTTTACTATATTATTTATACTATGTGAATATTTAGGTTTATGTATGTTCTTAATTTCTCGACGAAGGGTGGTAGAATGTAATACCCTGTATTTTTAGCTATTTTTTCGGGTCGGGTTATACCCAGATAAGTTAACCTTATGGCTTAGTTTGTTGTCCCTTAACCATAGCCTAGGTGGGTAGATTGAACTAGAAAGACTACAAGTTAGGGTGGAAATAAAATAATAAATAATAAATAAAATTAAAGGAAAATGAAAAGATACCTAAATAAAATAGTTTAGAAAAGAAATTTTATAAGTTAGAAAACATAAGGCTAAGGAGAAGAAGAAAGAGGTGAAGCTAGGTCTTAGAGAAGAATTCTATGGAGAACTTAGAGGAGATTATAGCTAATAAAAGGTAGAATGTTTAATCCCTTTCTCTTTGTGTTTTTTCTTGTTATACTTTGATTTCAATTTTGTTTATTCTTATGTCATTAGGGTTCTGAATTTTTTTTATTTAATTTGATGCATATTTTTGATGATCAGACTTCTAATATAGGTATATAACATGATTGGGTATCACTAGTTAAAATTTGAGAGTATTCCACCATATATTCACCGTTGATAGTTTGTTTGAATTTGGGTGATAATTTCTGAATTTCTGGACAGTTTCGTGTTGATGTGGTTTTGATGTTCTTAGGAAATTTTAGTGATGTTAAAATGATTTGAGGTATTAACAAAAGTTGTAGATAAATGTATTATCTTTCGATGTACTTTGGAATTGCTTAATTTGAGACTAATATGAATTTATAGTGAATTGTTTGGTAATAACATGTAATCTGCCCAGTTTTTAAGATTCCATTGTAAATTCAATATATTTTGTTTTAACCGCTGGTTTGGTGTGAATTTTGGATATGTTATGTATGAATGTGTCAAGATTGTTCATGTACATTTTGAGGATGATCAGATAACGCTATCACCATGATATATATAATATAATATGTATGATGCAAAATGGATGCAGTTAGCTTGTTTGTAGAAATGCTTGAAAGAAAATTATGTCCTTATGCCATGGTTGCTTGTGTTGTGTGTAAAAACTATTTATAAAAGGAAATGAGTTCATGTTTTTCCGTTAGATGTAATCTCGTTTCATGCTAACGGCGGGTAATAATCCCCGAGAGTTAAATGGGTAATGATCCCCATGGGAACTTGTGTTTCCCGACCATCGATGGCGGCTGTCTGTGCCGGTAAACGATAGGTGGTGTACGAACCAAGGTTTTCGTATTGTGAATGAAACGGGTAATGATCCCCGAGAGCAAATGGGTATGATACCCATATGAACTTTTGTTCCTGACCACCGATAGAGGTTGTCCGTGCCGATAAACGATAGGTGGGTGTACGAACCAAGGTTTTCGTACCGTGAGCTCATTGTTTGAGATGACTTATAAATATGTGAATAATGTGTTCGGAATCTAATTTAAATGAGTTGTTGGAAACATAATCGGTGTTATGAACTCATTTGTGAAATTTAAATGGATGAGTTGTTGTTGTGAATTGATGAGTTGAATCCTAAATGGATGATTTGATAAATGATTTGTTGATAATAATATAAATGTTGTGAACTCATGATTGGAAAAATATATGAATTAGATGATTTAGTGAAAATAATATTTGTGAAGTAATATTTTTGATTGAATATATTCGTTGAAGTTGCACTGTAGTTCTTATTGTATGTTATTTGACTCATTGACATTGTTATGCATGTTTTGAGATTGGGAGTACATTCTATTGAGCTGTCATCTCACCCCAATTGACATCCTTGCAGATTTATCAGAGTGGCGCAGCGAAATCTAGGAATGAGTAGCTTAGTAATTGAATTGCTTAATTGTATTGATTGAAATGTAATTTGAAATAATATGTTTGGTTAAATTCGTCGTTAAGATAATAAGCGGATTTATATGCTTCAGTTTATGTTATATAAAGTTTCAACTATGTTTTGTGCAAAAGTAAATTAGCAAAAATATGTATGCATAAGTCTCTTTCCGACCTGAAACACTTCGAGTTCGGATCTCCATATGGGTTTGACCCTGTTCCGGAACTCGGGGTGTTACAAGTTGGTATCATAGCTTGAGGCTTTAGATCTTGAATGGGACCGTAAATAAATTGTTTCATATGTTGTTATGCATGCTTGTCTGATTTGAGTGTTGTATTGCTTGCTTCATCATAATAGTTGACTTTGTGTAACTCATGTGAATTGTTCATTTTGAGTTGGATTGAATTGTCGTGTTGTTTACTATATTATTTATACTATGTGAATATTTAGGTTTATGTATGTTCTTAATTTCTCGACGAAGGGTGGTAGAATGTAATACCCTGTATTTTTAGCTATTTTTTCGGGTCGGGTTATACCCAGATAAGTTAACCTTATGGCTTAGTTTGTTGTCCCTTAACCATAGCCTAGGTGGGTAGATTGAACTAGAAAGACTACAAGTTAGGGTGGAAATAAAATAATAAATAATAAATAAAATTAAAGGAAAATGAAAAGATACCTAAATAAAATAATTTAGAAAACAAATTTTATAAGTTAGAAAACATAAGGCTAAGGAGAAGAAGAAAGAGGTGAAGCTAGGTCTTTAGAGAAGAATTCTATGGAGAACTTAGAGGAGATTATAGCTAATAAAAGGTAGAATGTTTAATCCCTTTCTCTTTGTGTTTTTTTCTTGTTATACTTTGATTTCAATTTTGTATATTCTTATGTCATTAGGGTTCTAAAATTGGTTTATTTAATTTGATGCATATTTTTGATGATCAGACTTATACTATAGGTATATAACATGATTGGGTATCACGAGTTAAAATTTGAGAGTATTCCACCATATATTCACCGTTGATAGTTTGTTTGAATTTGGGTGATAATTTCTGAATTTCTGGACAGTTTCGTGTTGATGTGGTTTTGATGTTCTTAGGAACTTTTAGTGATGTTAAAATGATTTGAGGTATTAACAAAAGTTGTAGATAAATGCATTATCTTTCGGTGTGCTTTGGATTTGCTTAATTTGAGACTAATATGAATTTATAATGAATTGTTTGGTAATAACATGTAATCTACCCAGTTTTTAAGTTTACATTGTAAATTCAATATATTTTGTTTTAACCGCTGGTTTGGTGTGAATTTTGGATATGTTATGTATGAATGTGTCAAGATTGTTCATGTAAATTTTGAGGATGATCAGATAACGTTATCACCATGAAATATATAATATAATATGTATGATGAAAAATGGATGCAGTTAGCTTTTTTGTAGAAATGCTTAAACAGTCCTTTATATGTGTAAAAACTATTTATAAAAGGAAACTGTAGGATCAGAATATTGTCACAACAATATTCCTGAGAAATAAACGACTGTTCTGCGATATATCGATAATAAACGAATTACTCTGCGATACATCAGTAGTATTCTGCGACACATCCAAGGATGACTTAAACAGTGACGTAATAACTGAAAACGACGAAACAGGAAGAAAGTGTGAGATGTCTGCGATATATCAACAAAACTGCGAAAGTTAAAGTCGGTGCTAATTGCGATTTATCGCAGAATCAGATCCGAAATTGAAGGGAATCTTAGCTGTAAATGAGCTGTCATGAGCTGTAATCCACTATGTAAATACCTATATAAAGGAGATGATTAGTTCCAGAGAGGCTAATGAATTTTTGAGTGTTAGGAAAGTTTTAGGAGAGAGAAAATCTTTATCAAGTGTTCTGTGTTCTTGATTTCTGTAATTCCTTAAGATCAAATTAATAAAAAGTGTCCTTAATCTACAAATTATGTCATAGATGTTAGTAAATTCTTGAATAGGGTGTAGTGTGGGAATTCCTGCAACTACATTTTGGCGTCCAGAAACAGGGAGAATCAAACTTGAGAAATTTCAACTTACAGTTGGAAGATTTGAATAAATTATTAGAATTGAAGAAAACTGGCTAGAAGGATAAGAAATACGTCAGAACCACCAACAACAGTGAGAAGAAGTAAAAGAATTGCAGGGGAAGGAGCAGGTGAATTGGAAGGATCTTTAAGGAACAGATCAGGAAGAAGTAGAATGAGAAATGAAGCATAAAATTTAATCCAACCACCAAATCAACAAACACGAGCACAAGATAGAAATATGGATTATGATAGAGTAAGTGTGCATACTTGGAGGTCGGATTCGATAGAAGAGGCGGAAAATCAAGGAGAGGAAAGAAATCAAGAAATGGATGGAGGATTAATTCATGAAGAACATGAAATGGAAGATGATTTAAGATAAAGGATACGGGAAGAAAGAAGATTAGAAGTAGAAGAGCGTGCCAATCTTACAAGACAAAATCATGAATTAAGAATGGAAAATTTGAGGTTGCAAAACAGAAGATCGAGAAGCAGCATGAGATCAAATTCAAGATCATATAGAGAAGAAACAAGGCAGAATCTACCTATACAAAATGTCGGGGAGAATTTGATAAATGATCTTTATATTCCACGCGGGGAAACTTTATACATTAGACATAATCAGGATGAGGGAGAAAATCAAGAAGAGAGAAGGGGAATGTTACGTGATGAAGAGATTCGAAGAAATCGCACGATTATCGAAGATGATATTGAGAGACATTATATTGAGCAAGTACGCTTAGCAGGAGAAAGAGAGAGATTGCGAGCAGAAATAGAAGAGCAAGAAATTCAAGCAGCGTTGCGTCAGAATAATCATGACAATCGAGAAAGACGACGTGCGCAAAATCGTAATAATGATAATCTCAATGAAGAATATGAGAGAATTCGCAAAGACATAAAAAGCCAACGAAGAGAAACAGTAAGGGATGAGGAAATTCATGGAGAAGAGAATGAAAGACAAATTAACTTGCAAGAAGAATAAAGTCGCAGAAGAAGGCAAAACCAAGATATTGGAGAAGAAGCGAGAAACATCGCAAGACAAGAAAGGAATGAACGCAGACGAAGAGAAGCTGCGTTGAAAAGACCAATGGAGCAAAATTCTGATAGGAATGAACAAATCTTGCGAGAATTGGTAGAAATGAGAGGAATGATAAATAACAGAAGAGAAGGAGGAAGAAGACAACTTGATGAGGCAATCGAAGAGGTTGCGAAAACTCAATTTACTCAAGAGGTGCAATTAGGAGGGATACCTCCAAAATGAAATTTACCGGTGTTGACCAGTATATTTGATGGAACTACGTGTGCTGTCCAACATATCAAAGCTTATATTCGATGTATGCTACAATGGGAAAACCATGATGTCGTTTTGTACAAATATTTTGCGTCAAGTTTAACTGGCGAAGCATTGAAGTGGTTCGAAAGTCTTCCCAAGAATACAATAACTTCGTTCATGCACTTGCAAACAACTTTCTTAGGAGCCTACATCAGCAATAATTCTGCACGACCTAGAATTGAAGATGTGTTTGGATTGAAACAGAGGGTTGGTGAGAGTTTGAAGCACTTAACCATAAGATGGAGGACAATGTGTAGTGAAATGGCAGGAAGAGTAGATGAAAGATATCTCATTTTGTCCTTTATAAATGCTATGTTTGCGACAAATCTATTATACATCCAGGTTTTCAGAGTTAAAAACACAATCACTATGACAGAGTTGCGAGAATTGCAAGAGGAATATATCGCTTTGGAGGAAAAACAAAATGAGATGGAGTCTTATCCAATTCTTGCAGGCACAAGTTCAGCCGCAGCAAATGGAAGTTTGTTACCAAGGATGATTAATACAGTAGCAAATACTTCCCAAAATCCGTGAGAGAAAATGGAGACTGATAATCAACTTAAGATGGTAGCAATGGGGAGTAGAGATCAAGAGGAATTAGAAAAGGAGAGAAATTTTTATAATCGCAATAACATTAATAAGGTCCCACGATTTGATCAACCACAGGAAACTTATGGTGGACAGAGGCATAATTATTCAAGAGAGCAAAGAGGTCAGAGGAATATGTGGGAAGATATCAAATTGCCGCCTTTAAATACTGGTATAGACAAGATTTGGGAAGCGATTATTTTAATGGAGAATATACCCTCACCCTGGAACATGGGGAAGGAACCACATCCCAACAATCACAATCAAGAGTTTTGTCCTTATCATCATTTTCATGGTCATTCTGTGAATAATTGTAGAAATGTGAAAAGAATTATTTTTCGAATGATCGAACAAGGCAAATTAAATCATTTTTAGCAAGATATTTACAACCGCAACAATTGCCGCAAGCACCAGAAATTTGCAGAGTTAATGTTGCAAAAGAAGCAGAAACATTTGTCATTGAAGTAGGATCTACATCAAAAAATTTATTCTGCAATTCAATTGTACATTCACAAAAAATGATAGAGGATTTCCATGACAATGTGCTAAGCAGAGTATTTGCAAGGGATATAGAGGGAAGAGAGGTGATGAATATTGCGAAGATTTATCCGTTAGAAGAATGGCAGAAACAAGTTATCTCTTTTATTGCAGAAGAGATTCCAGAACCTGGGAAGATGCACGACAACCCATTGGTGGTGAAATTAGAGATAAATCCAAAATACAGAGAAGAAGAAGATAATGATGATGCAGCAAGTGATTCTTGGGCAATAGATAAAGTTTTAATTGACACTAGAAGCTCGGTGGATATTTTTTTTTATCATACTTATCGCACAATGGGTGGAAGAGATGATGAGCTAATCCCTTCAACTTACAAGATCTATGGTTTTAATGGCACCGCAAACAAGCCAAAAGGAGAAATTACTATGGAAATTCCATTGAACAAGATATCTTCAAAAATTAAGTTTTGCGTAGTGGATATAAAATCTCCTTACAATGCTTTAATTGGAAGGCCATGGCTCCATGGTATCTTGGGCATAGAATAAACATATCATCAATGCATAAAGTTTCCACATCCTCATGGTATTGGGATAATTAAAGGTGATTGGTTTGAAGGCAAAAAGTGTTATGAAGTTGACATTAATACTTGCGAAGAAAGAAGCGCCCGAAATCGTAATTGGCAACATAACAGGAGGCAAAATCAGAGAGCTGAGAAATTGATGGTGGATAATATAGAGTTGCGGGGAAAGGGTATACTTCAAGAATAGTTTGTTCCAAAAGATTCAATAACGATTCTTTCTGATCATATAAAGATGGGGAAAGGTTGGAATCTTTATTCTTCGCAGGAACACAATAAGTATAAGATGTTGTGATGAATCGTTTCTCGCAAGAAAAAAAAATAACAAGAGGTTGCGAATAATCATTTATCACAGAAGAAAAGAAGTGCAACAATATCATATTGCGAATAATTGAAAAACAAGATGATTTCGGATCATATAAGAAAAACTCTGCTCAAAAATGAGAAATTTTTCTATTAAAAAGCAAAAGTTTGTGATTTCTAATCATATAAGAATTTTTAATGCAAATGCATAATAAGGGTGCAAATCTCCTAAAAATATATAAGAACGGGACGAACTTTTATGGCGTACACCTTAGTTCGCGGATTCTATTCCGTAAGAGGCAATGTCCTTAAAGTGCGTCATAAGGGGGGTATCTCTTTGCATGGCTATGGGAAACGCTATACCGCTGCTGGAACCTAGTCATGGAGATTTGGGATTATTGAAAATCCATCCGGGAGAGATAATTGGATTCCCAATTATATAAGGTTATACCCTGGTTGGGCGCCCGAGAGTTTCTCCTAAGGAATGCAACGTATGATCAAGGCGTCGAGGTACACGGTTGAGCTGTGGGTGCCCGGGATGGATGAACCTACCCTGGACATCCATGGAAAGTCTTGGCTTACGATGTGTTTGGCCCGAAGAAAACCCCACTTAGGGTGCAGTCTTGTAACTATAAGCCATATAAGGCATAAAGGACAAGGCTGCGAAAACAACCAGTTGTTGGCAGAACCGGATGGGAAAGTGCTAGTCTTGTATGGCCGATGTATAATCCTTGAAGGGGCAACCGGGGGGGAGATATAAGGGCGATACCCTCCATTAGGGAGCTGAGTATCAAAAAAGACGGCAATGTCATGGGACTTTGTATTCGCAAGAATATTTAGGCCCATCATATTGTCGCGTGACAGAGACAACAATGTCATGGGACTTTATATTCGCAAGAATATTTAGGCCCGTCATATTTCCGCGTGACTGGCCAAAAAGCCTAATAATAAATGTTAAGATGAGATCAATGGGTTTTTGCGATAAGATCAAATAATGAGATAAATGAAATCAATAATAAGAGGATATAAATCGCAAAGACGTCCTGCGATTTCATCGCAAAGACGACAATATCATAAATCTTAAAAAGCAAAGAGAGATTAATCTCACAAGATGGCTTAGATTTATCATATTGTCGCAGAAATTAAAATTAAGTGATAAGGCAAGATCAATGGATTATTACGTATAAAGGTAAGAATGTCCTGCGATCTTGTCGCATAAAAGTGGCATAATAAGACCTTTAACTAGGAAGGCAAAATAAGACCACAAGAAAATTATGTCTGCGAAACATATAGTTCGCAGAAAAATTTACGATGATTCATTTATCATATTGCGGATTAATAACAAGAGGCAAGTATGGGAACGATGTATAAGAACAATAAATATTGTTATTAATCATTATATGATAAATTCATATAAATAACAGACGGATAGAGGAAAAAAAGTAATTTATATATATTGAAGAACATCAGGAATTACAAGTATTTTGCAAAAAGAATGATACAATTTGTCGCAGATAATTATCGCAAGAAAGAAAGGGAAAAATACAGGAGAAGATCAAAAAGAAGAAGCAGAACTATTGGGATTTATCTTCGCCATTATCTTCATCTTCATCTTCATTATATTCATCATCAGTTTCTTCTTCATCTTCGCTTTCATCCTCATTTATATCAGCCTCACTGTCATAAATAATTGGTACTTCAGAACTGGGTGGGATATTTTCCAAAAGGCAAGGATATAAACTAAGGGGAAGATCATTATCTTGGCAGACTTTCTCAATAGCATTATTGCAAACGGTGAGAAGGTTACTACGCAAATTGGAGTTGGATATCTTTATCTTCTTTCGCAGTCTAGAGATTTTATCATTGTGGGAAGCAAGATTATTTTCAAGACTACTTTTTTCTTCTTCAAGTTCTGCTATCTTTGAAGAATGTTTTTCTTCAGATTCTGCGATGATACAATAACAAGTTAGAAATTTATCAAAAATTTACAAAAAATATAAAGATGTTAAAGGAGCAATAAATAACCTTCTCTTTCATGAATCATTTCTTGTATCAAGGTTGCCTGCTCGGTATGAAGACTGACATCTATTGCTAAGTTTTTCCTAGCATTATCGAGAATTGTCGCAGCCCATGCGAATTCATCATCATTTTGAATGAGAAGATGGGAACGGATTTGTTTTTCTCTTTTAAGAAGTTCAATGTTTTCATCCTTAAGTCTATCTCTCTCAAGTTCAGTGTCAATAAGGGCATTGCGGAACTTTGATAGAGCTTCAGCGCCTTGAAGAGTAATGCATTCTTTATCCTTCTCAAGTTCCTTCTTTTGGGCTTTCAAGGTTTTGATTCTTTTTCCAAATTCATCCCTACAAGTCTTAAAACTATTGGATATACTCAAAGTAGATCTATAATCCATTCTTATAAGGGAAATGTGGTATTTAAGCTCATCGATAGACAGAGCATTAATTTTTTCATCGGAATAATTATTTAAAGCGTCATTAAGACGCTGAATAAGAATGGATTCATCTATGGGTTCATCAAAAGAATTGAGAATAAGAGCTTCATCAGTAAGATTATAGGCATCTGCAAAATGGTTGTTCAAATAAGCTAAAATAACAAGAAAGAAGAAAGTAAAAAATAAATAAATAAATCATACCAATAATTTGTTTGCAGAACTTCTCCTTGTCAATTAGTTTTTGTTGAAGAACTTCAACATCTACTTCAAGCGATTTATTCTTGTTAAGGAGCTCAGTATTCCCAGATGCTTCCAATTGCTTACATTTTTCGCGAAGAATGGATATTTCATCTTCATTTTGCTTATTCTTTTCACGAAGTTTCGCAGATTCAGATTGTGAATCAGTAAGCCTTTTCTGCGATAATGATAATCTATTTTCTAATTCCGAAGCAACAGAAAAAGAAACTCTAGCAGTCTGTGGCATATAAGAGAAAATAAGTAAGGGTAAATAAAAAATCTTCGATATTCATGACAAATGTAAAGTTTACTACAAGAAAAATAAAAGAAAAGGGGCATACCAATGAAGCTAGTGCGTGAAGAAAATCTGGGTTGATAAATCTCAAGACTCCTTTAAGATCTTTATTATTAGTTAAGATGGAAGCATCGCAGATTTTTGAGAGATAATTGCAAGCGTGAGCAATATCGTCATCCCCAATACCTTGCATGGGATTTTTAAAGATATTTGACAGTTGATCCATGGGAGTCTCGGGTTGAGAAAGACCCATCGCAGATCTAACTCTTGCAGAGGAAAAACGTATTAAAGAGGTGACCATGGTAGCATCATTATTAATTCTTCCACTCTCTTCAACCTCATTATCTTTTTCAGCGACAAAAGAAATTTATTTAAGCGGCTGAGTTTTTCTTCTCTTTTTTGGGGGACTCTCAGCGGTTTGATTCTTATTGCGATGAGGAGAAGTGCCATAACTCTCATTTGGAGTTATTACTTTTTTGCCTTTATCCTTGGCTTCAACTACTGCGACAAATGGTATTTCCTGGAAAACAACCACACATGAAGATAAGAAACAAGGGCAACAATATATTGTTAAAAGTTATAAGAAAATGTTTCTTACCTCATCTGTGAAAGTTTTCAAAAAATTTAGGAGATTAGGATTCCCAGTACTGGCGTAGCTAGCCTTCATTTTTCCAATCTGATAAAAAATAATTCAATAACTAATAAGAACAGTATATTTATCTAAGTTTGCGAATAATGATTAACTTCACGAGATATACCTCAGAATTCTCTAAGTTTGCGAATAATGATTAACTCAGAATTCTTTTCAGACCAATTAAAAATCCAAGGATGATAAACCGCAAGATATGCAGGATTCGTAGGAAGGTTAAGAGTACCAGAAATATATGGACCTTCAAGGAGGAGAGGAAATCTGCACCATTTATCATCCTCGGAGAAGCGTGGACCATTGTTTCTTGTGGAATGATAGTCTATATCTTGCATAAGAATTTTATCCTTCGCAACTTTTTTATCCCTATTCAAACGAACAGCCCAACACGTACTTTCTTTCTTCATTGGAATCACTTGATAATTCGCAAAGAAGTTCTCCACGGTATATTTCGCTGGAATAATTGGGATTTTTTCATAATCAGGATGTTTCGCATCATCGGGATAAAGGGATCCTTTACCAGCTCCACGGGAAGCATATTCAATAATGAGGCGAATACAATCTCCACTTAGTTGGCAGATTGCTCGCGAAAATTTAACATGAGAAATAATATCATAAAAAAGAGGGAGATCTGGGTTATAAAGAGGAATAGGAAGGACAGCTTCTAGTTGACCTAGCGAAACAAGTATCTTCTCGTTAGAAGAAGGAAATCTTGAAACAAGATCAATGGAGAGATCAGAGTCTGAAGATTGATCAGGGATCTCAGAAAGTGTGAAACCCAAGGATTGAAGCTTCTGCTGGTGTTTCTTCAAAGTGGGTTGACCTAATTTTTTAGCAGGAGCCATTTCTTAGTATGGGAACGATGATTAAAAAAAAAAAAAAAAAAAATTGAAAGACTAATTGAGATCCGGAATTTGCGGAAGAAGACGATGAATAGTGAAGTTGCAGAGAAGAAAAGTGAAAGTAAAAAGAAGAGGAGGGATTAGCAAAGACGATATTTATAAGAGAAGAAATTTTTTGAGAATATCAATGCATTCAATGAAGAAAGGACGTGAATGGTTAGAACTCAACGGTTGGAAGAATACGTGTCAAGGAATAAATGGAGGAAAAAACATGTGTAGAATATTTAGCGATGGATATAGAGACGTGTCAGAATAAAGGAAGTATCTAAAGACAAGGAGTTGCGGAAAATCAAAAAATTTAAATTCTCATGATCTTTATCTTCCTCGCAGAAAAGATATGAGAAGAGGCAAGATGTAGGGTCAGAATATTGTCACAACAATATTCCTGAGAAATAAACGACTGTTCTGCGATATATTGATAATAAACGAATTACTCTGCGATACATCAGTAGTATTCTGCGACACATCCAAGGATGACTTAAACAGTGACGTAATAACTGAAAACGACAGAAACAAGAAGAAAGTGTGAGATGTCTGCGATATATCAACAAAACCTGCGAAAGTTAAAGGCGGTGCTAACTGTGATTTATCGCAGTAACTCAGATCCAAAATTGAAGGGAATCTTAGTTGTAAATGAGCTGTAATCCACTATGTAAATACCTATATAAAGGATATGAATAGTTCCAGAGAGGCTAATGAATTTTTGAGTGTTAGGAAAGTTTTAGGAGAGAGAAAATCTTTATCAAGTGTTCTGTGTTCTTGATTTCTGTAATTCCTTAAGATCAAATTAATAAAAAGTGTCCTTAATCTACAAATTATGTCATAGATGTTAGTAAATTCTTGAATAGGGTGTAGTGTGGGAATTCCTGCAACTACAGAAATGAGTTCATGTTTTTCCGTTAGATGTAATCTCGTTTCATGCTAACGGCGGGTAATGATCCCCGAGAGTTAAATGGGTAATGATCCCCATGGGAACTTGTGTTTCCCGACCATCGATGGCGGCTGTCTGTGCCGGTAAACGATAGGTGGTGTACAAACCAAGGTTTTCGTATTGTGAATGAAACGGGTAATGATCCCCGAGAGAAAATGGGTATGATACCCATAGGAACTTTTGTTCCTGACCACCGATAGAGGCTGTCCGTGCCGATAAAAGATAGGTGGGTGTACGAACCAAGGTTTTCGTACCGTGAGCTCATTGTTTGAGATGACTTATAAATATGTGAATAATGTGTTCGGAATCTAATTTAAATGAGTTGTTGGAAACATAATCGGTGTTATGAACTCATTTGTGAAATTTAAATGGATGAGTTGAATCCTAAATGGATGATTTGATAAATGATTTGTTGATAATAATATAAATGTTGTGAACTCATGATTGGACAAATATATGAATTAGATGATTTAGTGAAAATAATATTTGTGAAGTAATGTTTTTGATTGAATATATTCGTTGAAGTTGCACTGTAGTTCTTATTGTATGTTATTTGACTCATTGACATTGTTATGCATGTTTTGAGATTTGGAGTACATTCTATTGAGCTGTCATCTCACCCCAATTGACATCCTTGCAGATTTATCAGAGTGGCGCAGCGAAAGCTAGGAATGAGTAGCTTAGTGATTGAATTGCTTAATTGTATTTCTTGAAATGTAATTTGAAATAATATGTTTGGTTGAATTCGTCGTTAAGATAATAAGCGGATTTATATGCTTCAGTTTATGTTATATAAAGTTTCAACTATGTTTTGTGCAAAAGTAAATTAGCAAAAATATGTATGCATAAGTCTCTTTCCGACCCGAAACACTTCGAGTTCGGATCTCCATATGGGTTTGCCCCTGTTCCGGAACTCGGGGTGTTACAAGTTAGTATCAGAGCTCGAGGCTTTGGATCTTGAATGGGATCGTAAATAAATTGTTTCATATGTTGTTATGCATGCTTGTCTGATTTGAGTGTTGTATTGCTTGCTTCATCATAATAGTTGACTTTGTGTAACTCATGTGAATTGTTCATTTTGCGCTGGATTGAATTGTCGTGTTGTTTACTATATTATCTATACTATGTGAATATTTAGGTTTATGTATGTTCTTAATTTCTCGACGAAGGGTGGTAGAATGTAATACCCTGTATTTTTAGCAATTTTTTCGGGTCGGGTTATACCCAGATAAGTTAACCTTGTGGCTTAGTTTGTTGCCCCTTAACCATATCCTAGGTGGGTAGATTGAACTAGAAAGACTACAAGTTAGGGTGGAAATAAAATAATAAATAATAAATAAAATTAAAGGAAAATGAAAAGATACCTAAATAAAATAGTTTAGAAAAGAAATTTTATAAGTTAGAAAACATAAGGCTAAGGAGAAGAAGAAAGAGGTGAAGCTAGGTCCTTAGAGAAGAATTCTATGGAGAACTTAGAGGAGATTATAGCTAATAAAAGGTATAATGTTTAATCCCTTTCTCTTTGTGTTTTTTTCTTGTTATACTTTGATTTCAATTTTGTATATTCTTATGTCATTAGGGTTCTGAAATTGGTTTATTTAATTTGATGCATATTTTTGATGATCAGACTTCTACTATAGGTATATAACATGATTGGGTATCACTAGTTAAAATTGGAGAGTATTCCACCATATATTCACCGTTGATAGTTTGTTTGAATTTGGGTGATAATTTCTGAATTTCTGGACAGTTTCGTGTTGATGTGGTTTTGATGTTCTTAGGAAATTTTAGTGATGTTAAAATGATCTGAGGTATTAAAAAAAGTTGTAGATAAATGTATTATCTTTCGGTGTGCTTTGGATTTGCTTAATTTGAGACTAATATGAATTTATAGTGAATTGTTTGGTAATAACATGTAATCTGCCCAGTTTTTAAGATTCCATTGTAAATTCAATATATTTTGTTTTAACCGCTGGTTTGGTGTGAATTTTGGATATGTTATGTATGAATGTGTCAAGATTGTTCATGTAAATTTTGAGGATGATCAGATAACGTTATCACCATGGAATATATAATATAATATGTATGATGCAAAATGGATGCAGTTAGCTTGTTTTTAGAAATGCTTAAACAGTCCTTTATATGTGTAAAAACTATTTATAAAAGGAAATTGTAGGATCAGAATATTGTCACAACAATATTCCTAAGAAATAAACGACTGTTCTGCGATATATCGATAATAAACGAATTACTCTGCGATACATCAGTAGTATTCTGCGACACATCCAAGGATGACTTAAACAGTGACGTAATAACTGAAAACGACAGAAACAGGAAGAAAGTGTGAGATGTCTGCGATATATCAACAAAACCTGCGAAAGTTAAAGGCGGTGCTAACTGCGATTTATCGCAGTAACTCAGATCCGAAATTGAAGGGAATCTTAGCTGTAAATTAGTTGTCATGAGCTGTAATCCACTATGTAAATACCTATATAAAGGAGATGAATAGCTCCAGAGAGGCTAATGAATTTTTGAGTGTTAGGAAAGTTTTAGGAGAGAGAAAATCTTTATCAAGTGTTCTGTGTTCTTGATTTCTGTAATTCCTTAAGATCAAATTAATAAAAAGTGTCCTTAATCTACAAATTATGTCATAGATGTTAGTAAATTCTTGAATAGGGTGTAGTGTGGGAATTCCTGCAACTACATTTTGGCATCCAGAAACAGGGAGAATCAAACTTGAGAAATTTCAAATTACAGTTGGAAGATTTGAAGAAATTATTAGAATTGAAGAGAAATGGCTAGAAGGAGAAGAAATACGTCAGAACCAACAACAACAGTGAGAAGAAGTAAAAGAATTGCAGGGGAAGGAGCAGGTGAATTGGAAGGATCTTTAAGGAACAGATCAGGAAGAAGTAGAATGATAAATGAAGCAGAAAATTTAATCCAACCACCAAATAAACAAACACGAGCACAAGATAGAAATATGGATTATGATAGAGTAAGTGTGCATACTTGGAGGTCGGATTCGATAGAAGAGGCGGAAAATCAAGGAGAGGAAAGAAATCAAGAAATGGATGGAGGATTAATTCATGAAGAACATGAAATGGAAGATGATTTAAGATAAAGGATACGGGAAGAAAGAAGATTAGAAGTAGAAGAGCGTGCCAATCTTACAAGACAAAATCATGAATTAAGAATGGAAAATTTGAGGTTGCAAAACAGAAGATCGAGAAGCAGCATGAGATCAAATTCAAGATCATATAGAGAAGAAACAAGGCAGAATCTACCTATACAAAATGTCGGGGAGAATTTGATAAATGATCTTTATATTCCACGCGGGGAAACTTTATACATTAGACATAATCAGGATGAGGGAGAAAATCAAGAAGAGAGAAGGGGAATGTTACGTGATGAAGAGATTCGAAGAAATCGCACGATTATCGAAGATGATATTGAGAGACATTATATTGAGCAAGTACGCTTAGCAGGAGAAAGAGAGAGATTGCGAGCAGAAATAGAAGAGCAAGAAATTCAAGCAGCGTTGCGTCAGAATAATCATGACAATCGAGAAAGACGACGTGCGCAAAATCGTAATAATGATAATCTCAATGAAGAATATGAGAGAATTCGCAGAGACATAGAAACGAAACGAAGAGAAACAATAAGGGATGAGGAAATTTATGGAGAAGAGAATGAAAGACAAATTAACTTGCAAGAAGAATAAAGTCGCAGAAGAAGGCAAAACCAAGATATTGGACAAGAAGCGAGAAACATCGCAAGACAAGAAAGGAATGAACGCAGACGAAGAGAAGCTGTGTTGAAAAGACCAATGGAACAAAATTCTGATAGGAATGAACAAATCTTGCGAGAATTGGTAGAAATGAGAGGAATTATAAATAACAGAAGAGAATGAGGAAGAAGACAACTTGATGAGGCAATCGAAGAGGCTGCGAAAACTCCATTTACTCAAGAGGTGCAATTAGGAGGGATACCTCCAAAATGAAATTTACCGGTGTTGACCAGTATATTTTATGGAACTACGTGTGCTGTCCAACATATCAAAGCTTATATTCGATGTATGCTACAATGGAAAAAACATGATGTCGTTTTGTGCAAATATTTTGCGTCAAGTTTAACTGGCGGAGCATTGAAGTGGTTCGAAAGTCTTCCCAAGAATACAATAACTTCGTTCATGCACTTGCAAACAACTTTCTTAGGAGCCTACATCAGCAATAATTCTGCACGACCTGGAATTGAATATGTGTTTGGATTGAAACAGAGGGTTGGTGAGAGTTTAAAGCACTTAACCATAAGATGGAGGACAATGTGTAGTGAAATGGCAGGAAGAGTAGATGAAAGATATCTCATTTTGTCCTTTATAAATGCTATGTTTCCGACAAATCTATTATACATCCAGGTTTTCAGAGTTAAAAACACAATCACTATGACAGAGTTGCGAGAATTGCAAGAGGAATATATCGCTTTGGAGGAAAAACAAAATGAGATGGAGTCTTATCCAATTCTTGCAGGCACAAGTTCAAATGCAGACAAATGGAAGTTTGTTACCAAGGATGATTAATACAGTAGCAAATACTTCCCAAAATCCGCGAGAGAAAATGGAGACTGATAATCAACTTAAGATGGTAGCAATGGGGAGTAGATATCAAGAGGAATTAGAAAAGGAGAGAAATTTTTATAATCGAAATAACAATAATAAGGTCCCACGTTTGATCAACCGCAGGAAACTTATGGTGGACAGAGGAAGAATTATTCAAGAGAGCAAAGAGGTCAGAGGAATATGTGGAAAGATATCAAATTGCCGCCTTTAAATACTGGTATAGACAATATTTGGGAAGCGATTATTTTAATGGAGAATGTACCCTCACCTTGGAACATGGGGAAGGAACCACATCCCAACAATCACAATCAAGAGTTTTGTCCTTATCATCATTTTCATGGTCATTATGTGAATAATTGTAGAAATGTGAAAAGAATTATTTTGCGAATGATCGAACAAGGAAAATTAAATCATTTTTAGCAAGATATTTACAACCGCAACAATTGCCGCAAGCACCAGAAATTCGCAGAGTTAATGTTGCAAAATAAGCAGAAACATTTGTCATTGAAGTATGAGCTACATCAAAAAATTTATTCTGCAATTCAATTGTACATTCACAAAAAATGATAGAGGATTTCCATGACAATGTGCTAAGCAGAGTATTTGCAAGGGATATAGAGGGAAGGGAGGTGATGAATATTGCGAAGATTTCTCGGTTAGAAGAATGGCAGAAACAAGTTATCTCTTTTACTGCAGAAGAGATACCAGAACCTGGGAAGATTCACGACAACCCATTGGTGGTGAAATTAGAGATAAATCCAAAATACAGAGAAGAAAAAGATAATGATGATGCAGCAATTGATTCTTGGGCAATAGATAAAGTTTTAATTGACACTGGAAGCTCGGTGGATATTTTGTTTTATCATACTTATCGCACAATGGGTGGAAGAGATGATGAGATAATCCCTTCAACTTACAAAATCTATGGTTTTAATGGCACCGCAAACAAGCCAAAAGGAGAAATTACTATGGAAATTCCATTGAACAAGATATCTTCAAAAATTAAGTTTTGCGTAGTGGATATAGAATCTCCTTACAATGCTTTAATTGGAAGGCCATGGCTCCATGGGATCTTGGGCATAGAATCAACATATCATCAATGCATAAAGTTTCCACATCCTCATGGTATTGGGATAATTAAAGGTGATTGGTTTGAAGGCAAAAAGTGTTATGAAGTTGACATTAATACTTACGAAGAAAGAAGCGCCCGAAATCGTAATTGGCAACATAACAGGAGGAAAAATCAGAGAGCTGAGAAATTGATGGTGGATAATATAGAGTTGCGGGGAAAGGGTATACTTCAAGAATAGTTTGTTCCAAAAGATTCAATAACGATTCTTTCTGTTCATATAAATATGGGGAAAGGTTGAAATCTTTATTCTTCGCAGGAACACAATAAGTATAAGATGTTGCGATGAATCGTTTCTCGCAAGAAAAAAAAAAACAAGAGGTTGCGAATAATCATTCATCACAGAAGAAAAGAAGTGCAACAATATCATATTGTGAACAATCGAAAAACAAGATGATTTCGGATCATATAAGAAAAACTCTGCTCAAAAATGAGAAATTTTTCTATTAAAAAGAAAAAGTTGGTGATTTCTAATCATATAAGAATTTTTAATGCAAATGCATAATAAGGGTGCAAATCGCCTAAAAATATATAATAACGGGACGAACTTTTATGGCGTACACCTTAGTTCGCGGATTCTATTCCGTAAGAGGCAATGTCCTTAAAGTGCGTCATAAGGGGGGTATCTCTTTGCATGGCTATGGGAAAGGCTATACCGCTGCTGGAACCTAGTCATGGAGATTTGGGATTATTGAAAATCCATCTGGGAGAGATAACTTGGATTCCCAATTATATAAGGTTATACCCTGGTTGGGCGCCCGAAAGTTTCTCCTAAGGAATGCAACGTATGATCAAGGCGTCGAGGTACACGGTTGAGCTGTGGGTGCCCGGGATGGATGAACCTACCCTGGACATCCATGGCAAGTCTTGTCTTACGATGTGTTCGGCCCGAAGAAAACCCCACTTAGGGTGCAGTCTTGTAACTATAAGCCATATAAGGCATAAAGGACAAGGCTGCGAAAACAACTGGTTGTTGGCAGAACCGGATGGGAAAGTGCTAGTCTTGTATGGCCGATGTATAATCCTTAAAGGGGCAACCGGTGGGAGAGATAAGGGCGATATCCTCCATTAGGGAGCTGAGTATCAAAAAAGATGGCAATGTCATGGGACTTTGTATTCGCAATAATATTTAGGCCCGTCATATTGTCGCGTGACAGAGACAACAATGTCATGGGACTTTATATTCGCAAGAATATTTAGGCCCGTCATATTGCCGCGTGACTGGCCAAAAAGCCTAATAATAAATGTTAAGATGAGATCAATGGGTTTTTGCGATAAGATCAAATAATGAGATAAATGAAATCAATAATAAGAGGATATAAATCGCAAAGACGTCCTGCGATTTCATCGCAAAGACGGCAATATCATAAATCTTAAAAAGCAAAGAGAGATTAATCTCACAAGATGGCTTAGATTTATCATATTGTCGCAAAAATTAAAATTAAGTGATAAGGCAAGATCAATGGATTATTACGTATAAAGGTAAGAATGTCCTGCGATCTTGTCGCATAAAAGTGGCATAATAAGACCTTTAACTAGGAAGGCAAAATAAGACCACAAGAAAATTATGTCTGCGAAACATATAGTTCGCAGAAAAATTTACGATGATTCATTTATCATATTGCGGATTAATAACAAGAGGCAAGTATGGGAACGATGTATAAGAACAATAAATATTTTTATTAATCATTATATGATAAATTCATATAAATAACAGACGGATAGAGGCAAAAAAGTAATTTATATATATTGAAGAACATCAGGAATTACAAGTATTTTGCAAAATGAATGATACAATTTGTCGCAGATAATTATCGCAAGAAAGAAAGGGAAAAATACAGGAGAAGATCAAAAAGAAGAAGCAGAACTATTGGGATTTATCTTCGCCATTATCTTCATCTTCATCTTCATTATCTTCATCATCAGTTTCTTCTTCATCTTCGCTTTCATCCTCATTTATATCAGCCTCACTGTCATAAATAATTGGTACTTCAGAACTGGGTGGGATATTTTCCAAAAGGCAAGGATATAAACTAAGGGGAAGATCATTATCTTGGCAGACTTTCTCAATAGCATTATTGCAAACGGTGAGAAGGTTACTACGCAAATTGGAGTTGGATATCTTTATCTTCTTTCGCAGTCTAGAGATTTTATCATTGTGGGAAGCAAGATTATTTGCAAGACTACTTTTTTCTTCTTCAAGTTCTGCTATCTTTGAAAAATGTTTTTCTTCAGATTCTGCGATGATACAATAACAAGTTAGAAATTTATCAAAAATTTACAAAAAATATAAAGATATTAAAGGAACAATAAATAACCTTCTCTTTCATGAATCATTTCTTGTATCAAGGTTGCCTGTTCGGTATGAAGACTGACATCTATTGCTAAGTTTTTCCTAGCATTATCGAGAATTGTCGCAGCCCATGCGAATTCATCATCATTTTGAATGAGAAGATGGGAACGGATTTGTTTTTCTCTTTTAAGAAGTTCAATGTTTTCATCCTTAAGTCTATCTCTCTCAAGTTCAGTGTCAATAAGGGCATTGCGGAACTTTGATAGAGCTTCAGCGCCTTGAAGAGTAATGCGTTCTTTATCCTTCTCAAGTTCCTTCTTTTGGGCTTTCAAGGTTTTGATTCTTTTTCCAAATTCATCCCTACAAGTCTTAAAACTATTGGATATACTCAAAGTAGATCTATAATCCATTCTTATAAGGTAAATGTGGTATTTAAGCTCATCGATAGACAGAGCATTAATTTTTTCATCGGAATAATTATTTAAAGCGTCATTAAGACGCTAAATAAGAATGGATTCATCTATGGGTTCATCAAAAGAATTGAGAATAAGAGCTTCATCAGTAAGATTATAGGCATCTGCAAAATGGTTGTTCAAATAAGCTAAAATAACAAGAAAGAAGAAAGTAATAAATAAATCATACCAATAATTTGTTTGCAGAACTTCTCCTTGTCAACTAGTTTTTGTTGAAGAACTTCAACATCTACTTCAAGCGATTTATTCTAGTTAAGGAGCTCAGTATTCCCAGATGCTTCCAATTGCTTACATTTTTCGCGAAGAATGGATATTTCATCTTCATTTTGCTTATTCTTTTCACGAAGTTTCGCAGGTTCAGATTGTGAATCAGTAAGCCTTTTCTACGATAATGATAATCTATTTTCTAATTCCAAAGCAACAGAAAAAGAAGCTCTAGCAGTCTGTGGCATACAAGAGAAAATAAGTAAGGGTAAATAAAAAATCTTCGATATTCATGACAAATGTAAAGTTTACTACAATAAAAATAAAAGAAAAAGGGCATAACAATGAAGCTAGTGCGTGAAGAAAATCTGGGTTGATAAATCTCGAGACTCCTTTAAGATCTTTATTATAAGTTAAGATGGAAGCATCGCAGATTTTTGAGAGATAATTGCAAGCGTGAGCAATATCGTCATCCCCAATACCTTGCATGGGATTTTTAAAGATATTTGACAGTTGATCCATGGGAGTCTCAGGTTGAGAAAGACCCATCGCAGATCTAACTCTTGCGGAGGAAAAACGTATTGAAGAGGTTCCCATGGTAGCATAATTATTAATTCTTCCACTCTCTTCAACCTCATTATCTTTTTCAGCGACAGAAGAAATTTCTTTAAGTGGCTGAGTTTTTCTTCTCTTTTTTGGGGGACTCTCAGCAATTTGATTCTTATTGCGATGAGGAGAAGTGCCAGAACTCTCATTTGGAGTTATTACTTTTTTGCCTTTATCCTTGGCTTCAACTACTGCGACAAATGGTATTTCCTGGAAAACAACCACACATGAAGATAAGAAACAAGGGCAACAATATATTGTTAAAAGTTATAAGAAAATGTTTCTTACTTCATCTGTAAAAGTTTTCAAAAAATTTAGGAGATTAGGATTCCCAGTACTGGCGTAGCTAGCCTTCATTTTTCCAATCTGATAAAAAATAATTCAATAACTAATAAGAACAGTATATTTATCTAAGTTTACGAATAATGATTAACTTCGCGAGATATACCTCAGAATTATTTTCAGGCCAATTAAATATCCAAGGATGATAAGCCGTAAGATATGCAGGATTCGTAGGAAGGTTAAGAGTACCAGAAATATATGGACCTTCAAGGAGGAGAGGAAATCTGCACCATTTATCATCCTCGGAGAAGCGTGGACCATTGTTTCTTGTGGAATGATAGTCTATATCTTGCATAAGAATTTTATCCTTCGCAACTTTTTTATCCCTATTCAAACGAACAGCCCAACACGTACTTTCTTTCTTCATTGGAATCACTTGATAATTCGCAAAGAAGTTCTCCACGGTATATTTCGCTGGAATAATTGGGATTTTTTCATAATCAGGATGTTTCGCATCATCAGGATAAAGGGATACTTTACCAGCTCCATGGGAAGCATATTCAAGAATGAGGCGAATACAATCTCCACTTAGTTGGCAGATTGCTCGCGAAAATTTAACATGAGAAATAATCTCATAAAAAAGAGGGAGATCTGGGTTATAAAGAGGAATAGGAAGGCCAGCTTCTAGTTGACCTAGCGAAACAAGTATCTTCTCGTTAGAAGAAGGAAATCTTGAAACAAGATCAATGGAGAGATCAGAGTCTGAAGATTGATCAGGGATCTCAGAAAGTGTAAAACCCAAGGATTGAAGCTTCTGCTGGTGTTTCTTCAAAGTGGGTTGACCTAATTTTTTAGCAGGAGCCATTTCTTAGTATGGGAACGATGATTAAAACAAAGAAGAGAAAAGAAGAAAACTGAAAGAATAATTGAGATCCGGAATTTGCGGAAGAAGACGATGAATAGTGAAGTTGCAGAGAAGAAAAGTGAAAGTAAAAATAAGAGGAGGGATTAGCAAAGACGATATTTATAAGAGAAGAAAATTTTCGAGAATATCAATGCATTCAAAGAAGAAAGGACGTGAATGGTTAGAACTCAACGGTTGGAAGAATACGTGTCAAGGAATAAATGGAGGAAAAAACATGTGTAGAATATTTAGCGATGGATATAGAGACATGTCAGAATAAAGGAAGTATGAAAAGACAAGGAGTTGCAGCAAATCAAGAAATTTAAATTCTCATGATCTTTATCTTCTTTGCAGAAAAGATATGAGAAGAGGCAAGATGTAGGATCAGAATATTGTCACAACAATATTCCTGAGAAATAAACGACTGTTCTGCGATATATCGATAATAAACGAATTACTCTGCGATACATCAGTAGTATTCTGCGACACATCCAAGGATGACTTAAATAGTGACGTAATAACTGAAAATGACAGAAACACGAAGAAAGTGTGAGATGTCTGCGATATATCAGCAAAACCTGCGAAAGTTAAAGGCGGTGCTAACTGCGATTTATCGCAGTAACTCAGATCCGAAATTGAAGGGAATCTTAGCTGTAAATGAGCTGTAATCCACTATGTAAATACCTATATAAAGGAGATGAATAGTTCCAGAAAGGCTAATGAATTTTTGAGTGTTAGGAAAGTTTTAGGAGAGATAAAATCTTTATCAAGTGTTCTGTGTTCTTGATTTCTGTAATTCTTTAAGATCAAATTAATAAAAAGTGTCATTAATCTAGAAATTATGTCATAGATGTTAGTAAATTCTTGAATAGGGTGTAGTGTGGGAATTCCTGCAACTACAGAAATGAGTTCATGTTTTTCCGTTAGATGTAATCTCGTTTCATGCTAACGGCGGGTAATGATCCCCGAGAGTTAAATGGGTAATGATCTCCATGGGAACTTGTGTTTCCCGACCATCGATGGCGGCTGTCTGTGCCGGTAAATGATAGGTGGTGTACAAACCAAGGTTTTCGTATTGTGAATGAAACGGGTAATGATCCCCGAGAGAAAATGGGTATGATACCCATAGGAACTTTTGTTCCTGACCACCGATAGAGGCTGTCCGTGCCGATAAAAGATAGGTGGGTGTACGAACCAAGGTTTTCGTACCGTGAGCTCATTGTTTGAGATGACTTATAAATATGTGAATAATGTGTTCGGAATCTAATTTAAATGAGTTGTTGGAAACATAATCGGTGTTATGAACTCATTTGTGAAATTTAAATGGATGAGTTGAATCCTAAATGGATGATTTGATAAATGATTTGTTGATAATAATATAAATGTTGTGAACTCATGATTGGACAAATATATGAATTAGATGATTTAGTGAAAATAATATTTGTGAAGTAATGTTTTTGATTGAATATATTCGTTGAAGTTGCACTGTAGTTCTTATTGTATGTTATTTGACTCATTGACATTGTTATGCATGTTTTGAGATTCGGAGTACATTATATTGAGCTTTCATCTCACCCCAATTGACATCCTTGCAGATTTATCAGAGTGGCGCAGCGAAAGCTAGGAATGAGTAGCTTAGTGATTGAATTGCTTAATTGTATTGCTTGAACTGTAATTTGAAATAATATGTTTGGTTGAATTCGTCGTTAAGATAATAAGCGGATTTATATGCTTCAGTTTATGTTATATAAAGTTTCAACTATGTTTTGTGCAAAAGTAAATTAGCAAAAATATGTATGCATAAGTCTCTTTCCGACCCGAAACACTTCGAGTTCGGATCTCCATATGGGTTTGCCCCTGTTCCGGAACTCGGGGTGTTACAAGTTAGTATCGGAGCTCGAGGCTTTGGATCTTGAATGGGATCGTAAATAAATTGTTTCATATGTTGTTATGCATGCTTGTCTGATTTGAGTGTTGTATTGCTTGCTTCATCATAATAGTTGACTTTGTGTAACTCATGTGAATTGTTCATTTTGCGCTGGATTGAATTGTCGTGTTGTTTACTATATTATTTATACTATGTGAATATTTAGGTTTATGTATGTTCTTAATTTCTCGACGAAGGGTGGTAGAATGTAATACCCTGTATTTTTAGCTATTTTTTCGGGTCGGGTTATACCCAGATAAGTTAACCTTGTGGCTTAGTTTGTTGTCCCTTAACCATAGCCTAGGTGGGTAGATTGAACTAGAAAGACTACAAGTTAGGGTGGAAATAAAATAATAAATAAAATTAAAGGAAAATGAAAAGATACCTAAATAAAATAGTTTAGAAAATAAATTTTATAAGTTAGAAAACATAAGGCTAAGGAGAAGAAGAAAGAGGTGAAGCTAGGTCTTTAGAGAAGAATTCTATGGAGAACTTAGAGGAGATTATAGCTAATAAAAGGTAGAATGTTTAATCCCTTTCTCTTTGTGTTTTTTTCTTGTTATACTTTGATTTCAATTTTGTATATTCTTATGTCATTAGGGTTCTGAAATTGGTTTATTTAATTTGATGCATATTTTTGATGATCAGACTTCTACTATAGGTATATAACATGATTGGGTATCACTAATTAAAATTTGAGAGTATTCCACCATATATTCACCGTTGATAGTTTGTTTGAATTTGGGTGATAATTTCTGAATTTCTGGACAGTTTCGTGTTGATGTGGTTTTGATGTTCTTAGGAAATTTTAGTGATGTTAAAATGATTTGAGGTATTAACAAAAGTTATAGATAAATGTATTATCTTTCGGTGTGCTTTGGATTTGCTTAATTTGAGACTAATATGAATTTATAGTGAATTGTTTGGTAATAACATTTAATCTGCCCAGTTTTTAAGATTCCATTGTAAATTCAATATATTTTGTTTTAACCGCTGGTTTGGTGTGCATTTTAGATATGTTATGTATGAATGTGTCAAGATTGTTCATGTAAATTTTGAGGACGATCAGATAAAGTTATCACCATGAAATATATAATATAATATGTATGATGCAAAATGGATGCAGTTAGCTTGTTTGTAGAAATGCTTGAAAGAAAATTATGTTCTTATGACATGATTGCTTGTGTTGTGTGTAAATACTATTTATAAAAGGAAATGAGTTCATGTTTTTCCGTTAGATGTAATCTCGTTTCATGCTAACGGCTGGTAATGATCCCCGAGAGTTAAATGGGTAATCATCCCCATGGGAAGTTGTGTTTCCCGACCATCGATGGCGGCTGTCCGTGCCGATAAACGATAGCTGGTGTACGAACCAAGGTTTTCGTACTATGAATGAAACGGGTAATGATCCCCGAGAGCAAATGGGTATGATACCTATAGGAACTTTTGTTCCTGACCACCGATAGAGGCTGTCTGTGCCGATAAACGATAGGTGGGTGTACGAACCAAGGTTTTCGTACCGTGAGCTCATGGTTTGAGGTGACTTATAAATATGTGAATAATGTGTTCGGAATCTAATTTAAATGAGTTGTTGGAAACATAATCGGTGTTATGAACTCATTTGTGAAATTCAAATGGATGAGTTGTTGTTGTGAATTGATGAGTTGAATCCTAAATTGATGATTTGATAAATGATTTGTTGATAATAATATAAATGTTGTGAACTCATGATTGGACAAATATATGAATTAGATGATTTAGTGAAAATAATATTTGTGAAGTAATGTTTTTGATTGAATATATTCGTTGAAGTTGTATTGTAGTTCTTATTGTATGTTATTTGACTCATTGACATTGTTATGCATGTTTTGAGATTGGGAGTACATTCTATTGAGATGACATCTCACCCCAATTGACATCCTTGCAGATTTATCAGAGTGGCGCAGCGAAAGCTAGGAATGAGTAGCTTAGTGATTGAATTGCTTAATTGTATTGCTTGAAATGTAATTTGAAATAATATGTTTGGTTGAATTCATTGTTAAGATAATAAGCGGATTTATATGCTTCAGTTTATGTTATATAAAGTTTCAACTATGTTTTGTGCAAAAGTAAATTAGCAAAAATATGTATGCATAAGTCTCTTTTCGACCCGTAAGGCTTCGAGTTCGGATCTCCATATGGGTTTGACCCTGTTCCGGAACTCGGGGTGTTACAGACATAATAGGCAAATGAAAGTCGGTGTCATTCTGGATGTTGAAAACGCGGGGGTACCAAAATACACCACCAACTTTTTCGTAGGCAATCTGTATGGACAAACGTAAACACAATTCTGAAGTTCAACTTAATGAATCTTAACCGAGGAATAGTATTCAGAGTTATATCTCTTTATCTCACAATCAGAAAGTTTACAAAGACTAGTCTGTGAACCTGATTTACGTGTGAGAGTACTTTGGTGATTCCAAAGATTAATTTCCCAAGTAATCAATCAAGTCGTATCCAACAAATAAGGTTCGACGTATCTACTTTGATTGATTAAAGCACAACATGTGATATTTCAATTATAAAGATAAATAATATAATGCAGAAAATAAATAACACATATTCCAGATATTTTGTTAGTGAGGAAACCGCAAATGCAAAAAAAACCAGGGACCTAGTCCAGATTGAAAACCAAACTGTATTAAGCTGCTACAGACATCAACCTACTACCAATTAACTTCGGACTGGAATGTAGTTGAGCCCTAACCAAGTATTACACCGATTAAGGTACAGTTGCGCTCCTTACGCCTCTTGAATCCCAGCAGGACTCCACGCAATTGATCTCCTTAGCTGATGTCACACCAACTAAGAGTTGCTTCAACTCAATTGAAGACTTTAAACCAATCTACCTCCCATAGATAAGCCTATATGTGTGATTTCCCTTTTGATCGAAAATCAAGGTGATATAAATTGATAGCAATAGACAAAGTCTAGATAACCTCAAAATCAGAACTTATGCAACCCTAAGTGCGGCCTAGACTATCATTCACCCCACAAGTATTAAACTTGTGGAATCAACAAAGTCTGAGACGAAGAGAACTTTGAAGATCAATATCTATCTTGTTCAAGTGAGCATCTCAATCTTCGATTCACGCTTTAACATGCGATTCGATTCACAAAATTAAAAAACGATTCGCATTGCGATTTACGATTTCACAACCTTGGTTGGAGCTACACATACACAATTGCGCTTCAATGTAGTTGATTTGTCTATCCATCTTTGTTTCACGAGTTTATGATTCTCTATTCTTTCCTTTGCTTATGTTGTAGTTGCAGGAATTCCCACACTACACCCTTGTTAAGATTCTATAGAAATCTATTAGAAATCAATTAAACTTCAAAGATTTAAACGACACTTTACTATTCAAATCTCAGAAATGTTTACAGAATCAGAAGAAATCAAGATTACAAATATTCTCTTGAAGTTTCTCTCTCCTCAAGACTCTTTCAACTCTCAAAAATACATCATCATTTTCTGGATCTATCGAGCCCTTTATATAGGGATTTACATAATGGATGACATCTAAGTTTTCCTCCTATTTCGGATCTATTCTGCGATCTCATCGTAATTACTACAATATTCTTTATCGCAAGAATGATGACCATCGCAGGATCAACGTATTCTTCTTTTACTTCTTTCATCGTCAGTTTCTTTTGAGTATTCTGTGACGCTCGTGATATGTTGTTAAAGAATTGGTAGTGACGCTCGCAGAAGCGTTGTTAATATCGCAGGAATAGTATTGTAGCGATATTCTGGTCCTACATCTTGCCTCTTCTCATGTCTTTTCTGCGAAGAAGAGAAGATCATGAGAATTTAAAATGCCATAACTGCTTATCTTTTCAGACTTCCCCATTCTGACACGTTTCTATGTCCTTCGCCAGCTGTTTTCACGAATTCTTTCTTCCAATAAATTTTTGACACGTCTCCTCTAACCGATGCGATCTAACCACCCACGTCTTTTCTTTGCATTAATTGCCTTCATCTTCTTCGAGAAATTTCTTCTTCTATAAATACTCTTCTCATTCCTTTCCTTTTTCTTTTTTACTTTCTTCTTCTTTCTCTCCATATCCTCTCTGCAAATTTTATTGTTCTTCCGCAAATTGCGCTTCTGTTACTGCTGTGATTTCTTTCTTCTTTTCAACCTTTTCTTTCATTCCCATACTTAAAAATGGTTGCTGCTGGTACCAAAAACTTGAAGGCCTTTAATGAGATGCGCGAGAGACTCAAAATCAAAGGTTTTGACTTATCTTTAATTCCAGATCAGGATTCCATATCTGAACTTTCTCTTAAATTATTTACTGATGATCAATGTTCTCGCGAAAAAATTATAGTATCACTAGGACAACTTGAAGCTGGTCTCCCCATTCCTCTCTATGACCCAGAACTTCCATTATTTTATCAAATGATTTCTGACGAAAGATTCTCGCGAGAGATATATCAACTAGGTGGAGATTGCATCAGATTGCTGCTTGAATATGCTTCTCGCGGTGCTAATAAAGGAAATTGCTACCCTGAATCTCCAAAGAATCCTCCATTTAAAGATGTCCCCATTGTTTCTGAGGATTATACTGTGGACAACTTCTTTGTAAATTATAGTATAGTCCCTATGAAGAGAGATAGCACCTGCTGGGTGTTCGTTTGAAAAAAGAGAAGGTCGCTGGGGACAAAGCTCTTATGTTGGATATTGATTTTCATACATCTACCAACCAAGGTCCTCGCCATTCTAGCGATGACAAGTGGTTCATCTTTCCATTATGTCTTGAAGGTCCTTATATATTTGGTTCTCGCGAACTTCCCGCGAATCTTGCAGAATATCAACCTTGGGTGTTTAATTGGCCTGAGAGAACTAAATAGGTACTAACCTTTCTGAATTTTATTATTATTATTATTCATTATCTTCCTTGCGTTTTTTATTCTCGCTAATTATTTTGATCTTTTCTCAGATTGAGAGAATGAAGCTCAGTTACCAAACTCTTAGGAAGCCTAGCACTTTCTTGGCTCTGAAATCTTTCACAGATGAAGTAAGAAATATATCTTCATAAACTTTAATAATATATTGTTTCCCCTATTTCTTATCTTCATCTGTGTTCGCAGGAAATCGAAGAGTTAGACCATTAATACCCGCAAAAACCAAGGAAAAATCTTTAAAAGAGAAATCTGGGAAATCTACTGCTCCTTCCCGAGGAAAGCCTCTTGCCCCTCGCAATGAAGAATCTAGCGATCCTCCATTAAAGAGAAGGAAAACTCAACCTTCTTCTTTTTCAATTCCTCGTAATGAAGAATCTAGCGATCCTCCACTAAAGAGAAGGAAAACTCAACCTTCTTCTTCTTCTTCAATTCCTCAAATTATTCCAGAAAATCCAAGTGTTGATCTTGATAAGGATAATAATGACGAGTATTTTAATGTTAGCGGTTTTCCTTCAATAAAAAATTCTTCTAATTCTGATTCTTCAATGACTCATTTATCCAGAATTTTTAGCGATATTTCCCACAGTATAACTTGTAATGACGAGGGTGAAGTTATTGACAAGACCTCCCAAACTCTCGCTAAAGTTTGCGATGCCCCTATTCTGGTGGATAATGATTCTCTCCAAGGAATCTCAAGATCGCTGACTCCCAGTCTCTTGAATTCTCTTGGTGCCTTGGTATGTTTTCATTTCTTCAGTTTTTTTATATATTTTCTCCATCGGTAGATCTTAATTTATATTTTTCTTTCGCAGGTTGGAAGAGCTTCTTTTGCTGTTGCTTCTGATTTAGATAAAAAATGTGTCAAATCTGAAGAGAAAGCTGCTAAACTTCGCCAAGATAAAGAGAAATTAGAATCTGAAGTTATTGAGCTTCGCAAGAAGAATAAACAGCTGGAGACTGAAGCTTCAATTGATAAGTAAAAGATCTCTAATCGTGATAGAGCTAACCAACAACTATATGGTATTGACTGATTTCCTTTCTCTCTTAATTCTTTTTACTCTATCGCAGCTTATTCAAGTGACCACTTTTAACTTGCAGATATTTATGGTCTTACTAACGAGGCCATACTCTTTCAATTTTTCCTTGAACCTGTAGATGATCATGCTCTTCTTGCCTGTCTTAATAATTCTTTAAGTAATTTCTCAGATGACAAGATTAAATCCCTTTCCATAGATGAACTTAGATCCAAGCTTAATCTCTTAAAATTTGAACACAAATTCAATTTAGGTTTGACTGATAAATATAAGCGCTTTTATCTTGATTAAAAGAAAGAAATAGATAGATTAAGACAGAAAAATAGCGATCTTATTGACGAGAAAGATCTTGCTATCAAGAAGGGATCCAAGACCCTAGCATACTTTCATAAAACTCTCCTTGACGTTCAAATGGACAGAGATAAACTTATCCGCGAGAATGAAGATCTTCTTGCGAGGGAGACTCAAGTTCGATCTCGTCTCCTTATTAATAGCGATGATGAGTTTGCTTGGGCTGCGAAGGTTCTTGACAATGCCAGGAATGACTTAGGTGTAAATTTTAGCCTTCAAGTTGAACAAGCGGCCTTAATTAGAGATATGATTTCTGAAAGAGAAGGTTGTTTGTTGTTCTTCTTCTCGCTAACTTCCTGTTTTTATTACTCTTTTTTACAAAATTTCTAACTGTTGTCATATATTCTCGCAGGAGCTGAAAAAAGATATCTCGAAAGAATTGGGGAACTTGAAAATGAGAGAAATCAGCTCGCGAATACCCTTTCTGCTCGCAATAAAAAATATTCACGATTGAAGGAGCAATTTGACATTACTACTGCGAATTTCAATAGATCTCTCAGTGTTATTCGTAATGATTCCGTTAAGTTGGTCTGCAATAATCATGGAATTTCTCCTTCTATATATCCTGATCTTTTGAAGGAAATCCCCGCAATAATCCCAAATCTTAACATCTCTGATAGCGAAGCTGAGGATTCTGACGAGGATGAAAGTGATAATGAAGAAGGAGAAAAATCTGGTGAAGGAGAAGAATCTGATAAGAATGAAGATAGTGATGATAATGATGAAAGGGAGAAATCTGGCGATGAAGAGAAGTCTGATAAAGAGGATGGCGATGGATCTAGCTAGTTCTTCTTTTTCCTTCTATATCTTCCTTGTATATTTATTTTCTTCTTTCTGTAACATTGCTGTGAGTTTCTCCAATTTTGTGAATTTCTTGCTTCTACCTGTATGAATTAGAAACAGTTCTTTTTCTGCAAGTCAATCAATCAAATATAATTATTATTCTTTAATTATTTGCGTGCATTTATCTATGCAATTTTTATATGATAGATGAATAATAATTTCATCGTTCTCATGCATTCCCATACTTGCATCTATTATTCATCTGCAATATAAAAAATTGATTAAAGATTAGATATTAATGGTAAATAAAATTTGTCTTAATATTGGCGATCCTATCGCCAGAAATAACTGCGTGAAATCGTAATTCTCAAAGCATCTGCGAGTATTATCGCAGTAATATTGTGGTCTTATTACGCCTTCTTAATTAAAGGTCTTATTTTGTCACGCTCGTTCTTTCTGCGACAAAATCGCATGACGTCTTTACATTTGCATGTATTGACCCATTGATCTTGCCTTATCTGTATTCTTTGATTGTATTGCGGCAATATGACAAGTCTAAGCTCTCTCGCGAGATCTAAGCCTCGTGAAATTACCGTCTTGCGATGAAATCGCAGGACGTCTTTACACTTTCATGTAAAAACCCATTGATCTCACCTTAACTTTTGGCTTGTTGCCTCTGTATAATTTACTTCACGCGACAATATGATAGGCCTAAATGTTCTTGAGATCATAAAGCCCCATGACATTGCCGTCTTAAGACACTTATCAGCTCCCTAATAGAGGGTGCCGCCCTTATCTTCCTCCTGGTTGACCCTTCAAGGAGGGCACATCGGCCATACAAGACTAGCTCCTCCCATCCAGATTTACCAACAACCAGCTGTTTTCGCAGCCTCTTGTCCTTTATGCCTATATGGCTTATAGGTACAAGACTTCACCCTAAGTGGGGTTTTCTTTAGGCCAAGTGCATCATAGCCAAGACTTACCAAGAATGGCAAGGAAGTTTCGTACGCCCATGGCACCCTTGGCTCAACCGTGTACCTCGGCGCCTTGGTCATACTTTGCACTTCTTGGAAGAGATTCTCGGCCGTCCAACCAGGGTATAACCATATATTTGGAAATCCAAGATCTCTCTCCCGGATAGGTTTTCTTTAACCCCAACGTCTGCATGACTCAGGATCCAGCAGCGGTATAACCTTACCCCTTAATCATGTCAAGAGATACCCCCTCTTATGACGCGCTATTAGGTCTTACATTTGCCTCTTACGAAATTTTATTCGCAAACTAGGGTGCACGCCATAAAGGTTCGTCCCATTCTTTAATCTCTGCGAAATTTTATTCGCGCTTCTCGCGAGTATTGTAACTCTGATAGAATTTCATAACTTTGATCTTCTTTCTTTTTGTAAAATCTTGCAATTCTTTCAAGCAGAATATTCTGTTCAATTACATATTTTTCAAGCAAATCATTCATAGAGTTCTCTAAAGTTCATCATTTTACCTCTCTACTTACTATTTTCCGATTATGCTTTTATGCTACGTTTTACTGTTGTTTCTTTTTCTGCGATACGCTCGCCATCAGCTTTCACATCTTCTTTCCGCTCTATTGTATCAATCATTAATCTTTCACATCTCTGTTGTTGTTTGATTTTGTACTTCCAATTGCTATTCTTTTCAGCTCTTTCTTCGCAAGACTTCATATAGATTGCATAACATTTCTTGCTTTCTCCCCAATCTCCTTTAATAACTCCAACACCTTTAGGATGAGGAAATTTGATACACTAGTGATAAGTGGATCCTATACCCAATATCCCGTGTAACCAAGGTCGTCCTATCAAGGCATTGTAAGGTGATTCGATGTCCACAACGCAAAATAAGATTTTTGAAGATATTCCTTTTAACGGTATTTGCATTTCAATTTCCCCTTTTGGCTTGTTAGCTGTATCGTTAAATACATAGATTCTATACGTTGATGGTATCAAATCTTCATCTCTTTCGCCCATGGTTCTATAGGTATGATAGAATAAGATATCAACTGAACTCCCGGTATCTATTAAGACTCTGTTGGTGGCCCAAGAGTCTTCAATTTTACCATTATTTTCTTCATCTTCCACTTGCATTTGCTTTGGTTTTATCTCTAATCGTACCACCAATGGGTTGTCATGCTGCTCGCCAAGATCTGGTATATCTTTCGCAGTGAAAGATAGAGTTTGTTTCTTCCACTCTTCTAATGGCAAGGCTCTCGCTATATTCATTATCTCTCTTCCATCTGTATTTCTCGCGAAGACTCTACTTAAAACATTATCATGGAAATCTTCTATAGTTCTGAATGAATGCACAATGGAGTTACAAAACAAATTCTTTGCTTTAGCCCCCACTTCTATCACGAATGTTTCTGCTCCTTTTAAAGCATTCAATCTGCGAGTTTCTGGTGCTGGCAGCAGTTGATGAGGTTGTGGATGTCCTACTAGAAAGTGATTTAACTTCCCCTGATCAATCATCCTCAAAATTATCCTCTTTACATTCCTACAATCATTTATTGAATGACCATGAAAGTGATGGTAAGGACAAAATTCTTGACTTTGATTGCTTGGATGTGGTTCTTTCCCCATGTTCCATGGCGAAGGTATATTCTCTATTAGAATAATAACTTCCCAAATTTTTTCTATGCTGGCATTAAGAGGTGGCATCTTAATTTCTTCCCATATTATCTTTTGATTTCCTTTCCCTCTAAAGTTATTCTGCCTTTGTCCGCCATAAGTTTCTTGCGGTTGATCAAGTCTTTGAATCTTATTATTTCCACCGCGATTGTAATAATTCTTCTCCCTTTCATATTCTTCTTGATCTCGACTGCCCATCGCTACCAATTTTTGTTGATTATCAATTACCACCTTCTCTTGTTGTGGCTGCGAGGTGCTCGCCACATTATTTATCATTTGAGGAAGAAAACTTCCACTTGCCGCTAGCGAGCTGGTGCTCGCGATTGGATATGATTCCATATCATTTTGTTTCTCCTCCAAGGCAATGTACTCTTCCTGGATTTCTCGCAGTTCTGTCATAGTGATTGTATTATTGACTCTGAAAATTTGTATGTACATTAGATTGGTCGCGAACATTGCATTGATAAAGACAAGATAAGATATCTCTCATCAACTCTTCCTTCCATCTCACTGCACATTGATTTCCATCTTACGGTTAAGTGCTTCAGACTCTCGCCAACTCTCTGTTTTAACCCAAACACATCTTCAATACCTGGTCACGATGAATTGTTGCTAATATACGCTCCTAAAAATGTAGCTTGTAGATGATCAAAAGAAGTTATGGTATTTTTTGGTAATCCCTCGAACTATTTCAACGCCTCACCAGTTAATCTAGATGCAAAATATTTGCATAGCACAACATCATGATTCTCCTATTGTAGCATACATCTAACATAAGCTTTGACGTGTTGAACAACACAAGTAGTTCCATCAAAAATGCTGGTTAATGCTGGTAAATTGCATTTTGGAGGTATCCCTCTTAACTGTACTTCTTGAGTAAATAGAGTTCTCGCAGCTTCTTCAATAGATTAATCAAGTTGCCTTCTGCCTCCTTCTCTTATATTGTTTATCATTCCTCGCATTTCTGCTAGTTCTCTCAATATTTGCTCATTCTCAGCTGAGTTTTGTTCCATTGGCCTCTTTAACGATGTTTCCCTTCTTCTGTGTTCTTTCCTTTCTTGTCTTGCGAGATTTTGTGTATCTTCTTCTTCATCATCATCTCGTCTTTCTCTGCGATTTTCTCTTTTATTTTCCTCCTGATATCGTAGCTGTCTATCTTCTTCTCTACGGATTTCTTCATTTCTCCTCATTTCTCTTCGCCGTCTCTCTATTCTCCTCTGTATCCTATCATACTCCTCCTGAATATTACCATTGTAGCGATTTTGCGTACGTCTTCTTTCTCGATTTTCATGATTATTTTGTCGAACTGCTTCTCGAAATTCATGTTCTTCTACTTCTGCCCTTAATCTTTCCCTCTCGCGGGCTAGACGTACTTGTTCAGCGTAATGATTCTCAATTTCATCTTCAATCATTCTTTGATTCTCTCGCCCATGTAATATCCTTCTACCTCCTTCTGTATTTTCTTCTTCAATTTGGTTGTTTCTTCCCTCTTGATTTCTATTGTCACGCGGATTATAGCGATCACCAATTATCTCTTCTTCTCTATTTTGCACTTCTCCTCGAGTATTTTCTCTAACATTTCTTATAGGGGAATTTTGCCTTGGTTCTTCTCTGAATGATCTTGAATTTTATCTAACAGTACTTCTTGATATCCTTCTTTGTAACCTCAAATTCTCCATTCTTAGCTCATGATTTTGTCTTGTTAAATTCGCACGTTCTTCTGCCTCTAATATTCTTTCTTCCTGTATCCTTTGTCTCAAATCATCTACTATTTCACGTCCTTCATGAATTAATCCTCCAACCATTTCTTGATTTCTTTCTCCTTCTTCTTCATTTCTCAATTGTCGATTTTCTGCTTCTTCTATCGAATCCGACCTCCAAGTATGCACACTCACTCTATCATAATCCACATTCCTATCTTGTGTTTGTGTTTGTTGATTCGGTTGTTGAATTGAACTTTCTGCTTCATTTCTTATTCTATTTATTCCTGATCTTATCCTTAAAGATTCTTCCAATTCACCTGTTCCCTCTCCTGCAAGTCTTTTACTTCTTCTCACAGTTGTCGGTGGTTCTGATGTATTTCTTCTTCTTCTAGCTATTTCTTCAACTCTAACAATTTCTTCAAATCTTCAAGTTGTAATTTGAGATTTCTTAACTTGATTCTCCCTGTTTCTGGGCGCCAAAATGTAGTTGCAGGAATTCCCACACTACACCCTTGTTAAGATTCTATATAAATCTATTAGAAATCAATTAAACTTCAAAGATTTAAACGACACTTTACTATTCAAATCTCAGAAATGTTTACAGAATCAGAAGAAATCAAGATTATAAATATTCTCTTGAAGTTTATATCTCCTCAAGACTCTTTCAACTCTCAAAAATACATCATCATTTTCTGGATCTATCGAACCCTTTATATAGGGATTTACATAATGGATGACAGCTAAGTTTTCCTCCTATTTCGGATCTATTCTGCGATCTCATCGCAATTACTACAATATTCTTTATCGCAAGAACGATGACCATCGCAGGATCAACGTATTCTTCTTTTACTTCTTTCATCGTCAGTTTCTTTTGAGTATTCTGTGACGCTCGTGAGATGTTGTTAAAGAATTGGTAGTGACGCTCGCAGAAGCGTTGTTAATATCGCAGGAATAGTGTTGTAGCAATATTCTGGTCCTACATATGTTGATATTGTCAATGACGAATTTATGAAACAATAGTGAATGCATATTTCTTTCATATTTGCATAGGTTCCCTCTTATTTGTATCAGTTAGGATTCGAGCATTAAATCCTTTTATGACGTGTTTCTATCAATCGATATTAGGAACAAAAGTTTGTCTAGATCTGTGAAGCCTTTTTATATCCCGTGTAACCCAACAAAGGTTATATCTAATAATTGATTCTCAGATTGTTTTGGATATTCTTTTGTGATAGTTGCTGGAGCACTACTCGGTTGAACTCGCAAGCGTTGCTATCTCAAGCTTGTTTGTCAAGTTTAGTTTCCAAAACTATAAGTCTTGATTTCTAGTCTACTTATAGCTAAGTCTCGGACTAGGATAGAAAGTGTAGTTGAGCTCTAGACTCCACGGCGTTCTGTTATGAATCAACAAGTTGGATCGAATTCACACACATAATAACCTACTCTTTCCAAAGGAAGGAGCCTAAATTTTTTATTAATCTCTTTCTTCTTCACAAATTCAACACATACAAGGAATAAATACACCAATTATTCCTTCCCCTCTCAGGACTAATAACAGCCGTTGGATCACTCTAATTAACCATCATGTGGTTAAGGACAAAAACAGAAAAACAGCCAAGGAAAATAAGACACGTTACATCTAGAATGACCAATCAACTAACTAAAGAAGTGACTATTCAGCTCACTTAAAAGTTAGCCAAAGGTCATATGGAGACTTCAAAGATAGGCATATGACAATACCCTCCCCATCTAAACATCCTTGTCCTCAAGGATGAACTCAGGAAACTTCCATGGGTGTGTGAGATGTCCTCCCATGTTGCATCTTCAGGCTGTGAATTGGACCACTGAATAAGCACCTGAGGAACTATAGTGTCTCTTCTTAAGCTGTCTCTAAAGGCTAGAACAGCCACAGGCATGACAATGAAAGCCCCAGATGTGTCCACTAAGAGAAGAGAAGCAGAGGGAGTTAAGTTCTTACCAATCCTCTTCTTTAATTGAGATACATGAAATACAGGATGAATTATGGATCCAATTGGTAGCTTTAACTTGTATGCAATAGTCCCCACCTTCTGCAAAACTTCAAATGGGCCATAATACCTTGATGAAAGTTTAAGATTGTGTATGATAGCTACAGAGGATTGCATGTAAGGTTGTAATTTCAAAAACACCCAATCACCTACAAGAAAAGATCTGTCACACCTGGAGTTATTAGCATAAAACTTCATCCTATCTTGAGCTTTGAGAAGGTCTTCTTTTAATAGCTGAAACATGTGATCTCTTATTTGCAAGTATTCTTGCACTGAAGCAACTGAAGTAGTAGAGTGGACATGGAAGGCAAGATGTAGAGGGAGATAACCATAAATGTCTTGAAATGGTGTCAGTTTAAGACAGGTGTGGAAATTGGTATTGAACCACCATTCGGCTAAAGACGTCCAATTGGTCCACAGTTTAGGGTTAGTACCTGTCATGCACCTCAAATACTACTCCATACATGCATTGGTTCTCTCTATTTTCCCATCAGACTGAGGATGGTAAGCTGAACTGAGATGTAAGGAGGTACATATAGACTTGAATAGTTCTTGACAGAATTGGATAATGAAGATCTTGTCCCTATCTGACACTATAGAAAGGGTAGTCCATGTAACTTAAAGACATAATGCATAAATTCCTTAGCCACAGAAGCAACTGTGAATTGATGGCTGAGTGCAATAAAGTGGCTATACCTGTTTAGCCTATCCACAACTACCAGAATGACAGACTTCCTATTTGAGATGGGTATCCCTTCAATGAAATCCATAGAAATATGTTGCCAAGCAGCATCTGGAATGGGGAGAGGCTGTAGTAGGCTAGCAGGAGCAGAGTGTTCAGACTTATTACATTAGCAAACTTCACAGTTGGCTACAAACTGGAGAATGTCTTGTTTCATCTTTGGCCAAAAGAAATAGGATTTAGCTCTATTATAGGTTCCTAGCATCCCTGAATGGCCACCAACAGCTGATGAATGCACTGACTTCATGATAGATTCCCTTATGTTATTACTAGCACCAATATATAGTCTCTTTTTGTACCTGAGAATTCCCCCTTGCAAGGATAATGAGTGGTGTGTAGGGCTGATGATTAGTTGAGACAATATCTGCTGGATAGTTGTACCACCTGTGTAGCTGCTAAGGATATCTTGGGACCACTGAGGTTGAGACAAGGAGATGGCAGAGCAATCAACAGATTGAGAAGGCCTGGACAAGGCATCTGCAACAATGTTTTCTTTACCTTTTTTTTTTATATTGGATGACATAATCTAGCCCCAAAAGCTTCATAAGCTATTTTTGTTGCAAAACAGAAGTCATTCTTTTCTCCATGAAGAATTTCAATCTTTGGTGGTCAGTGTGGATAATGAATTAATTGTGAGAGAGATAGTGTCTCCATTTCTGTACAGCCATGACAATAGCTAGTAGCTCATTTTCATATGTAGATAAAGCTAAAGCCTTGGGGCCAAGAGGTTTACTGAAGAAATCAATAGGCCTGCCATGTTGCATTAAAATAGCACCAACTCCTCTAGTACATGCATCAGTTTCCAAAATAAATGGAGAAGAGAAATCAGGCAATGTTAGGACTGGAGTATATGTCATAGCTAGTTTGAGGTCTTTGAAGGCTTGTATTGCAGCTGGAGACCAAAGAAAGGAATTATTCTTGAGCATGTCAGTCAGTGGATTACTAATGTTGCCATATCCCTGGATAAATCTTCTATAATAACCTGTCAGACCCAAAAATCCCCTCAATTGCTTCAAATTTTTGGGTTGAGGCCAAGTTTGCATAGCTGCTAGCTTCTCAGGGTCAGCAACAACTCCATTAGCAGATATAATATGGCCCAAGTAATTTAACTGAGGTTGAGAAAAACAGCATTTCTTGAAATTCGCATAGAGATTGTGTTGTCTTAATAGGTCCAACAATTGAGAGAGATGTGACACATGCTCATCAGGGGACTTGCTGCAAATAAGAATGTCATCAAAAAATACCAGCACAAACTTCCTGAGGAAGGGTTGAAACACCTTATTCATAAGAGATTGAAATGTAGCAGGTGCATTGGTAAGCCAAATGGCATCACTTTGAACTCATAGTGGCCATGATGAGTCCTAAGAGCAGTTTTGTATATGTCTCCAATGTGCATTCTAATTTGATGATAGCTAGCCTTAAGATCCAATTTGGTGAAGATGATAGCTCCATTTAATTCATCAAGTAGTTCTTCAATGAGAGGAATGGGAAACTTATCCTTGACTGTCATGTCATTCAGTTTCCTGTAATCTACACAAAACCTCCATGAGCCATCTTTTTTCTTAACCAATAAAATGGGTGCAGCAAATGGACTGGTGCTGTCTTGAATAAGGCCAGCATCTAACATCTCCTGAACTAATTGTTCCACCACTGCTTTCTGAATGTAGGGACATCTATAAGACCTTTGATAAGTAGGTGTTGAATTAGGTTTTAGAGGTATTTTGTGGTCAATAACTCTGGTAGGGGGAAGTGTGGAAGGTGAGTTAAAGACATCCTCATAGTGTTACAGAATAGAGGTAATCTCAGGAGGTGGAGGAGCAATGGGTGTAGATGAAATGGAGAAAAATTGGCCAATAATAGCAGGAGTGTGGTTTCTAACAAACATGAGAAAAGATTCACCACTTAGTAAGCTGCAAGATGGTTTATTAGTTTGCCCCTGTGATGTAATCTGTGTACCCTGGTGCTGAAAAGAGACTTTAAGGTCAGCTAAATTGAAGACCATATCCCCTAATCTCTTGAGCCAGTCAACCCCAAACACCATGTCACATCCCCCTAAGGGAAGTACTCTCAAGTCACCACCAAATTGGTATCCCTACATAGACTATTGTAATGCTTGACAGACACCATGGATGACAGTCGTGTCACCATTTGCAACAGTAACCAACATTTGGCCAGTGGGAGTTATGTGTAGATGCAATTTGGAAGCTAAAGAAGCATCTACAAAGCTATGAGTACTACCAGTATCAATCAAGACAAAGATATCTTGATTCAAAAGTTTACCTTGTACTCTAATAGTGCTTTGGGTCACAAGACCAGTCAATGCATTCAAAGAAATCTCTAGTGTAGTATCACCATAAGTTGATGGAGAAGATGTCTCTTCTTCAGAGTCCTCAATAGGTGGAGAATCATTTTCCTCATCAGAATCTACTAACATAAATAATTGTTGTGACTTGCAGCGGTGTCCTAGCTTGTATAAAACATCACAATTATAGCACAACCCCTTGTCTCTTGTGGCTTTCATCTGAGCAGGAGTGAGTCTCTTAATAGGTGGTAAGGGTGGCTCAGGTTTGGTTGGTGTAAGAGAGTGAGTGATGATAGGTTTATCAGAAGAGAAAGAAGGTTTGGGTAAATTTGTAAGAGGTGGTAATGGAGGTTTATAGCTTGAGGGTGGAGAAAAAGAGTTAGTAGAGGCTTGAAAGTGTCTGGGAAAAGTTTTGTAATGTTTTGATTGAGACTCAATGGAAGCTTGATGTAATATGGCTAAGTAAAAAGCCTCAAAATCTGAATTGGGTTTACATATTTGAACAGGGTTACGGATTTCTTCCTTTAAGCCACTGATAAAACTCATGGTGAAACAATCTTTAGAGAGATTTCGATTGTTAGCTCTCATGATAGCTTTTAAAGACTCATATCGTTCATAGTACTCTTCCACTATTTTAATCTGAGACAACTTATTAAAACTACCAACATAATTATCATAGGTCACATCTTCAAATCGACAACATACATCATAAGTAAATGTAGACCAATCAATAAAAGCTTTACCCACTTGATAATCCAAAAACCAAGTATCAGCCTTATCATCTAAATGAATTGCAGCTATATCTACCTTCTTAGAATTGCCAATAGCGCTTAAGTAGAAATATCTTTCACATTTACGAATCCAAGCTCTCGGATTAGATCCATTGAAACGAGGAAAATCAAGCTTAGGTTGTCGATGAAAATTACCTGAGAAAAAAATTACACTAGAGTTATGATGAGACTCACTACCAGAAGGAATGTTCTCAGGTCCACCATTTGGATCCGGCTAAATTTGAAGACCAAGATGTTTACATATGGTAGCAAATTGAAAGCTCAAGGTTGTTTCAATTGAAGTCACATTGAGTTTTATGTCATAAACATCTAGTTCTAAAGATGATAAATGTTCTCCATCAAGCTTTTGCTGAAGAGCAACGTCCTTTACTGTAGGTGCTTTCTCACCTCCTGTCATGAATCAGAACACATGATCGAACTAATCTGATACCAAATATTATGAATCAACAAGTTGGATTGAATTCACACACAGTAACCTACTCTTTCCAAATGAAGGAGCCTGAATTTTTATTAATCTCTTTCTTCTTCACAAATTCAACACAGACAAGGAATAAATACACCAATTATTCCTTCCCCTCTCAAGACTAATAACAGTTGTTGGATCACTCTAATTAACCATCCTGTGGTTAAGCACAAAAATAGAAAATTAGAAAAATAGCCAAGGAAAATAAGACACGTTACATATAGAATGACCAATCAACTAACTAAAGATGTAGGACCAGAATATCGCTACAATACTTCTCTACGAGATTAACAACACCTCCCAGCGAGCATCACCGCAAGATCATCAACTACACTTTGTGAGTATCACAAAATCAGTCAAAAGAGCGACGTAATAAATAACGAGTGAAGAAAATTTGAGAAAAGTATGTTTATCCTGCGATGGTTACAAAACTGGCGAGAGTGAACATTGTAACTATCGCGGTACAATCGCAGAATCAGCCCGAAATAAGAGGAAAACTTAGCTATCATCCACTATGTAACTACCCTATAAATATAGACCCAATGTGTCCAGAAAAGGATGATGTATTTTTGAGAGTTAAGAAAATCTTGAGGAGAGAGAAACTTCAAGAGAATAGTTGTAATCTTGAATTCTCTCATTTCTGAAACCAAAATAATAAAGTGTCATTTTTCATCTTCAATTATGAGTTGAATATAGCAGAATCTTAACAAGGGTGTAGTGTGGGAAATCCTGCAACTACATTTTGGCGCCCGAAACAGGGATTGAATTAGCGAAATCAAAGAAAAAGGTGAGGAAAAAGATAAGAATTATTCAAGACTAAGAAGATCATAAAACAAATTAGTGAGATATTTGAAGGAAGGATGAATAGAATCAAAGAAGATTGTAGAAAATTGGAGTGTGGTATGGTAACAAAAACAATGATTGATATATTTCATGAAAATATCAAGGGGAAGATACACAAACGGAATTTTGAAGGACGAAAGATTATGACGGTGTAAAAAATATCACCATTGAAAGATTGGGAAAAGCAGGAGATCACATTTACAGCAGCAGAAATTCCAGAAGAAAATCTAAATCATACATCTCCATTGGTAATCATAGTATCCACTATACCAATGAGAAAGGAGGAGTCAATAAAATCTGTAGAAGAATGGGCTATGAATAGAACTTTGGTGGATGCAGGAAGTTCTGTAGATATAATATTTTATTATACTTTCAAGAAAATGGGATATAAGGATGAAGAAATGTCTTATTCCACATACCATGTTCATGGATTTGGAAAATCTGTAACAAAACCTAAAGGCAAGATAATAGTACAAATTCCATTAGGGGAGATTGAAACACAAGTAACGTTATGTGTGGTAGACATGGAATCACCGTACAACATGATATTAGGAAGACCATGGATACACGCAATCAAGGCTGTAGCATCAACGTTGCATCAATGCATCAAATTTCCTATACCCAGTGGAATTGGAGAAATTAGAGGAGACACAGATTTTGCGAAATTGTGTTACCAAATTGAAGTAAGAAATTGTGAAGAACGTCCAAAGCTGCGAAAGGCTCGCAGAAAATTGATGAGAGAAACAAAGAAGGAAGAAGAATTTAAAATTTACATGATAAGAGTAAAAGAAGGAAAAGGAATACCCAGTGAAATCTCGCGAGAAGGAGATGAACTCGCGAGAATTATGAAAACACCGACACCAATGGGAGAACCTGAAGCCAATTATATTACAGCAGAACCAACAAAGGAAGTAAATATTGGGAGTAAAGAAGAGCCTAAAATGCTGAAAATTGGGACTAGAATGGAGGCAGATGAGGAAGAAAGAACTATAAATCTCTTGCGAGAGTATAAAGATATCTTCGCGTGGAGAATGGATGAGATGCCAGGGATAGATCCGTCAATAGCATGTCATAAATTAGAAATCAACAAAAACATAAGACCATTTAAGCAAAGAATAAGGAAAATCGCGACGACATATCATTCTCAAATAGAAGAAGAATTACAGAAGATGCTCGACGCAGGAATTATAAGGCAAGCAAAATATCTAGAGTGGATTGCAAATATGGTAGTGGTCCCAAAAAGGAACAAGGGGATAAGAATTTGTATAGATTTCACTGATTTAAACAAGGCTTGTCCTAAAGATAGTTTTCCATTACCAGATATCCCACAAATGGTTGAATCAGCAGCAGGAAATGCTAGAATATCATCGTTGGATGGATATAAAGGATATAATCAAATCCCTCTCGCTGAAGAAGATCAAGAACATACCGCATTTTTTGCTCCAAGAGGATTATATTGTTATACAAAGATGTCATTTGGTTTACGAAATGCTGGAGCAACGTATCAAAGAATGGTGGATAAGGTGTTTGCAAAGTGGATCCACAAAACATTAGTAGTGTATGTAGATGATATGCTGATTAAAAGCAAAGAAGCTGAGAATCATGTGCAAGATCTGAAAGAGATTTTCGATCAAATGCGGCAATTTAATATTAAAGTGAATCCTGATAAGTGTACTTTTGGAGTAACTTCAGGGAAATTTTTGGGGTATATTGTATCAAAAGAAGGAATAAAAGTTGATCCAGAAAAAGTACAAGCAATTCGCGATATGCCAACACCTGCGACGGTAAAATATATGCAGAAATTAAATGGACTCTTAGCCTCGCTAGGAAGATTCATTTCGCGATCTTCATACAAGTGCAAACATTTTTTCGATATACTCAAGAAGGGAACAAAATTCAAGTGGACAGATGAATGTGAAAAAGCTTTTCAAGGAATAAAAGAACATTTGACGAACATAACTATCTTACAGAAAGCTGAACCGGGAGAAGAATTATTGATTTATCTCGCAACAACCACATATGCGCTAAGTGTTGTGTTGCTGCGAGTAGATGCAGGGGTAGAAAAAACAATTTATTACATCAGCAAAACATTCAATTCTGAAGAAATAAATTATTCAAAGATTGAGAAACTAATTCTAGCATTGGTACATGCAACTTTTAAACTTCGCATCTACTTTCAAGCACAAAAGGTCAAAGTATTAACGAAAGTGCCAATTGAGTCAGTAATGAAAAATTCAAAGAGATCAGGCAGAGTTGAGAGATGGAATGCACAAGTAGGACACTTTAATATTCAATATGAAGTTTTATCCTCGCCAAAATCACAAGTTATCGCAGATTTACTAGCTGAATTTCCCTTAGAAGATGATGAAGCTGTGGAAGAAATGATGGATGTAGAAGAGGAACATGGAGATCCAAAAGAGTTATTAATAGAACCCGACAGATGGGAAATATTGGTGGATGGATCCTCAAATGGGATTGGAGTTGTCTTTATTTCACCAGAAGGAGAAAAAAATAGCTTTTTCATTTAGATTGGAATTTGCATCCACTAATAATGAAACATAATATGAGGGTGTGATTCATGCTTTAAAATTTGCGGTAGAAATGAAGTTGGAAAATGCTAGAATCACCAGCGATTCACAGTTGGTTATACGCTAGATAAAAGGAGAATACACAACAAATGAACCATCTTTAAGAAAGTATAAAAGGTTAGTCGAAGAACTATCTGCGAGAATTCCAAAAATAAAATGGAGACACATATCAAGGAAAGATAATAGGCTCGCAGATGCATTTGCTTTCATATCTAGTATGATGAAAAATCCAGCCGCGAGATGCATAAAAATTCAAACACTTTTTACACCAGCGATAAACAAGGAAGAAAAGGAGGAAGAAAAAGATGTGATGATGGTTGAAGTTGGCGAAGAGGAATTAAAGAGCAATATTACGGATTGGAGAGTAGATCTTCATGCATACTTGGCAAGAGGAGAAATCCCAAGAAATCGATTGGAAGCACATAAATTAAAAAGTAGGGCAACTAATTATGAATTAAGAGATGGAGTATTATATCGCAGATCTTTTAGTGGACCATCGCTAAGATGTTTGACGAGGGAAGAAGGACAAAAGATATTGAAGATGTTGCAAAGTGGTGACGCTGGTAATCACAGTGGAGGAAGATCTTTAGCATATAGAACAAAAATGCAAGGCTATTACTGGTCATATATGCATGAAGATGCAAAACAACTCTCAAGGCGTTGCGAATATTGCCAGCGATATGGAAAGAAGATAAATGAACCAGGAGCACCATTATCATCTTCAACAAGTGTATAGCCTTTTGGAAAGTGTGGGTTAGATATTGTGGGACCATTTGTGCCTGGTTCCGGACAAAGAAGATACCTAATCGTCGCAACAGATTATTTCACAAAATGGGGAGAAGTAAAGGCAGTACAACATATCCGCGATAAGGATATTTTTACATTCATATTTGAGAATATAATTTGCAGATTTGGGATTCCGGCACAATTAATGTCTGATAATGGGAAGCAATTTGAAGGACAAAATATAGAATTACTACTCAATGCATTTAAGATAAAGTGTGGAAAATCTACTCCTCTATATCCACAAGAAAATGGTCAAGCTGAAGCAACCAATAAGACAATCGCAGACATCTTAAAAAAGAAGCTAGAAGGATACCACAGAGCATGGTGTGAATAGGTGCATAATGCAATATGGGCCTACAATACAACCAGACGAGAAGCAACTGGAATGTCACCTTTTTGTTTGACGTATGGAGTTGAAGCTGTGTTACCAACAGAAGTAGCTATTCCAACAACAAAAAGAAAGGCTTGGGAAAGAAATCTAAGTCTTTGGAATGATTTTAAATAAATTGGATGAATTAGAAGAAAAAAAGAGAAAAAACTTTGCAACATATGGAAAATTACCAGCGAAGATTAGCTCGTGAGTACAAAAAACGTGTTAAGAAACGTGAATTTTAACCTAGCGATTTAGTGCTGCGAGAAACACCAAGCTATCAGCGAGAGAATGGTGGAAAATTGGCGAGAAAATGGGATGGACCATACATCATTAAAGAGATAGTTGGAACCGGGGAATACAAACTAATGGACCCTGAAGGGAGAGATGTTGGTCAAAGACTTGACAGACCATGGAATAGACTATATCTGAAAAAGTATTATCAATAACAACTTCTGCAAGATAAGAGATACAAGTACGTTGTAAAAAAAATAAAAAAAAATTACGATTACGAGGTTCTCCTAAAAGCAAATCAACAACTGCGAGCATAATCGCAAGATTGGCGGATAAAAATTCGCAGAGATTAATAGAATGGGACGAACCTATATGGCGTGCACCCTAGTTCGTGAATATAATTTCGCAAGAGGCAAATGTAAGACCTAATAGTGCGTCATATAAGGGGGTATCTCTTGACATGACTCAGTGATAAGGTTATACCGCTGCTGGAACCTGAGTTATGCAGATGTTGGGGTTAAAGAAAACCTATCCAGGAGAGGGATCTTGGATTTCCAATTATATAAGGTTATACACTGATTGGACGACTAAGAACCTCTTCTAAGGAGTGCATAGTATGACCAAGGCGCCGAGGTACACGGTTGAGTCAAGGGTGCCCGGGGCGTACGAAACTACCCTGGCCATCCTTGGAAAGTCTTGGCTATGATGCACTCGTCCCGAAGAAAACCCCACTTAGGGTGCAGTCTTGTAACTATAAGCCATATAGGTATAAAGGACAAGAGGCTGTGAAAAACAACTGGTTGTTGGGAAATCTGGATGGGAGGAGCTAGTCTTGTATGTCCGATGTGCCCTCCTTGAAGGGGAAACCAGGGGGAAGATAAGGGCGGCACCCTCCATTAGGGAGCTGATAAGTGTCTAAAGACGGCAATTTCATGGGGCTTTATGATCGCAAGAACATTTAGGCCTGTCATATTGTCGCGTGACGAAAGTTATACAAAGGCAAATAGCCAAAAGAGAAAAGTTAAGATGAGATCAATGGGTTTTTACATTTAACAAGTGTAAGGACGTCCTGCGATTTCATCGCAAGACGGCAATATCATAAGGTTTAATTCTTGCAAGAGAATTTATACTTATCATATTGTCGCAGTGATGTTGAAAAAATTGATAAGACAAGATCAATGGGTCGATACATGCAAATGTAAAGACGTCCTGCGATTTTGTCACAAAAATAAAAGGTGGCAAAATAAGACCTTTAACTAGGAAGGCAAAATAAGACCAACAGAATAATCTTAAAAAAATTAATTAACTATTCTATTTTAAGATGAAGGAAAGATTTGTTCATCGCAGGAGAATATAAAAGAAAGCAGATTCGTAACATCGTACATTTTCGGAACATCGCAGCTGTACTAATTACATCGCAAAAATATTCATACTTTCACATAGTTCACAGAAAGGAGACACATGAAATAATTCACCATTTCAAGCAAGATAATGAAGGGCAAGTAGGGGAACGGAGAAATAAGATTTCATTATCTTCCTTGAGGATATTCAAAGTAAACAAAATCAAAATTTGAATCCTCAAAATTTCAAAAATTAAAGAAGAAGAAAAAGAAAGCAAAAAAGAAATTCAAGATTTGACGATTGTCTCGTCAGATTACAACTATTCTTGCTCTCCAGATTCGTTATTCTTGCCAGAATTATTAGCTTCATCAGTATTCTTCTCACCACTTGTAGATACTTCTTTAGGAGGACTTCTATCTTCTTCATCATCTTCTTGAGTGGCATTTTCTTCTTCAGTAAATTCTAATTCCTTATCCATGGGAAGAGTAATTTCATCATCAACAACTTTCAAAGGAGGAACAGACACAAGAGGGAGAGAATGGGAGAGTAGAAAATTGTTCACGAGAACTTCAGCACTGAGGTGAACCTTGCGAAGGAAACCTCTGTCACAATTCCTAATCTCTATATTTTTGAAGTACTCGAGATAATCAAGTCTTCTTTCTGCTTTGTCGCGAGCTTCAAGATAATTGGAAAGAAGAGTCTTGTTCTCTTTGCGAACTTTATCCAATTTGTTGGTAAGATTAGTGATGGTAGAATGAAGACTTCTTTCAGATTCTGCGAGTGACAAAAGTGATAAAAGATCATTTAGTCAAAGATTTTGCAAGAAATATAACACAAAATTTAACAGAAAGGTCAACAAGAGAAGCAGTCAATTGACTACCTTCTTTCTGCGAGGTTAAGTTTTGAATTAATGTAAAGAAACAATTTTCCCATTGATTCATAGTGTCATCGAATTTATCGCCAACCACACCCTTCAGATGAGACTTCATGTTTTCTTCTCTGGTGCGTAGATACAAGTTTTCCTTTGCTAGTAAAGAATGAGATTCCTTCAATTGAGAGCACTGGTCTTGAAGCTCGCTGGCCTTCAAACTAAGAGTTAACCTACCTTTGATAAGTTTATCCTTCTCAACAGCAGATGATTCAGATTACCTCCTTGAGTTCATCTTTAAGGGAACGAAGAGATTGCTCTTGATTATCGCATATTCTTTGTAGATTACTCAATTGCTGCGAAGAAATCGCCATCAAGCTTGAAAATCTATGTTTATCTTGGGATAAAGTTCAATTCTCATCTGATAAAGATTATACCGCCAAATTAGACTTGGTTAACAAATATGAGAGACGAGAAATCTCATTACTTAATAAATTTTGACTTTGCGATAGTTGGTTATTCTCATTAGTAAGATTACTTATTTGATCGATCGAATATGTGTAGAGATTATCTAATCTATTATACTGGTCTATCCAGGAATCTTTTTCAACACGAGCTTAGTCAGCAATAGATTCAAATTTAAGTCTCTCCATGAAACGAGTCCGATTTGAAACTAATATATGAATCAAGAATTTAAGAAGGAAACTTGAGTACAGAGGATATAAAAGCAAAACAAAAAAACAAAAGGGGAGAGGCAGGAAAATAGTACCTTTTAGCTCATCATTCTTTGTGCGAAGGTTCTCGCAATTAAGAGAAGAGTTGCGAAGCATATGGTTCAGAGTATCACATTCAGAAGTTTTGACTTTAAGTCTTTTTCTCAAAGTTTCAACCTCATTCTCTAAAGATGCTCGTGAAGCAGTGTTATCAGATCCAAAATATTTAAGTAAGGTCTCGCAAGCTTCATATTGGAGAGAGTCAGTAGAAGATTTTCTAACATCGTCTAAAATGTTAGATAAGATTTTAAAAGCAATATCAACCCTAGCTAAGATTCCATTCGATGGAGGAAGAGATGCAGAGGGTGAAGTGGTAACAAGGGAAAGTTGAGGATTTGAGTCATTTGCGATGGTTACATTATCATAAGGAGGAGTATTGGGAAAAATAATAGTTAAAGGCAGTAAAGGGCTAGAAGGAACTTCAGTCACAGCAATTTCAGGAGCTTGATTTGTCAATGAATCGAAAGAAGTAGAGGTGTTGGCAGCGATGTTCTCGCAGGAAAAAGGAAGAGGACCCAATTGCGAGGGTGTGGGAGTAACTCTTGCAGATGTTAATGTGGGGATAGAGAAATCAGCCTCAAGAGCTTTAAACTGACGAGGTTTTTTGGGAGGATTAACGATGTTCTCGACATTCTGCAAATAATAACTTAGATAAGAAACAGAGGAAACAATATTGTTATTAAAAAATAGGATGTGTTTCTTACCACCTTATCATTCGCAGAACTTCTCTTCTTCTTCTCAGTTGGTCTTTTGCGAACATTAGGGTTTTGACCTGAGGATTGGGTGTTAGGGGTAATTCCACTGAAGAGAAGACATAATACGGGAGTTATAAAGGATCAAATAGAGTAGATCGAAGAATATGAGTAAGAATTGAATCAAATAAAGATTATAATAAAAAAACATACCTTGATGATTCCATTAGAACAGTAGCAGGAGAATACGAAGAAGAAGAAAAGTTGCAGACGGAAGATAAAATAAATAGATGAAGAAGATAAAGAAGTAGAAGAAGAAAATTAGTTTTGAAGTTTAACTTTGCCTTTTATAGGCAAAAGAGAATAACCTGTTGAGTAAAGACGTGTCCGTAAAAAGATGAATTTACAACACGTGTAGGCGGTTAAAGCTAAATTAACGGAGCAATGTCGAGAAAAAAATATGGGAAGAAGAGAAGCTGCGAGCATTTTGAAGAATTGAAGATTCTCATATCCTCTCCACTTTGCGAAGAAGACATGAGAAGAGGAAAGATGTAGGACCAGAATATCGCTACAATACTTCTCTACGAGATTAACAACACCTCCCAGTGAGCATCACCGCAAGATCATCAACTACACTTTGCGAGTGTCACAAAATCAATCAAAAGAGCGACGCAATAAATAACGAGTGAAGAAAACTTGAGAAAAGTATGTTTATCCTGCGATGGTTACAAAACTGGCGAGAGTGAACATTGTAACTATCGCGGTACAATCGCAGAATCGGCCCGAAATAAGAGGAAAACTTAGTTGTCATCCACTATGTAACTACCCTATAAATATAGACCCAATGTGTCCAGAAAAGGATGATGTATTTTTGAGAGTTAAGAAAATCTTGAGGAGAGAGAAACTTCAAGAGAATAGTTGTAATCTTGAATTCTCTCATTTCTGTAAACATTTCTGAAACCAAAATAATAAAGTGTCATTTTTCATCTTCAATTATGAGTTGAATATAGCAGAATCCTAACAAGGGTGTAGTGTGGGAAATCCTGCAACTACAAAAGAAGTGACTATTCAGCTCACTTGGAAGTCAACCAAAGGTCATATGGCGGCTTCACAAATAGGCATATGACACGTTCATCATGCAAAGACGAAGAACTACTCAAGGAACTGGTGGATCTTCATCGACTAAAAGGTATGTGGAGACTTGAACTAATCTATCACTCAAAAGTATATCTACTCTATCTCCTATCTTGAGACAAAATTCGTACTGCTATATAGATTTCGATTATACACAGTTGCTATTTCGAGCCGATTTTATCTCGCTTATCTATTTCTCGAAATATGTGTTGGTAATCTTTCGATTTGGCTAAGTTCATCTTTACAAGTGACGAAAGTCATGTTGGTTATTTCAATATCTTGAAAAAATTTGTGATGAAGAATAGTGTGTGAATAACCTCTATTTAACATCCTCTAAGAATGTTCCAATGATTGAAATGAGAGTTTAGAATATATAACCTTGAATGGATATAAACATTGTTTGTGAACTCATACGTGTGTAAGTCCAAAATCCTTGAACCAAAGTATGCGTACTTTGCTACTCATGATAACCGAAACTAAAGTCCTCGTACCCGTACGCGTACTGCCGGAAGTTCACGTCCCGTGAATTTCTGCTGGAGTTTGTGAACTGAAAATAAACTTAAACTGGGTACTTAAGTATGCGTACCGCTATGCATACTTGAAGGGGTTATTTTCTAAAAAAGGCTTATTCGTGAACTTAAACTTATATAAACTAAGGAATGCATATTTTCAAACCGTGGCTTTAAAGTTCATGAATATGTTCGAATGAATCAAAATCATTTTTTTTCTCGATTGTGTCTTATATACTTCTATGAGATCTAAGCAATTTAACAACTCTCTAACTAGTTCTTTTGAGTAATTTGAACTAGTTATGGTGAAGATGAATAAGGTTGATATGAAAGTACTCATATGGATAACCATTTAGTTAACTATTGTTGAACCAACTAGGTGTACACATTTAGGTACGGTTACACAAAACTAAATGGACGTGTATTTCAATTGTGTATAACAAGCTAAGTTCGATCAAACAACTGAAAGATATTAGCTTGAATCTAATCAGGTTTTCATCTAATGGTGAATATTGAATGCTTTGTTACCAAGGTAACCTAAATTGCAAACCCTAATTTGGAGACTATATAAAGGAAAACTCTAGCAACTGGGAAAGCTAATCCCCACACCTTCTGTGTGATACTAGTTGTATAAGCTAGAGTCGATTCTCCTTTAACCTTAGGTTTCTACCTAGACCCTGTAGGTTAACAACTTAAAGACTTCATTGGGATTGTGAAGCCAGACCCAACTATTTTCTCTGTAGTTGCGTGATCTGATCTTGCTATTTCTATCGTATTGAGTACAATTGTAAAATTGGCTCGAGATTAATTTATTCAATAGGCAAGATAGAAAAGTAGTCACAAACATCTTCGTTTCATTGTTTGTGATTCCACAATATCTTGTTTCGCTAGTCGATTAAGATTATTGTAAGGTGATTGATATTTCTAGGCTGTTCTTTTGGAATATAAGTCTGGTATATCAATTGGTTCCTGTTCACCTTGATTTATCAAAATACGGAACAAAACTCGTAGTTATTTCTGTGGAGACAGATTTATCTATTCTAGTAGACTTTTCTGTGTGATACAGATTTGTTTATTAAAGTCTTCGAATTTGGGTCGGAACAACTCTTAGTTGTGGGTGAGATCAGTTAAGGGAATCAAGTGCGTATTATCCTGCTGGGATCAGAGACGTAAGGAGCGCAACTGTACCTTGGATCAGTGTGAGATTGATTGGGGTTTAACTCCAGACTGAAGTTAGTTTGTAGTAGGCTAGTGTTTGTAATGGCTTAATACAATGTGTGTTCAATCTGGACTAGGTCCCGGGGTTTCTCTGTATTTGTTGTTTCCTCGTAACAAAACTTATGGTGTATGTGTTATTTCTTTTCCGCATTATATTTTGTTATATAATTGAAATATCATAGGTTGTGCGTTAAGATCAATCAAATAGAATATCCAACATTTGGTTGTTGATTTAAATTGATTGACACTTGAATATTGGTCTTTGGTACCGTTCAAGTTGTTTCACATGATAATCAGGTTCGCGGATTTCTATCTGTTTGATTTGCTGATTACATTGTGAAACGGAGATATTAAACTTTGATATATTTTACTCTAGATTGAGTCTGACTATCTATTTGATTCTCTAGAAAGTATATTGGAGTAAGTCCTCTCAGATTTTCAAACGAATTGTTGGGTGTGGTTGTTAGACCCCGCTTTTTCAATAGTTACTTTTTGATTTGTTATATTTGATTTATATTCCCGTTTATAAATGATGCGTGTCCGCTACTGTAAAGTATCTGCAAGGAAGAGTTCATACTATCCATTAATGAGCCGAGCGATGAGGTTTTCTCTCTTTTCCTTATCTTTTAGCGTTCAAAATTCAAACTACACCGATAGCTAGTTGTAATTAACCAATATAAACAAATTGCAGATTTTTTTCTAGGTTGATTTAACTGTTGAAAAAGTTTCAAGGTGGCCGTCTAACCCCACTGGAGCCCCGCGTTGTCTGGAGTATTCACCAACTGAGTCAGCATTTATCTCATGTGGGACTGACAGGTAGTCGCGGTTATGGAAGGAAACACTTTAGGCGCTTGAAAGAGATGTTGTGCCATACACCTAAATAACGCAGATGGATATTGGGTTTTTCAATTTGATCATTTATCTCCAACAAAATATTGCAGTGTAAAATTAAGAACCAGAAAGAAAATTAGTCATAAGATTCCACTTCAAGTTCAATCTTTTGTACTCCCTCCGTTTCTCAAAAATAGTACCATCACTTTTTTCGTTTTAGCCTATTTTTATACTAAAATGAAAAAGTAACAGTAATTATTTTCTATAAACGGAGGTTAAGAATTTTATTTCAAAGTATCTTGAAATTTTATTTCTAAGTAGCTTGAACACCAAAAAAAAAAAAGATATGTTGCTTTTACTTGACACCCTAAAAATTCCTCCCCTATATTACCCCATGAAATGATTTAAATATAAACCCTTATTCTAGATGTGATGAACCCTTAGAATACGTGGGTGGATCATTCGCTAAATACTATGGATTGGTACCTTAACGCCACCCGGTGGGACAAGGTTTGGGGATGCCAAAGCATTTTCAAAAATAAAATAAAAAATACAAAGCTTGTACTATTAAAGAATGGAGACGCTTTGATCATGGAACAATTTTATATTTTTGAAGCACATAATTGAAAATTAAAATCGATAGATATTAAAGTTTGGTGTTGGGAACATGTTTAAGTGAGAACATAGATCCTTATAAGTGGAACATATCCACCAGATATCAGTTTCAAATGCGTGTACACTTCAAAACAAGGTTAAAATCGAATGGTATGAAAACTGTGTTCTTTTAAGGCCTATTCTTATGCACATGCCAAAAAAATGGTGTTATTTGTGCCACTATGGGAAAACCGCTGAGCGGTCGATATTCTATCGAGCGATATTCAAAATATCGACAACGATAAAGTCTTTATCGCTATCGGTATTGTTAATATCGCTCGTTTAAAATAATAACGCTGGCGATACAATGGTTATCGCCAAGTAGTTATTCTGCAACGGCTAGTTCCCCCTATGGTTCCTATATATACTCCATTTTACCTTGACAGAAAACTCACACCTGCTTCTAAAGATATTACTCCTTTATTCTCAATTTTAAGCTTCATTTACAATGTCGAGATCCAATGAAGAAAGGGATATTATTATGAATAGGTTCATGTTATAGCAAGAAAGTTATCGTATGAGGTTGCAAGAAATTAATGAAGAGGAAGCTGAAGATGATAAACTAATCGAAATTTTGATGCTTGTACATACGGGTCAAATACCAAGAGTTCTAGAGCCCAAAGAAGTATTATCAAGAAGATATACGTATCGAGGGAGGGAATTTTACCATCAGAAGCTCATGCACGATTATTTTATTCCCAATTGTGTGTACTCTGATCGAGATTTTCAAGGTCGATTCCGCATGCCTCATCATCTGGTGAAAAAGATTATTGAAGATCTTTGTCAAGTGGAACCTCAATTCAATTATCAGTTTGATGCACTGAATATTAGAGGTCATAGTCCCGAATAAAAAGTTACTCCGGCTTTAAGGATTCTAGGTTATGGCACTCTAGCGGATGCGAATGATGAGTACCTTCGTATGGGTAAAAAAACTTCTTACACTTACCTTTCATTGTTCTGTGAACTAATGATTAATCATTTTGGTCCAACATATTTATGAAAACCAACCGACGAAGATGTTAGACAAATATTAAGGGAGAATGAGGAAAGGGTATTCCCAGGAATGCTAGGTAGTCTCGATTGTATGCATTGGGTATGGCATGGATACCCTGTTTATTGGGCTGGTCAATATAAAGGTCATTATCCAAAACCAACAGTTATCTTAGAAGCTGCTGCTTCTTACGATTGTTGGATATGGCACGCTTTTTTTGGTCTTCCGGGTTCACAAAATGATATTAATATTTTGCACAAGTCGCCTATGTTTGAAGATTTGAAGTATGGAATTTCTCCATTTGTCCGTTTCATGATCAACGGCCATCAACACACTCATGGCTATTATCTTGCGGATGATATCTACCCAAAATGGTCCACCTTGATTCAATGTTACCGTCAGCATCCTGTTGGTGCATTGGGCCTTTCATACCGATATTTTAACGATGCCCAAATGGCACTGAGGAAGGATGTGGAACGCGCTTTTGGAATTTTGAAGAGGAAGTTCGCTATCATTTGTGGCCAATATCGGGGGTTGAGTCCTCGTGAAATGCATAAGACTATGCGCACTTGCATAATTCTTCATAACATGGTAATTTAGGAAACCCGGCGTGATTCAGATTGGATTAACTATGATGATGAAGATTTGAGGCCGGAGATTCGACCTGAAAGAGGCCTCCCTGCAAGGAATTATGGTCAAATGACTAACTACATTCAGAACCGTAATTTGTGTGACCAGTTAAGAGATGATCCGAGATTGAATCTTTGGGAAGAGCATGGAAGATGATTTTATGTATTTTTCTTCAGTGTAAGTTATGTTATTTATTTTTAATGTTTTAGCTTAGGTTTAAGTTATATTATATTATTTTTCTAATTAATTGGAATGTTATAATAAACTTCGACATTTTATTTCAAAGTCATGCATAAACATATCAAATTAAAACTTAAACTGCTACTGCTACATTAACCCAGTACATTAATCATGTAGAGGAATTATTTCATCAAACTCATCATTAGTTCCATCCTCATCATCATCTTCATCACAGTTGCTAGTAAATCCAGCTTGCTTTTCAATGTCTGCTTGAATCCTGTCAAATTCGATTTGCCACAGATGTTTTTGTTGGGCGTTCATAATTGAGGTGTTAGCTTGAAGAATGTTATGCTTGTCATAGTAAAACTGGAATTTTGCTAGAGAAATACGGCTTTTTTTCTCTCCCGGTTTTGAATTTTCCTTTGAATGGATCTTTCCTTCGCGACGGTCTTTTGATGATCCATAAACTTCGTCATGTTAAATCCTACGGAACTCCTTCCTTCTTGAGCTAATTTTCTAGCCAGTTTTGCTTGATTCCTCCCTGAAAGTTTGCCCTTATTATTACCATCAACATAATTATTGAAAACTACGTTGGAATTTGAGATTGTAGGGGTATCCGGTGAAGAATTTGATGGACCTTGTGAAAATGGTGAAAAATTTGGTGTTGAGGGAGAAGAATTATATGGTGACTTTTCAGGTACTATTTGATTATTTGCTAAGTAATCTGGATTATATTTGTGCAAACACTTCAAAATATGATAACAAATTTCGAAAGCGAACTATTTACCATGTTTTCGTTGTTAAATCATGCGAACCTCTCTTTCAAAATCAATATCGATCGACCTAATTGTCCTTGCCTTTTCTCTTGGCTTGCATTATCAATGCAACATAAGCGGCTACTTCCCGGTTGATTACAATGAAGTGTTCTGACAATCCTTTTGCATCACGATTATTGATGTTCATGGTTTGTTCTTCATATTTTTGAAATATATTATCCCACATGGTGTTACCATGTTGTTGTGCACCACCCATACAATCTTGGGTAAAAAAAAACATAATTATGACAAATACATTCATCTTTTATCATGTTGTATTTTTCACCACGGACTCGGTTCTTCTTACCTTTGCCTTGAGTTTCTGCTTGTGAATCCATTTTACAAGAAAATATAATTGTAGAGGAGTTGTGATAGTTTTAGATTTGAAAAAGATTGAGAAATTAAGAAATTCTAGAGAGATTTAGAATTTCTAGTGTGAGTTGATATGGGTTTGAAATCAGGTATTTATAGAGGGGGGAAATTATAGCCGTTAGATGATGATCTGGTGAGCGATTATCATACTAGCGAGCGATATCTTGACTGTCGCTGGCGATTGGAAGACCATCAAGCGACCAAGACTCTATCGCTCGCTGGAAACTCTGTCGTGTATGCTTATATGCCAGAAATAACATATTGGCATATGAGTTTGGCAGTTTGACATATCCATAATGAGTACATATATGCCAAATATCATGTTTTGGCATGTGCATAGGAAGAGGCCTAAAAGGCAAAATAACGTGCATTTTGCTCAAATCTGTCTAAGTAGAGGTCATGTTAAGCCATTTGAGGCAAACAATGAGTCACGTGCCGTGCCGGACAGTGCTACTATATAGTAGGTACTAATTTACAACATAAGCCCTCTTACCGTCTTACTTACACACTGGTCTCTATTCTTCTTATCTTACCTTCTTCTTAGTGTTGCCGCTCTCTTCTCTTGTCCTCGCCGCCGCCGCCGCCGCCGAAGAAAAATCTCTAATCTCTTTCCCGCATATGATGGCTGAAGAATACGATGACGGCCCGTATTCTACTAGTGATAGTGGTGATGATAGAGATGATGATATGATGGATAGTGATGATGATAGTGATGGTGATGATATGATGGACAGTGTTAAGTGCAGTGTTGATGATAGTGATGATGATGATCTAATGGGTAGTGGACTAAACTTAGCAGCTACCATGAAAAAGCTTAAGGTAGATTTTTTACATTTTTTTTTTTTTTTTTTCCGTCTCAGTAATGTTAAGTGCAGTGGTAGAAGAATTTAGGGTTTTATGTTAATCCATTTTAGGGTTTACATGTATTATATTGTGTTTCCAGCCTGGTAAAGATGTTAAAGATGCACTCGTTTATGGATGGGATTCTATTAGGAACGAAAAGCGCCGAAGCATGGAGAAAATCAGGTCACAGGATAGCAACAAATTCAGAGTTCAGTTGGAATTATTATTTTTGTTATTAACCTCGTGTCTTAATTAATCTAGAAATTACGAATCTGATGTCTAAAATATGTTTTGCAGGTGTTTATTGGGACTTCAGGATGGAAGTACTTCTTCTGCTCCGCCATTGGATGATATCGTTGATATGTAAGTCCGTGTATTTGATGTTTGTTAGGTTAATGTTCTATTACTTATTAAATTTGAATTGGTATTCTTGAAACTTGCAAAGATTGCACTTGCACTTTGTAATATTCGAGCTGTCCTGCATTTGTAAGTTTAGTTTGAATTTGTATTATTGAAACTTGCAAAGATTGCACTTGATATTTGTATATATCGACTGTTTATCATGCAAAATGTACCGCGATGCTTTCGTTATATTCGAGCTGTACTACATTTCTAGGAATTTCTCACTACTTTTGGTGTAGTTGCTGATATGAATCACATACATTCATTTTTCTACCATTGTTAATCCAGTTTTTATCATTGTTAAGAGAGCAGTAAAACATACATCTGAATGTTTATTATTGTTGTAGGAAACACAACCATACCCGTTTGAGCAAACTTTTCCCATTTTCGAATGCTTCAGATGTCTAGGAACGATAAATTTCATCTCGAATAGTAGAAAATAACTTTTATTGATAGTGTTACATCTGGTTTCCTGGTTATGTATATGATACTAATTATTTGGATATTTTCTTTACTTTGGTGATGACTTAGACGTATACCAGAATCACGGCTGAGGGAAGATGATGTAAGTGATCACTTTTCTCCACTTCCAACCCTGTTCTTATCAATTTTAACTAGACTCTTCTTCCTTTCTTTGTTCTGATAGTTTGGTCTTTACTTTGCCATCAGGTCTCATACGAGAATATGAAGGCATCCGTCGAAAAATGTTATGACTTACCAAGTTTTGAAGGAAAGGGTCATGTGGTTCAGCGCTTTCTGTTTCTTTTGGACAGCAACGATATACTTCAAGATGTTAAAAGGCATCTAGAGTCCATTATTGAGTCTATGAGTTGCACGGGTCTGCTGCGGTTTGCCAATATAGTTACAGGAGGCTCAGTCTCATTTGAGGAAACTCGTTTCAAGACGAGTGCGATTATTCTGGAACATTTGAAGAAGATACCACAGAACCCTAAGCATAGAAACCATAAAAGATTTATTGAAGAAGTACCTAAACTTCTTAAGAATCCGTCTAACTTCCAATTAACTAAGGATGTGTTATGCTTCAAAAAAACTAAGGATGTGCAAGTTGTAGACCCTGCTTACTTATCTCATCACAGTGCTGAAAAGAAGATAGAGGAAAGCATCAAAGAAATGGATCATCCGTTATTGTTTGCAATGCTCAGGAGGCTTAAAGGTAAAGTGAAAGAACCTAAGTTTGGTGATACATCGGAAATCATGTATAAAAATAAATCCAGGTTAGAGTTAGCGCCGAAAGTGGTAAAATTATTCAAAGAAGAGCGTGGTAAAGTTAGGGCAGGAGGGGAACTTCCCATAAGGTTGGCTAAAGCTATGTCTGTTGCTGTTTTGGGCCTTATCATGAAATTGCATGATCCCAAAATATATATCCCCGAGTTTTGTGGTTCCGACGAGGGTCCTAGAAAAAAATTTAAAGGGGATCTGCTAAAGTGTATCAGAATTCTCAATGACACCAAACTCAAAGTCTTGGCTGATGACACCGTAAAGGAGTTGCGAACTATATTGGATCCGATATCTGACTCTATAGTGAGACCACAACAATTCCAGGATGCCGTACAGAGATGGCTGATTGAGAACCTGTTTGAGTACAGTGAGTTTGGTAAGACCCCAGGTCCAGTAAAAAAGACGGTTAGGATCATCAATAAAGCGCATGAAAAACGAGAGGAAGCTAACAAAGAGGTAGAGATTGTAGAAGATCCTGGTGCTCATGATAGGCAAATTGTGCATCAAAAACGAGAGCAAGCTAACAAAGAGGTAGAGATTGTAGGAGATCTTAGTGCTCAGTATAAGCAAATTATGCTGGATAAAAGTTGTGACCATAATATGGAGGATGATTACAACGATGCATACTCCAAGGATCTGGAAGTATATAATTCTCGTAAGTATGCTGATTTGTTAAAGGATGATCACAGTGATGAAAGTGTTGGGGAATGCGAAGCAGATGGTTCTGTATTGCCTGAATCAACTAGTGGTGAAGATGTGGGACAAGATTCAAGTGATGGTGCTGGCCAGGAGCAGAAACTTGTGAATAAATACCTTACCATACAAGAAACTTGTGACAAGAGAAGTTTGGGAGCACATGGTCTTATTGGTCGTATACTTGAAAAACTTTTGGATGAAGAAGGTGCAGAGCTGGATGCAAGTAAAAGGTTGTATTTAAGAGGAGGTCGGTCTGATCATCAAGAAGATTGTGCAGGTACCAAACTTAACTCTTTATCATACGCTGATTTTTTAATTCATTGCTCAGAAACTAGTATGGTAGAAATCGACACTAGTTACCCACTAATCAAAATTTTGCGTTAAGAAATAGATGAATTAGATAGTTATGATTGTCCAGTGTAAAATGAACAAAGTGTTGTTAGCCTGATAGGTTTTCTAAGAGCTTTAGTCACCCTTTACAATTGATATTGATTCAGCAAACTCAAAGAAGAAAGACAGAAGCGCAAGACTTCCAGTTAATAAGAAGCGAAAATTGCAAGATATCGTCTCTACAGAAGATGGGTTGAAGAAGCGTAAAAAGTAGTAGTCAAATCTGCAGTGCAAGGTTCGACCCCAGCTTCAAATATCGATCCATGCAAAATATGCCGCAAGGTGTTTCCGACAGGTCAGGGGCTAGGGGGAATTTTCTAAGCGATCAAATATAAACGCCTTGAGTAGATTGCTACGTGTTGATCTCATCCAGCAAATTACATGTGTTTGAATTTTGTCTAAGTGTATGTGCAAACATGCGTTTCCGTGGGCTGGAATTCTGTAATTTTTTTAAAATTTGTTTTTGGTAGTTATTCTAGAGAGAAGTAAATTAGTCTTCTTCAGTAAAATAGAGAAAAATAGCAATGTCCAAGGACCATCTGTTTGTTCACACCTGAATGACTTTTGATAAGTTCAAACAATTTCAAGGTTTTTAAATGATGCAGGGGTGCAAATTTCTTTCAATTCCATTTTTACTGAATGGTCTAAGTTTCAGTTGGTGCTATTTATGCTCCTTTGTCCCAAAATGTAGTATATAGAATCTGACTTTTCTGAAAACAAAAATAAGATGTAATGAGAAAAACATTGATAATGATGACAGTGTTTCATAGCCACTAACCACTAGTATTCCAGGCAAGTTCCATAAAACTTATAATCCAGGTATCGGCCTAAATTTACATCGGCCTGACTGCATCAATTTACAAGCGCAAGTACCAAAATCGGCAAGCTGCATTTATTTACAGCAAACTTGCTCTCTTGTAAAGGTTACACTTTGAAACCAGTAGAAGTAATCAAGATGAGCTCGATCCTAGAACCAACTACCTTGATTCTTTCCACTCGTTATCCTGCCAATGGCATAGATAAAGCCACCAATGCCAAAATGGTCGGTTCCTTTTCTTCCAGGGGCCATTATGTGTCTAGGCCATCCATCCCACAAAACCAAGGGGTGTCCGAACTATAGTGGTGTCCCTTTTTACTAGTTTATGGAAAATTTTCAGTTTAAGAAATTTTGCGCGATCGGTTTGATTTCATAAATAAGGTGCGCAAATCCTTAAAATATTTTCCTCATTTCTTTTGTTTTATACTCAAAGCGGACTGTCTTTGTGAAACAAAGGGAGTAATACTTTCTTTGTTTTGCCGTTCTGACGATTTAATGCACGTAACTTGGTTAGAGCGAAGAAGTGCCGAAGAAGGTGAACACATGGGCTGAAAAGGAAACCAAAGGATTAATTCAAGATCTCCTACCTGATGACGCAGTCGATGAAAATACCGAGTTTATATTGGCGAGCGCACTCTATTTCAAAGGATCTTGGAACCGATATCAATTTCAACCATCACTAACTGAGATGTCAAATTTCTATCTCCTCGACGGGAAAGAATCAGTAGTAGATGTTCCTTTCATGTCGTCGCAGAGGGACCAATATATTACTTGTTACGGTAGCTTCAAAGTACTGCGACTCCCATACAAAAGTGGTTGGGAAAGCCGTCCACATTTTCAATGTACAATTTGTACATAGTTCTACCCAAGCAACGTCATGGGCTAGACGAACTTATAGACAAGGTGAGTCCTGATCCTGCTGCTTTCTTGGAGCAATATCTCCCGGTTCATCGTCCAGTTCCAACAGGAGAATTCAAGATTCCCAAGTTCAAAATTTGTTTTCATTTTGAAGCAAAAAGTGTTCCACAGGAAGTAGGATTAGTTTTGCCTTTCAATGAACGGAAGGCGGAGCTAACTGAGATGTTGAATATTGAGATGGTGAATATGGAAAGCAAGCTTCATGTTTCAAAGGCTTACCACAAGTGTTTTGTTGAAATTGATGAAGATGGAACCGAAGCTGCTTCTTCCACAGTTGTTATTGGGAGAATATCAGATTCCGGTGATTCTACTCGTCACCCTACTGTCGATTTCGTGGCGGATCATCCTTTCATGTTTATAGTCAGAGAGGAGCAAAGTGGTACAGTGTTGTTCATGGGGCATGTCCTTGATCCTTCATCAAACTAGTCGATATCTATCTACTGACACTACATAGAATTTCTTGTTCTTCTTTGAAATTAAGAGAACTGTTTCAGAGGTTTTGAATTTTGATGAATGATTTTAATTGAAATTTCAGGCGATTCCCCTCCTTGACAAGAAAAACTTGGCTAAATCGTTCTGGAAATAGAATCTGTGTTTACTTTCTGTTAGCTGTGGGATATGAATATCTGTTGAGTAATGTTCTGTCCTGGTCTGCAGTCAGTCATGTTGCAGTTAATATTAGTCTGCAGTAAGAAGTGTTGCACAATATAAGTGTGCATCTCATAATTGTACGCAATTAGCTATGTTGCATTCAATAATAGTATGCAGTTAGAAGTTGTATACAATCAGTAGTGATGCATTCAGTAGTTTGTAATAGTAGTTGTATGGACAGGAGAAGTCCACATACGTCTTTTGGCTTAAGTCCACAAAAGGTGTAAGTCTTCAGTAAGATGAAAAAGTAATGAAAATAGAAGAGTGAAGAGTAGCCAAGAGCCCTCACCTCCATTCAACAAAATTACTTCAATCTATCATATTAATTCAATCATAAACCCAACAATATCATGTGAAATGGAAGTCGGTAAAATCTGTATCAACAGTGGTCTCAATTTTGAGTATTCACAACAAACACAAACGATGCCCCCAACATATACAAAATAATCAAGTACTGCAGGAAAGCTCAGTAAGCTCAAAGTTTGTTCCCTAAACTATAAGCCACTTCTCAACGAAAATATAACTAACTATTTGATAATGGACAATGGCGCCAAAATACTGTGAGGCCCTAGGCAGCTGCTGTCTGGTTGAGCCGGCTCTGGCTCCAAAGGCTCCAAATAATCGAAATTCTCTGTTATTCCTATCTGCATGTATATCATTCAAAAGTGCTCATTGGTGGGACGGAGATACAGAATTGGATTAGAAGAATAAAATCTGAATTCAAGCAGAATATGTATTTATTGTGAGTAAACAATCTGGAAAATGAATGTGACTATGTGACAAGCGAGAATATTGTAAGGCATTTGGGTTGGCTATGTATTTATTGCGAGTAAACAATCTGGAAAATGAATGCGACTATGTGACAAGCGAGAATATTGTAAGGCATTTGGGTTGGCTATTTTGTTTTGCATGACCTAGATATAGATAACAAATTCATGCATATCAAACAAGGGTAAAATTTTTACAAGTGCCATGACAGCTGGCAGGTACAATGGCATAACATAATTACGAATCGTATGATGCAATATGACAGTGCATTTTCATCAGGAGTATTTTAATAACTCATCAAGTTCAGGAAAAATTACCTCTGTATACAAATGTTGGAGCTGCTCTTTGGCATGAGGAATGTTGTTGGAACGCCACTGCTGAACCACAAAGATGTTATCTGGGACATGGTTACCAAAGCAAGCAGTTTATTTGTGTTCATAGCTATATACTCGCAAAATAGGATGATAGAAAAGAAAAAAGAAACGGATATAAGAAGGAAACAGGAAAACCTGTCCATCTGTTGGCTGCTGCATGGGAGACCCTAGTTGCATTTTCTGCCAATGTTATGATATACAAGAAAAGAGAATTCAGTCTGCATCAAAAAAGTGGTTTCATCTAAATGATAATACACAGATAATTTCATCTCATATTTTGATAGACTAGACAATGGGATGATGCAGCATTAGTATCTAGAAAGCCTCCTCTTTCAAGCGCCAACAAATAGATTTTTAAGTTAGAGATTTATTAACTCATTGGTTCTAGTGCCGCTGGGTCATTGTCTGAATAGTGCCCCATCTCATTCTACACAATCAACCACAGTTTCCAGTTAGTACTTGCAAATACACGGAATGAAAAAAAAAACTTGTTTCAAAAAAGGTAAACAAAAACTAGTATACAGGGGAGTAGAACCACCTTAAGCTCGTTTTCAGATCAGCCAAGGCTTCATCTCGTTCATCCTAGAATCAAGGCTTCAAAGTTAGATCTACTAAAGCCATCACATGGAAGTCTGCGATCCTTAACACTGCCTCTCAAGAATAACCTTTAAACACTTACATATGCTTCTCTTCCCTTCTTAAAGGCATCTCTTTGTTCAATAAGTTCAGCTAGCCGTTTTTTGCTGCTTTTTATATCAGATTCTAATTTATTGGATGCATTCCTCGATTGTAGTATAGAATCATCACCGTAATCATCACCATGAACACAAAATACTTAGTAAAAAAAAAAAAATCACTTTCTTTGAAGCTAATGAAAGGATGTCATATTTGCACCTGATTACCAGGACAACTTGGAAAACTCCAAAAGTAAACCTGGAAATGCGAAACTCTCAAATAAATAAGTACAGAAGTCGTGGATGTTACTTTTGAAGCAGAAATTCAAAAAGACAGTATGCCAAGTAACAATGAAAAGTTTGAAAACATGTACTCACAGAACTTCCTATTTTGTCCTTCAACACAAGGTCATCATCAACTAAACTTTGTATAACATCTTTAACGGATTGGCTGATAACGCCTTTCTTGGGACCTATTTTCTCAAGTTCTTTAAGCTGAAATTGGTATACAGATCAAATTGGAAACTCGGTTCACAGTTGCACTGCACCAACAATACCAGTAATGACGTCAAAACATACAGGTCATACTCACATGGAAAAGAACATCAACTTATGCACTTGAGTAACTGTAGTTACCCAATATATCAAGACAAATTGTAAACACTTAGATAGACAATCTAGTCTCTAGGATTTCTCTCTTCCACAAGTAACAAAACATTAACAAATTGTATCTTCTTACTCACAAGGTCGAAGTCCTGGGAATCATAAAAGATCTGCAACATCTTCTCACGCTTCTCTTCCAACGACAACCCTCTTTTTTCGCCTGTACGCACATAAACACACAAACAATAACTAAACTGTACCACATTGACAGACTAAAAACATAACAACAAATTCTAAACCAATTAACACCAGAATACATTAAAAGATCAAGAACAAGTACAAACCATCTTTTTACCAACAGAAACAATTGAAGATGGTGAAACAGGAGGCATTGGTTCCGGAGGAGCTGCAACAACAGTAGGCTTCACCATAGCAGTCCCAGCTTCCGGGTGAATCATCTATTCACCAACATAAACATCTGAAGAAGATGGTAGTAAAACAGAAGGTGGTGGTGCTGCTGCTGTAACGGCAGTAAGTTTCACTGGAGAAGTCGAAACCATCGCCTCTCCACCACCATATGAATTCCCACATTCACCTGACCATTTCCCAGATGCCCTCCAAAAAATCAAATTCAGATATGTTTCTCCAACCTGACCGAGGTTTTCTAGATTTTGAAGAAGCTTCAACAACTGTAGGCCTAACCCTAGAAGTCGAAGCTTGCTTATGAATCATCTTTTCACCAACAGAAACATTTGTAATAGATGGTGATGAGACAGGTTGTGGTGGTGGTGGTGGTGGTGAAGGAGCTGCCGCAACAACACTAGGCTTTACTGGAGAAGTCGAACGTTTCCTTTTACGAACATAAACACTTGAAGCAGAAGATGGTGGTGGTGGTGGATCTACGATAATACCAGTAGGCTTCTCTGGAGAAATCACATCATCCACCACTACCTGAACTCCGACATTCAAGTGACCTTTTCACTACAAAACCCCCAAAATTTAAGAAAATAAAATAAAATGAAATCAGATTTCTACGAATTATGCTTTTCACTACATTCAGTTAGAATAATGCTTTTTTGAAATTATGCCAGCTTGTGTATCGACTGCCCTGCACTCTTAGCAGCTCTGCTTTCTACGAATTTTTCATGAATACATCTTGAATCAGCTTTAGGTTCCAACTGTTAACTTTTCGAGCTTTTGTCAATGATTCCAGTTGGGTTTTGTGTGTTGTAGTGCCATTTATATAGGATGTACCTTTGACTAGTTCAGTTTGTAGTACGTGTATAGGTCAGTTTCGATAAAGTCATTCCGTTTTCTAACTTAATTTTTATTTACTTAAGGTATCATTGGATTCGATAGGCGGGCTTTGAGGTGTAAAACGTGCCGGCCCAGCATAGCACAGCCTACGAAATCACGTGCTTAGCGTGCTATGTGCCACGTCTTTGTCTTGTCTTAGGAGATTATGACGTCTGCCGTCTTTGTCCGTGCTTAAAGGCGTCTTGAAATTGGAAGGTGTGCTAGAAAAATAAACGTGCTGTACTGTGCCAGGCACATTTATTTTATATTTTCCAATATAAATGTTTTCCAAATATTTAGGTACTATATGTGTTATTATGAAAATAAGTCAACATAACGGTAGTCGAATGTCAATAATTGGCTAGAATAAAGGTTTTTTTGTGAAATATACACAAAATGTGATGTATTATGCCATGTTTTGTAGTATTTTATACATATTATGACGTGCTTTTTTAACGTGCTGTGATGTGCCGTGCCACGTGCTAATCCGTCCCGCGTGCTGTGCTGGGTTACTATGCCAATTAGTCAAACCCAGCACGTCCCATTTAACTAACGTGTTGTCGCCGTCTTTAAGCTAAGTCACGTCTTTGTCTTTGGTGTGGTCAAATTTTAGCGTGATGTGCTGGGTTGTGCTCGTGCTGGCACAACCCAATTTACACCTCTAGGCGGGCTACGACATTTAAGGTTTGAGTTGTGAGTTGAGTTAGGAACTTGCATTATTTTTTTTGTAACCATTGATGACTCTTTACAAAACTATGTTGATGTGCTTAAACAAATTCATGCATATTTAATCTTTTAACCTTTCAATTGCTTGGAAAGGACTTGAAATGTTTTTGCTTGCCTATGTGACTGTTATGGGAAATGAAAATTTCCATCTGTGGTATATATGATGTACTCATTCACGTTTTCTTATATCTATTTTTTAAGCACTATGTCTAGGGCGATACACCGCAGTATTACCTATTCGGTGTGGAATTGACATCAATATTATAATTCAAAGAAGGGGTTTGTCCATATACATGATTGTGCATTTTCAGTGAACTAAATGTTGTGTTGTTGTTTGACGAAAGCTTGCATTCTTTTAAATTCAACTTTGATGATTACATTAAAGTAGTTTAAGTATCCATTGGGCTTGTTTAGCTCACTCTTTCCATTAACTTTTAGTGGCAGACAACTTTGATATAAGTGGTGTCGATTAGGGCGAAGGAGAGATTCGCGTTTGGGTCAAGTGAAGGGTCTCGGTTGGGTATAGGGAGGTGACTGCCGGTTTCTTTTTGTGGCAGTCATGTGTATGTAGTTTTTGAAGGTGATGTGTTTAACTTAGACTAAATTTTGTAAAATGTGTATATATACTTATCTATCACAAGCACATTGTATCCATATGTTCAATAAAAGTATGTATGTAAATTATCCCTTTTAAAATCTTCAGTTGAACATGTTTTAAAATGACTGCTTCTTTTTGAAACTTTATAAGTTATTCTTCATTTGTAAGGATTAAATCAGTGTGTATGGTCTGGTAACTCAGCAAGGGAAACGCTTGCTGACTTTTCTTTTAAACTTTTTTTTTTTTTGTTTATTTTTTACTTTGGTTTAAGAAACCTAGTAATACCCAATCTAGTCATATTAGTACTTCAAGTTTTGGGTTTTTACGTTAATTATGGATTTCTGAAAATGGGGCGCTATAATTTACCTCAGATTCATCTTCGTATGAAGGAATTATCACTGCTTCCATTCTTTGGATTGCCTTCTCTATATTGTTCATTCGTTGCTCTGATTGTGAAGTTTCTTCTATAATGCTAACTCTTCTGACATTTGAGTTATTTCTGGTGTAAAATTATTGAGCATTCGAAGCCATACTCTCGATCAAACTAGTTTCCTACGAGATTATCTTTTCAGTAAATGAACCACCAGCAGTTGCATCAATCAAATTTTGTTTCTTTGGAAGTAATCCTTCGTAAAAATATTTAATGATGAGTATTGGAGATATGTTGTGGTGAGGGAAACTCACCACTAATTTCTTGTACCTATCCCAATATTCATAAAGAGACTCCCCAACAATTTGGAGAATACCACTAATCTCTTTACGAACGGATGTTGCCTTAGAAGCAGGAAAATACTTCTCTAAAAATAGCTTTTTCATCTTCGTACATGTTGTAATACTCCCTGGAGGAAGTTAATACTGCCATTCTTCCGCTGAATCTATTAAAGAGAATATGAAAGCTTGCAGCATTACCGTATCACTGTCTTCGGTACCTTGCCTAAGACTTGTCATCTTGTGTTGAAATTTTTGAAGATGACGATTCGGATCTTCACCTGGAAGTCCCTTGAACTTTGGTAGATGATGAAGTAGATTCGGCTTCAGCTCCACTGGGTTAGTGATTGTAATACACATTGGTTGTGAATCTAAGCATGGAGATGTCAACTCTCGCAGCTTCTTTTCCGTAGGAGGAGGAGGAGGTGGGTTTGTACCGTCTACCATCTCTTCTGGAGATTCTTGTTGCGTTTGTTGACGTGCTTGTAGTACCGTTCCTCTACGGGTTTGAATTCCACAAATCAAGCATTGTAACATTTAAATAATTGGGAACTCATAAGTAGTTGGTCTAGTGTTGGAAGATATCTCATGAACAAACATTGTGACATATAAATCACCAATGCGACATGGAAAATTATCTCTAGCTCCAATACTATTAATATATTCCCATTGCTCCACTCTCTCATTATAATATGTAGAACCATAAAGAAGAGTAACTAGGAATTCAGGTTTACTGGGATTAGAGGAAATAATAGTATTGACCATTTTATCAGTAGACTGGAAAATATCTAAAGTGAATCCACTCTTCCATATGAGAGCGATTCCACCAGAGAGACCCACAGAAGGACATATCCAATTATTAGGATAGTTGAATCTCTTTAAGAATTGCCTTATTTTAGGGGAATCATTTTTGGTTTCACATAGAAATATAACATCAGGATTTTGACTTCCAATATGGTTCAATAGACTATTTTTGGTGTTAGGGTTGCCGAAGCCCTGGAAATTCCACGACCAAATTCTCATAATTAAAATTAAAATACAACGACCAGAAATGCTATGGAAACTTCGATGGCCAAGAGATCTAAATATACTAGAGTAGTATCTAGAGAAATAAAAATTCACAAAAAAAATCTTATAAAAAGAAGCAAACAAGTAGTAGCTACCAAAGTAATAGATAACCACACATAACAGGAACATATTGTTGACAATTATAAGTTTTAAGGAATGATGGCTCTGAACACAAATGGGAAAGAGAACTAAAGAATCATACATAACAAATATGGTTAAAATACCTAGTTGACTAATATGCTAGATGCAACAATTATTTTTGATGGAATAGTAATTGGGTTTAAAATTAGGGTTTCATATAAAAACTTGGTGAGAAGTCGCAGCATTTCCGTAGTGATTTTGTGCAAATGTTCCATTGGGTGCAAATCTTGTGCTATCAAATTATAGTGATGGTTACCATAATCCTGATTGTGTTGGTATTACATCATGCTTTATTTGGGGAGATCACCAAAATTGATTGATTTATCAACTCCATTAGAGACAGTTTGGAAAATAGGGTTATTGTGAGTGTTGGATAGATTGGAATTGGAGGGTAAGGAGTTGTTAATTGAATCTTCATCTTTGGTTCTCTTATTCTTTCTCACTTCAGAGTCTTCCAACTCTCGATTTAATTTATCCTTCTCTTGTGAATGAGATAAGAGAGGATTTGGTATGGGGTTACTAGTTTCACCACTGGATGTTTCTATCCCATCTTCCATCATATCGGCACCTGTATTAATGATATATGCATCCATAAAAAAAATCCTTCCTCAGTATGATTCCAAACAACATATTCATCATCTTCCATAGCTTCCACTTTCTGTTCTAGCGCAAGTCTTTTGCAGTCAGCATCAACATGATCAACTACCCAACAATCTTTGCAGATCTTGTAAGGCTGCATTTTAAAATGGTAAATTACCCAGTGCCTTTGTCCATTTGGTTTATCAGTCCACCCACCTCTTCTTAATGGTTCTCTGAGCTTAACTTCAACATAAACATTATTGGTTTCACTTCCTCTAGGTAGTCTTTTCCTTCCCTCTAGTTCGACTTTTTTGCCAATATCCTTGCATATAACTTTGACTAATTTCTCATTTAAAATGACATCCCCAAGGTTTCTTAGCTTGATACTCCAAGTATGGTGCTCAAATTTGTGATCCTTAATAAGTATATTAGGATTATAATGAATTAGGGACAACAAATGGCCCACAATATTCCAAGTTTTAAATGAACCCCATCATAAGAATCCTTTTGATGGAATCTAAAGAGAAAGAGATTTGTTCCCTTTGTGATAATCTCATACCTTTTGTAGCTTCTCCAACGACCATTAATTTTTTTTCTTGACATCTTCATGATGTAATTTTTTTTGTGCATGATTTTTCCCAGCAAGCTACAAGTAAATTCTTCAACCTTTATAGAAGATACTTGAGCAGAAGCAGTGATTCTTCTTATTGGTCTTGGAGTAGTAGTACCAATAATAGTTGATTGTAGACTTGTTCTTAGATTTTTCATTTGAGTGTTGCTTTAAGTAGTCATAGCTTCATATAGAGTTTTTTGAAAATGATGCTTACCTTTGCTTATGAAAATAAGAGAATTAGGGTTATTTTATAATCCATATATCGTATCGGACTGTGGAAATCTTGAAAGCAAAGAGGATATTTTAGTTTCCATATTTGTTAGGTTTGGACCATGATAATTGGATTGATTGATTGGCTATATTATTGAATTTGAAATAGCGATAAACTTTCCCACTGTAATCACGGCATGAAGATATGACCGATTCCAGGGAGTTGATTTTTTAAGTATACGGAGTTGAGTTTGAAGATCTAAGAATAAATATGATGAGTGATGATCTTGAATATGAAGATAGGATCCCGGATAATGGAGAGCTTGTAGATGGAATACCATTTTTTTCCAAACGACCTTTGAAAACTCGATTAACATCAATGTTACTTTGAGCATACACTACTGTGACAAACAACAGACGATCTGTACCTTGTTATAGTCATCTGGACGTTTTTAAGTTTGTGTAACCGTACCAAAACATATACATTAGTTGGTTCAATAATAGTTAACCAAATGGTTAGCCATATGATAACTTTCATATCAACCATATTCTTCTTCACCATAACTAGTCCAGATGACTCAAATGAACTAGTTAGAGAGTTGTTCAATTTCAAGGAAATCTCATGTATTACACAAGACACAATTGAAGCAAAAACGATGTGATTCACTCGAATCGATTCATGAACTATAAAGCCGCGGTTTGCAATAGCATTCCTTAGTTTATTAAGATAAGTTCAAAAATATCATTTTTAGACATAACCTACTCAAATTCGCGGACTTAAGTTCCCGGATGGAGTTCACAAACTCCAGCAGGAATTCTCGGGTTCGAGAGCTTCGCCAGTTCGTGGATTGGGTTTGCGGACTGAGTTCACGGATTGAAGTTCACGTACACTCCGGTTTTACTTGATCAAACTTCGGTTCAAGCAATAAGGACTTATACATATATGTATTGCCACAACAATGCTTATATCCTCCAATGGTTATATAGTCTAAACTCTCATTTCAATCATTAAAACATTTTCAGAGGGCGTTATATAGTTATTATTTACAAACTATTTTTCGTCAGAGCAATTTCCAAAATGATAGAAACATAACATGACTTTCGTCATTAGGTAAAGATGAACTTGATTAAAGCAAAAGCTTTACCAACACATATTTCAAGAAATAGATAAGCGAGATATGCTCAGCTCGAAATATCCACATGTGTATAATCTAAGTATATATAGCAAAACGACTTTTGTCTCAAGATAGGAGATAGAGTAGATAGACTTTTGAGTGATAGATAAGTTCAAGTCTCCACATACCTTTTAATATATGAAGATCCACTGGTTCCTTGAGTAGTCCTTCATCTTGTATGATGATCTCCATGGAGTTCTTGAGCTCAACTACACTTTCTATCCTAGTCCGAGACCTTAGCTATAGTAGACTTGAAATCAAAGACTTTATAGTTTTGATCACTAATATTGACAAACATGCTTGAGATAGCAATGCATGCGAGTTCAACCGAGCAATGCTCTAACAATCTCCCCCTTTGTCAATTTTAGTGGCAAAACTATTAATACACATGGAATACAAAAAATATATAAATAAACTTTGTAGCTCCTATTCCACATGTCGTCTAATCTTCAATAATACTCGAAATCTTCGTCATTTCCAAGTAATCTAATGATCCCAAAGGTTGTAAGTTTAGTATCATCGTTGTTGAAAATACATAACTATAACAACGAGAAAACAAGAGTTCTCAATCATTGTTATACAGTGTTATAGTATCATTACACAGCGTCAAAGTCCAATTACATCACAACTTTAACAACAATACTATGGGGATACTTCACTCCCCCTTAGTCAATACTCCATCTCACATGGAAACCACTCCCCCTTACATAATGATCAGAAAACCATATGTATTGGTAGTGTGAACTACATATTAATTCTCCCCCTTTTTGTCAATTAAAATTGGCAAAGGTACAAGAACGGGATCCTAATGAAATTTCCGTAAGAGATATTTCATGACTAAAGGTAAATGTATATCATCTTGTTTAGATGCAATCATAAAGAAGAAGCCAAATGCATTCATCAAGGAGTCTATAAAGATACAAGTAACCCCTATAATATTCCACAGACGCACTCCCCACAAATATTTGGCAATTAAGCACAAGTTCAAAAGAACTCTCCCCCATAAAATATCATTCCCGAAAGAACAACAAGAGCGACCTTAATTTCAAAAGAAAAGAAGGATTTCTTTGGACAAAAACAAATAACATACAAGTATGAGTTTGAAATCCAAAAAGAATTATTCAATCAAATTAACCAAAGCGAACCAAGATTAATTTGACCAAATATGCTCAACACAAGTAAACTTATGGAGACTTAAGAAATCAACTAGATTAATCACAAGAGAACTCACAAATAATCTATTTGACATACTCAACCAAACTAATTACAAAAGTAATAAATTTAATTGTCCACACTCGACATAAGAAAATCTATGGAGCAATGACTAAGTTAATCATGAATAACCAGTCAAAGAAATGCTCAAACATAATAAAGCTTATGAAGTGATAACTAAATAACCACACAAGATGATTAATTTAGTTAAACATGTTCAACATAGAGTACCTTACGGAACACCAACTAAGATAATCACCAAAGTAATCAACTTTTGTTGTTTTAGTGCTCAACATAAAACATTTCATGGAACAACACAGTATTTACACAAAAATTGTGGATTGGAGATCGACCTTATACCGTGGAATGAGTAAGGATTCATTCTATTTTCCATCACCATTTGCACAATGACATACGATAGACATAATCCTTAAATCACAAAATATTTTAACCTATCTTCCATCAAAACTTTGACAATATAGGCTTAACTTTTGTGTTTGTCAAAAGTCTATTCATCTTTTTATCAATATTTTCATATCAATTCACGAACGACATTACTTTTGACAAAATATGGGACAATCAAGTTCACGGACGTAAACACACATATCCATAAAAATCTTGCAATATATAAAACCATAAAGATTATTACTGCAAAAATCATCTTCCAAACAAGTTTAGAATTTAAACAAATAAATCTAAAAACATTGGACATAGCTATGTGTAATCACAATAATGGCTATTCCAAAACACTAGTTATTCTTCTAAACAAAACAAGAAAAATAGAAGATTTACTAGTCAAATAGGAACACATTACGTATCATCTTCATTATTGGAGATACTCCAAGATGCTTGTATTGTGTTCAACTCTTCCTTGAGCTCGGGAAACTTAGTTGCAACCAAAGATAATTGTTCTTGAACACACTTCACCCTTGAATTTACCTTACAGATACCCTTGTGAATTTTTTGAAGAAAACTCAAGGTGGTAGGGTCACAATCATTAAGTGAAGCATCTGTTTGTCTTTTGTATACATTTTCCCTTATGCGCCTGAAGGTACATGGACGAACCGGTTTGAGTACCCCAAGAGAATTGCCTATCGAATCAAAACCATAATCATGGCAGATTTGACTAATCAAGCAAGGATATCCTAACATCTTGATATTAAGGTCATTGAAACCATTTGATAAATAATGAATCCACAAATATCAAGACTTTCAATACCCGATTCAAGGAAATAGACTAATTTTTCAAACTCATGACTCCACCAAGAATTCTCAATTATGGAAGGACAAAGATTGGGGATACCAATTTTTCCAGATGCCATCAGTGCAATACTAAGTTCATTAGTAGGAAATTTCCCTTGATTCCATGCTATCTTCTTGCCACAAATCCCAATAGATATATCATCACATGATGGACGTTCATCACTCGGTCTAGGGAGACACAGGTTTCCCAACGGAATATTGGTAACCTTTGAAATTAACTATCTATCAACAAGAAACCTTTTTCTATTTACCATAGATTTGAATTCCATCTTATTAAGATCAACATCATGAATCTTGGCATATAAAATTCTTGTGAGAGAATCAAATCCTTGACCAAGGCCATCAAAGATATTTCCAAGATTGAATTTTTTGAAGCAAGCTAAATCCTCATCATATCTACTAGAGATATCCAATTTATTTTCTAAAATAAAACCTTTAGATGAAATATTCTCAAAAATTCTAGCACATGAATCATCCACAAACCTAATCCTAAGATAATTTTGATCACAATGAAGATCCATATTAAAAGTATTTGAATTTTTGGAATTCCTTTTTGAGCCCTTAGAATTCATCATGAGATCTATGAAATTGAAAGGAACAAGAGAAGTTTACTTACTTGGAGTGATCTTGAACACCTTTTCTCTTAATTTATCCAAAAAGTCTTTAATGGAGAAGCATATGAAACACTAAAGGTTCACGTACGTGGATGGGTGAAGAAGAAGAAGGAAGTGTGCGAACTTCTTCTTTATAATACCAATAATGGGCTTGGACCCGTTCGTGAACCACGACCATACATGAAAGAGGGATTTTCTTAGATGTTTGCACATCAAAGGTTATGCATCTTGTGTCAACATACTTTGTGAGAGACTATTGGTGCAGTAGAAAGATTTATTTGAACATCAAAACATTACACAAATCAACCCATTTCTTGCCCCGTATCAATATATATACACATGGGGTAGTGCCAATCTTGTTACCCAAGAGGCATAATGTGCATAGAAATTCTCATGCAACATTTCCGGTTGATCTGTGTGAACGGACCCTATGATGTAATCAACATAATGATGATAATCATGGGAGTCTGAGCTACCTATTCTTTGTTTGATATGCCTAGAAGCAAGATTCTTCCGATTCGTAGGTTGTACAATATTGTTCAAAGGTTTAATATATACAGAACCCTTTTCAAAGTGATTCTTAGACTTAACAGAATTAAGTTTTTCTATGGATCTAAAAATGTCTTCGAATGCTCTGAATAGATATTTATCAAATGATCCATTGTGATAGTATTCCTCATAGAGATCGACAGTTAATCTAGTAAGTTTCCATATCCTTGAGCACCATGAACGTTTCCTCAATCTCTCCTTCTTTTTATTTATTTTTCTTTAGATTGACACATATCATCTAAAACTTCCTTTTTAGATGAAATGGGATTATCATGAGAAACCAGAGCTTTTGACCATAATAACTCTTGATCAATCTTAAAGAATTTCTGGCGTGCGTTACAGATGCCAAGAACAAATTTTTCAAAGAAATTTCTCATGGGACAATTTTTAAGGAACGTTCAAACACAAACTTACACTACACCAAATTCCTGGATTAGTAACAAGTATTCGTAACGGTTTATGAGCTGTTACAAATTTCCCGTTACAAATGGCCGTTACAAAAATTTCGTAACAGGCATGAGCCGTTACTAATTTTCTAAAAATCGTAACACGTTCCAGCCGTTACTAATTTTTTTGATCCGTTACTAATTTTTTTATAGGTGTGCCACTCACACGCTTGGTCACACTTGGTTCGTCACACGACTAACATTATATTCCCACCTACGATTTGTTATACGAGAGGTTATTTCCTCCCACGAGTGTGCTATTCACATGCGTGATTTTGAGGATATACCCTAGTGAAATCGGAGTTTTCAGTTTTCATTTTTCATTTCTCTTTTTTTCTCTTATGCTCCTGCCTCTCTTCTCTTTCTTTCAACCGATGAGTCGATGAAATCATCACTGAAATTTCACAAAGATCTCTTTAATCATCGATCTATGTAAATGTTTATCGATCACTTCTATAAGTTTTTCGATTTAGGGTTTCTAAGTTTTTCAATCTTCTGGTTTTTCTCATCTTCACTCTCAACTGAAGATTTCAGTTCTTCAATCATCTATTAATCATCATCATCATAAGTTTAGGGTTTCGATTTCAGTTTCATCATCATCAGTTTTAGGGTTTTACCTAATTTTTTATCTAACCATCTAATCTTTGAAGAACTGATCTTTAATCATCTGTTAAGCGAGTTTAGGGTTTCGATTTCGCAGATCTATGTAAGTTTTTATCATCTGTAAGATTTCAGCTTTTTTTAATCGATTTTGAGGTTTCAGTTTGGTTAGTCAAATTTTAGGGGTTCAGTATTTCATTCGATTATAGGGTTTGTTGTTACTCGTTTTTTATTTTAAATCTCTAACTTTCTCTCTATCTGCTTTCTTGAACATCCACTCCGTTGATGATATTATGAGGATTTGATTTGGGTATTTTGTTGGGGTTTCACCAAATGGATGTAAATTTCAGGTGAATGAAATGGTAATGTATTTGTTAAAAAATAACTGTTGATTATTTCGTTGTAACAGTGAAATTGGGAAATTCGTAGTTGATTTATTAAGAACCTAATTGAGTTACATTCTTTAGTTTTGTTTTGTTGGATCTTGTATGTGTCAAGTTTAAAGAAGAATTTTGAAGGTATTGTTTTGATAATGAATATCTTTTCTGATGTGTTAAGTTTGTTGTATCTGCTTAATGTAGTCTGGACATTGAAGATGGCAGAGATGTTGATCTCATGGAGTGTCCCAAATCCAAGCTTCAACAACAATGCAATCTCATGTTATTCTGCTAATTTATTCTGTTGTTATTGTTGAATTTATTATATTGTGCTTGCTGTGTGCAGATAAAGATAGGGTGTTACTATCATTTGAGTTTTCTTGCTGGGGAACTACCTTAGCTGCAGGAAAACTTGTTGCAGAGACTTGCTTATATTGTTCTTGCATTCTCTTTTCCAAATTGTTCAACGTGCAGATGAAAGCAAGGATGAAGTCTTTCCATATGTATGAACATGTAATCATTTCTTTATGTCTTTACAATCTGGATACATAAAATGAGAACAAACCAAGTTTGCTGCCATTGATGTGGGGGGTGAATGAATGTGATTTATAGTTATTTTTTGAGAATTTGTTAATGTCTAAAATATGGACTGTGTACGAATTTCTGTTTTCAGGGAAATAGAAAAATAAGGAACAAGAAGAGTACATACAGTTTCTTCCCAATCAATAACTCGAAATGCATATAAAATGTTTGTTTAAATGCCTGAACGATTAGCCGCAGCTTTTATTTTTCACTGAACCGAGCTGTTATTGGCAGCTAAGGTACGTTGGTTGTTTCTTGGTTTTCTTATGTTATTAACTTGCTCAGTGGTCTCCTTCTTCTAAGTGATTGTGTTGTTCGTAGACATGATGTACATTTTTCTATAATGGATCTTTTCTCTCTTTTTTATTATCGATTCCATTTACTTCTGCAATCAGTGGGAATTATAGGGATATGAGAAGGTGTAGAACATTGAGTTGGTCTGTTATACACACTCTAGCAACACTTCTCGAGTCCACAGGATGTGTTCCCATCAATGCACCACTGGGAGTGAAAAGCTCACCTCTTGAAGACCAAAAGGTATACATATTCACAATATTTTTAGTTTAGAATAATTATTTGAGTGCATGGATACAAGCCCACATCTATTTTCCAACAAGCATGAAGATATTGGCTCCTCTAAAAATTATGCAACTTTCTTAGCCAGGCATAAATTATGGCTTGATTGAAACATTGATCAAGAATGTTAGGATTTAAGTTTCGGTCTAGGTTATGATTCGTCAACTACAGATATAATAATTCTAGAATTGCACCCAGCACCTGAGGTATTTGAAGCCAGCTATCCAACGTTGCTTTCTTTCTAATTTTACACCCAACTGGTTCCAGGTGGGTCCTTTATTTATTCGTCTATTAACTTATTTCAGCTCTTTCAATTCTAATTCTTGTTTACAGAACGCGCTACCAGTTAAAGTCAAAATGCAGCTTTTCTCTGTGGAACATCAAGGAATTCAATCACTGAAAGTGCATGGTGCATCATTTTCTACACCTGAAGTACGTATTTTCTCATTGCTCTTTTCAATGTGGATCTTGACTAATAGTCTATTGTCTTGCCAATGTTTTTTTTTTTTGGTCTGTTAGTTTTTGTTTTTGATAAACTTTTTTAGTGATTCCCATGTATGATTTACCTTCACTTTTGATCCCTAGGGTTCTGTTCCATTTGCAGATTGTCAACCAACGTGAAGCCGCCAACATCAACATTATCCGGCATAAGGAGTTCAATCTCCAGTCACTGGGTACAGGTGTAGTGCAAAATTTGCTGATATCTTTCAAAGGGTATTTGCTTCCCGTGTTTTTCCTGCCCATGTGACTAATAAGTAATTGTAACCTTAATCACTCATCAAAAACCCAGAATGTGTGAGTTAGTGCTGTTAACATGGCTGGGTATGGAGGGTCTACGTTGGATGACCCAAAAAATTAAATCTTGTCACTAATCATATTTATTTTCTGGATGCAGCTGCTTGGACGAAGAACTTCAGTGGTGCAGAACTAGAAGGTGTTGTTAAAAGTATCATATCATATGCCTTGAACATGCAACTAAGCCTAGAAGATCTTACTAAGACATTTGTGCTTCTGAACTTTCTGGGATATTTGCTTGGAGCGCGTGCTTTGTATGGAGATATTCAACAAGCCACTCGTGAGGCAAGTTCTTTCTAGTTCTGTTGTAGTTGGCATATTTGTGTTCACACTTGGTTGATCATTTTATGGCCCTACCAATATCGTTATATTTCTCTAACTTGAAGGGTTGCATTGCAGGTCACAATCGCTGCGTTCAGGGCCGGCAAGCTCATGACTTTAGTAGCCACCAGTGTGGTAGCCCGTGGGATGGATATCAATGACGTCCAATTAATTATTCAGGTATTTGCTTTTTCTTTTATATAGAAGTGCCAACACTAGTTAGATTGTTTAGTCTGGTTTGTTGAGTCTCGTGTATTGATATTTATTTATTACATCGATATCAAGTTCAAGCATAACTAATTGATTTTTCCTGGAAAGTACTTCACTTGTATACTTGCTAGATTCCCTTGTATACTTATAGGTAGAAAGCATACTCTTATGCAGTTGTGCAAGAAATTCATAATTTCTCTAGTTTCTGTATGTCATCTCTTCTTGTTTTTGCTTACTTTCAACGTCTAAGTTTACAGTTTTTGTGTTCGCAGGTTATTTGAATGATGCTCTTTTTGATCGGAAATGTTGGAGAACAAAGAAGTCATAAGGTTTCTTAGCAGCTGCAAGTTTTGTAAGTTTCTATGTAGGAAGTTCATAATTTTCTATGTATTCCCTTTGAAATTTGGAACTTAGAAAATTTCTAGGTATTCCCTTAGAATTTCATACTTAACCCAAAAAAAGGTACTTGGAAGAATGTGTTTTTTTTTTTGCATGAATTGATTGATTATTGAATGTGATATGAACTGATTATTGAATGTGGATGATGGATGGAAAGAAAGGTGTATGCAGGTTAATAGAAATTCCGGCTTTTTTCCCGACAGAAAATGAACTGCCGGCCAGGCTTGACCTGGTCAAAATTAGTCAATATTAACCAATTTTGACCATGTCAAGGTTGACTGGCAGTAATTTTTTTTTTTTGATGTTACGAAAAACTTCGTAACGGCTAGAAGCCGTTTCAATTTTACACATAGTAACGGTTCCGGCCGGTTACTAACCTGCCATGTAGTAACGACTGTAAGATGTTACAACGTTCTTGTTACAAAAAAATTAGTATCGGCCCAGAGCTGTTACCACCTGGCGGCTTTGTAACGGCTACATTGCCGTTACACAAAAATGTAACTCCCCGTTTCGTAACGACCAAGAGCCGTTACAACTGTTTTTAGTAACAAATCAGTTCTGTTACTAATCCAGGAATTTGGTGTAATGTTATTAGGTTTAAAGAGTTTGTCTGCTTTGATACCAATTGAAAAAGCGGGGGTCTAACAACCACACCCAATATTTCGGTTAGCAATCTGTATGGACAAACTCCGAGTTACTTTCTAGAGAATCAACTAGACAATCAGACTCAATCAATTGAAAATATCTTCAAGGAGTTTATATCTCTATCTCTCAATTTGATCTATACTCAAGCAAATAGAATCTGCGAGTCTTTATCAAAGAGAGATAACTTGGATGGTACCAAAGACCAATATCCAAGTGTCAATCAATTTAAATCTACAACCAAAAGGTCGAATATTCTAATTGATTGAACAACGCATAACCTATATTTTTTTAATTATATAACAAAATATAATGAGGAAGAGAAATAACACAGACACCAGAATTTTGTTAGTGAGGAAACCGCAAATGCAGAAAAACCCCTGGACCTAGCCCAGATTAAATATACACTTTATTAAGCCGCTACAGACACTAGCCTACTCCAAGATAACTTCGGTCTGGACTGTAGTTGAACCCCAACCAATCTCAGACTGATCCAAGGTACAGTTATGCTCATACGTCTCTGATCCCAGTAGGATGCTACGTACTTGATTCCCTTAGTTGATCTCACCCACAACCAAGAGTTGCTATGACCCAAAGTCGAAGACTTTAATAAACAAATCTGTATCACACAGAAAAATCTACATGTAATAGATAAATCCGTCTCCCACGAATAAACCTATGAGTTTTGTTCCGTCTTTTGATAAATCAAGGTGAACTGGAACCAATTGATAAAACCATACTTATATTTCTGAAGAACATCTCATCTTTATCAATCACCTCACAATAAACTTAATCGACGCAGTGAAGAATATTATTGTGGAATCACAAACGATAAGACGAAGTGTTTGTGACATCTTTTATATCTTGCCTACCGGAGATAGAAATCTCAATCCAATTATTCCAATTATACTCGTATGATAGAAAAATCAAGATCAGATTACACAACTACAAGAAAAGTAGTATCGGTCTGGCTTCACAATCCCAATGAAGTCTTTAAGTCGTTAACCTGGTTTTAGAAGAAAAAACCAAACGTTAAAGGAGAATCGACTCTAGCTTAGAACAACTAGTATCACACAGAATGTGTAGGGATTGGGTTTCCTAGTTGCTAGAGTTCTCCCTTATATAGTCTTCAAATCAGGGTTTGCAATCAATGTTAGCTTAGTAATAAAGCATTCAATATTCACCGTTAGATGAAAACCTGATTAGATTCAAGCTAATATTTATCAACCGTTAGATCGAAACCATAGCTTGTTATACACACATGTACTGGACTTTTTTAGGTTTGTGTAACCGTACCCAAACTCGTACATTAGTTGGTTCAACAATAGTTAACCAAATAGTTAGCCATATGATAACTTTCATATCAACCATATTTTTCTTCACCATAACTAGTTTAAATGACTCAAATGAACTAGTTAGAGAGTTTTTCAATTGCAAGGAAATCTCATGTACTACACAAGACACAATTGAAGCAAAAATAATGTGATTCACACGAATCGATTCATGAACTATAAAGCCACGGTTTGCAATAGCATTCCTTAGTTTATTAAGATAAGTTTACAAACATCGTTTTTAGAAATAACCTACTCAAGTTCGCGGACGGAGTTCACAAACTCCAGCAGGAATTCTTGGGTTTGAGAGCGTCGCCAGTTCGCGGACTGGATTCGCGGACAAAAGTTCACGTACACTCCGGTTTCAATTGATCAACAAAGTTCACAAACTTCGGTTCAAGCAATAAGGACTTATACGTATATGTGTTGCCACAACAATGCTTATATCCTCCAATGGTTATATAGTCTAAACTCTCATTTCAATCATTGAAACAATCTCAGAGGGCATTATATATTTGTTATTCACAACCTATTTTTCGTCAGAGCAATTTACAAAATGATTGAAACATAACATGACTTTCGTCACTTGGTAAAGATGAACTTGATTAAAGCAAAATCTTTACCAACTCATATTTCGATAAATAGATAAGTGAGATACTCTCATCTCGAAATATCCGCATGTGTATAATCTAAGTATATATAGCAAAACGACTTTTGTCTCAAGATAGGAGATAGAGTAGATAGACTTTTGAGTGATAGATAAGTTCAAGTCTCCACATACCTTTTCGTCGGTGAAGATCCACTGGTTCCTTGAGTAGTCCTTCGTCTTGTATGATGATCGCCATGGAGTTCTTGAGCTCAACTACACTTTCTATCCTAGTCCGAGACCTTAGCTATAGTAGACTAGAAATCAAAGACTTTATAGTTTTGATCACTAATATTGACAAACATGCTAGAGATAGAAACGCAAGCGAGTTCAACCGAGCAATGCTATAACAATCTCACCCATTGTCAATTTTAGTGGCAAAACTATTAATACGTATAAAATACAAAAAATATATAAATAAACTTTATAGCTCCTATTCCACATGTCGTCTAATCTTCAACAATACTCGAAGTCTTCGTCACTTCCAAGTAATCCAATGATCCCAAGGGTTGTAAGTTTAGTATCATCGTTGTTGAAAATCCATAGCTATAACAACGAGAAACAAGAGTTCTCAATCATTGTTATACAGTGGCATAGTATCATTACACAACTACAAAGTCCAATTGCATCACAACGTTAACAACAATACTATGGGGATACTTCACTCCCCCTTAGTCAATACTCCATTTCACATGGAAATCCCCCCCCCCACACACACACATACACAATGATCCGAAAATCATATGTATTTGTAGTGTGAACTACATATTAATTCTCCCCATTTTTGTCAATAAAATTGGCAAAGGTACAAGAACGGGATCCTAATGAAATTTTCGTAAGAGACATTTCATGACCAAAGGTAAATGTATATCATCTTGTTTAGATACAATCATAAAGCCAAAGCTAAATGCATTCATCAAGGAGTCTATAAAGATACAAGATAACCCCTATAATATTCCACAGTCTCACTCCCCACAAAGATTTGGCAATTAAGCACAAGTTCAAAAGAACTCTCCCCCATAAAATGTCATTCCCGAAAGAACAACAAGAGCGACCTTAATTTTAAAAGAAAAGAAGGATTTCTTTGAACAAAAACAAATTACATACAAGTATGAGTTTGAAATCCAAAAAGAAATATTCAATCAAATTAACCAAAGCGAACCAAGATTAATTTGACCAAATATGCTCAACACAAGTAAACTTATGGATACCTAAGAAATCAACTAGATTAATCACAAGTAATCTAATTGACATACTCAACCAAAATAATTACAAAAGTAATCAATTTAATTGGCCACACTCGACATAAGAAAATATATGGAGCAATGACTGAGTTAATCATGAATAACCAACCTAGTCAAATAAATGCTCAAACATAAGAAAACTTTTGGAGTGATAACTAAATAACCACACAAGATGATTAATTTAGTTAAACATGTTCGACATAAAGTACCTTACAGAACAACAACTAATCTAATCACCAAAGTAATCAAATTTTGTTGTTTTAGTGCTCAACATAAGACACTTCATGGAAAACACATTATTTACACAAAAATTATGGATCGGAGATCGACCTTATACCGTGGAATGAGTAAGGATTCATTCTATTTTCCATCACCATTTGCACAATGACATACAATAGACATAATCCATAAATCACAAAAGATTTTAACCTATATTCCATAAAAACTTTGACAATATAGGCTTAACTTTTGTGTTTGCCAAAAGTCTATTCATCCTTTTATCAATATTTGCATATCAATTCACGAACGACTTTACTTTTGACAAAATATGGGACAATCAAGTTCACGGACCTAAACACACATATCCATAAAAATATTGCAATATATAAAACCATAAAGATTATTACTGCAAAAATCATCTTCCAAACAAGTTTAGAATTTAAACAAATAAATCTAAAAACAAGAAGATGAAAACATTGGACATAGCTATGTGTAATCACAATAATGGTTATTCCAAAACACTATTTATTCTTCTAAACAAAACAAGAAAAATAGAAGATTTACTAGTCAAATCGGAATACATTACGCATCATCTTCATTATCGGAGATACTCCAAGATGCTTGTATTGTGTTCAACTCTTCCTTGAGCTCGGGAAACATAGTTGCAACCAAAGATAATTGTTCTTGAACACACTTCACCCTTGAATTTACCTCACACACATCCTTGTGAATTTTTTTAAGAAGACTCAAAGTGGTAGGGTCACAATCATTAAGTGAAGAATCTCTTTGTCTTTTGCATACATTTTCCCTTATGCGCCTGAAGGTACAGGGACGAACCGGTTTGGGTACCCCAAGAGAATTGCCAATCGAATCAAAACCACAATCACGGAAGATTTGACTAATCAAGCAAGGATAGCCTAACATCTTGATAGGAGAGGTCATTGAAACCATTTGATAAATAATGAATCCACAAATATCAAGACTTTCAACACCCGATTCAAGGAAATAGACTAATTCTTCAAACTCATGACTCCACCAAGAATTCTCAATTATGGAAGAACAAAGATTGGGGATACCAATTTTTCCAAATGCCATCAGTGCAATACTAAGTTCATTAGTAGGAAACTTCCCTTGATTCCATGCTACCTTCTTGCCACAGAGCCCAATAAAGATATCATCACATGATGGACGTTCATCACTCTGTCTAGGGAGACGCAAGTTTCTCAACAGAATGTTGGTAATCTTTGAAATTAACTCTCTATCAAAAATAAATTTTTTTTTATTTACCATGGATTTGAATTCCATCTTATTAATATAAACATCATGAATCTTGGCATAGAAAATTCTTGTGAGAGAATCAAATCCTTGACCAAGGCCATCAAAGATATTTCCAATATTGAATTTTTTGAAGCAAGTTAAATCCTCATCATATCCACTAGAGATATCCAATTTTTTTTCTAAAATAAAACCTTTAGATGAAATCTTCTCAAAAATTCTAGCACATGAATCATCCACAAATCTAATCCTTAGAGAATTTTGGTCACAAGGAAGATTCATACTAAAAGTATTTGAATTTTCGGAATTCCTTTTTGAGCCCTTAGAATTCATCATGAGATCTAAGAATTGAAAGGAACTGTAGTGACCCTCAAGCTCTTCAACGCTATTAGACCGGTCAAATGACGATTTAGCCGCTAATAACTCGATAATTCTAATACGAACGTTAATTATTAGAAACTAATATAACAATGATCTAGATATGAAACTAGTACCGTTAGATAGATCTCGAAAAGTTATGTGAAATGGACTACTCGAACGCATCAATCGGATATCGGATGAGAAATATATGGCACTCGGAATTTTTAGATATTACTGTTTGACTCTAGTCAATCGGAGTTGACTTACCATTGACCGTTTTGCCGTTAACTGGAGAATATTGCTGGTGACCAAGAACTAGTCCTTGAACGGGCCTCTAGATTAATTATTAACAACGATCGATTCAAAGGATAAACCAATGGATTGTGGATCTCGAAGTAGGCGTGACTTGTCATCAAAAAGGTGTGGGAATGCATTTAACAGTTTTGTAATCATTGTTATTTCTTTTACGAAAGTTTTTATTTAATAAACTCATGCATTGTCTATTCGCATATTTCATGCTTTGTTTATCTTTATGATTGTCTTTGGGAAATGAGAATTTTCATCTGTGGTATATTGGATACTGCTCCTTCAGAATTTATGGCTAGGGCGATACACCACAATATTAATAATAGGTGTGGAATTGGAATCAATATTACGGGTGTGTATACTAATCACCCACATACTAACTTGTCTTTACTTTCGGTGTGTAAATGTCACCACATAAATTATATGGTGTGTAAATGTCACCGCAGAAACTAAAGAAGGAGTTTAGGTCCATATACATGATTGTTTATTTCAGTGGTTTTGTTGTCTTCTAATGTTTGGGAAAACGCTTCCCAGATTACCCAACAACTCGAGGATGAACGGGTCGCCCATGCGGAGGAGTTAGATCAGAAAGTTCAGGCTGGCATTATGGACTGGGTGGAGAAGAAGCGGCTCGAGGTCGCGCAGAGGAAGGCCGGCGCGGCTCCTCCTAAGGTTTAAGCTTTCTTTTTGTGGTGCTGCGTCACTATGTTGCCCCTTTCATCGGGTTGTAAATCGCTCTAAACACTTCTCCCCTTTTTAATTTCCGCTACCTCACTTGTTCGTTTTAATGGGGGTGCTGCGTCACCGATGTTGTTTTTTTCATTTCCGCTAAACTTTTCATTTCGTATGTCCGCGCGATGCTTTACGTACTTTGTTATCAGACGCTTGGTGTTATCGATTTAGCTTTTGTTTCTTATGTTATTCTGGCGATTGTTGATTGATGTACCATGCGATCGATGTGGTTTTCGTTTTGTATGCTGCTCCTCTGGGTGTTGGTTGTTGCACGACACGATCGATTTGTTTCTTGTTCCGCATGTTGCCCCGACCGTTTGTTGATTAACGCACGACGTTATTTTTTTCGCTTTTGTTCCTGGTGTTATGCCCTGCAATTGTTTCTTTTATATGTTAGAACTCTAACCATTTCTGTCGAACACACCCAACAAGGAGGGTCATCGGGCCCTATGCCATGTCCTGATCGGGGTATCTCATCACTATCTCTTTGGATTAAGTGGAAGGGTATCAGTCATCCTAGTTCTAGGCCCGATGGTCCCGAGTGGTTATCGATCAACCGATCTCGGGCAAGTGGACACGCCCACTTGCGATGGTGGTGACCTTTCAGATGTAAGTAGGCCACCTAGCTGAGTAGACCTCGCGTCTAAACAACCTTTGGAACTGGTTTCCAACTACCAGAACCCTTAGGCTACCTCGGTACTTGCACACTGCCACTGCCCCGAGTTCGAATATCCAGGCGACTGTAAGGCACCTCGGCACTTCCACACTGGCATTGCCCGAGTACGAATGCCCATTCGAGTGTAAGTCACCTCAGCACTTCCACACTGGCTTTGCCCCGAGTACGAATGACCATTCGAGTGTAAGTCACCTCGGCACTTCCACACTGGCATTGCCCCGAGTACGAATGACCATTAGTCGCTTGTGCCCTATCCCATACCCCTCACGGTTTCACAGAGATAGAAGACACGTTTGCTTACCGTTGATTCTCGCATTTCCCGTCAAGGATGATAGAGTTTTAGGAATCGGATGTTCCATGGGTTGATCTCTCTTGTTCCGTCGAGTCGCAGTAGTCGATACGATCCCTCGCCCGCCTTAGATTCGATTATATATGGCCCGCCCCATTTTGGTGCTAGTTTTCCGCCTTTTTTGTCGCGCTCCCATTCAGCTAGAAATTTCAATACCTGCTGCCCGGGATTAAACTCTCTTGGTCGAACGCGCTTGTTGTACTCCCGTTGTAACCTCCTTTGATAATTTTCCATTTTTTGTAGCGCCATTTCTCTTGTTTCTTCCAAGTCGTCGAGTTTAGACAAGATCAGATCGGACGACACGTTTCGCCTCCACGCTTCAGTTCTTGTGGTAGGTATCATTGCTTCTGTTGGTAGAATCACCTCGTCTCTTTCTGATGTTGTAAGTGTTAAATAGAAGATCAATGTTCTCGCCCTGTAGTTGTTTTCCATTATCAGAGATGATGGCATCCGGGACCCCGAAGAGACAAATGATATGTTCCCAAATGAACTTAAAAACATCTTTGTCTCGAATATGCCTCAGTGGTGCCTCCTTGACCCACTTGGTAAAATAATCCGTAGCCACGATCAAATACTTCCTTTGCACCGTTCCTACATGTAATGGCCCGACAATGTCCACTCCCCATTTAGCAAAAGGCCACGGACTTATGATCGAGTTTAACGATACGCCGGGAGCATGGATTTTCTTCCCGAAACGCTGACATTCTTCACAAGCTCTTGCCATTTGCTTTGCGTCCTCGTTCATATACATCCAAAAGTAGCCCATTGTTTTTGCCTTAGCCGACAAGCTTCTTCCCGAGCTGTGATTTCCAGCCGCCCCATAGTGTAGCTCATGTAGGATTATATGGCATTCTTCCCTGCTTAAGCATCGTAGGAGTGGCCCTAGGTAGGAATTCCGATATAAGATCCACCCCCCCCCCTTAACTCGTAGGTGCCCGATTTACTTTTGATCTTGTTCATCTCGGGCCGACTCTTAGGTAGCTCACCCGTCTCTAAGTATTGATGTATCGGCTTTCTCCAGTCGCCTTCTTTGTATCTATCGGCTGTGTTAACGGCCACCTCGATCCGTGCTTCTGGTGTTTCAGGGATAGAGGGGTTAAGTATCCTCATAACGCGTATCCCTTCAATGCTCGGGTCTACTAACTGTGAGGCGATGTATGATAGAGCATCCGAGTGTCTGTTATCCTTTCGGCAGATGTGGCGGAATTTAATATCTGGGGATTTGATTGATGTAAAATTGGGCGAGCTCCCAATATTTTTTGCAAAGACCGGATCGTGTGTAGCGTATTGGCCCGTAATTTGCCGGATCACTAGTTGAGAGTCACTAGTCGGTCGAACCTCATGCAGCCCCATTTCCACAATTATCCAGTAAGGCATGGATCACCGCCTCATATTCGGTGACGTTGTTCGTTGCCTTGAATTCTAACCTGAACGAATGCACAATATTCCTCCCCTTTGGCGTGGTGAACACCAACCCGAGACCCGATCCGTCTTTGTTAGATGCCCCATCAACAAATACTTCCCATCGTGTTGGGCTACTAGCGGCTAGCAGGTCCTCAACCCCTCTTGTTCTTCTGTCATTCCGGTATATCTTCTACCTCGTCCTCATCACCGGGGGAATTCGATGAGCTTGAAAATATGTTCGTAGTTTAGAGGCAGCAAAGGCTAGCGCGAGAACCATCTGCTCCATTCTAGTGTAGTTCTTCTCGGCCGGAACTTAAAGTTTTCTTTGGCGAAGTATACCGGCTTTTCCACGCCCATCTCTGTTTTAACCAATACCTCACTTATGGCATAGGGTGTCGCGCCTAAGTATAAAGTGAGAATTTCTGACGGCTCAGGCCTTTGAAGGACCGGGAGGCTAGCTAGATGTAGCTTGATACTTTGAAAAGCTTCTTCGCTTGCATCCGTCCATCGGAATTTTTCTCCTTTCTTCAAGATGTCGTAAAAGCCTTGCATTTGTCCGATGATCGTGACACAAATCGTCCCAATGCGGCTATGCAACCGTTTAGTTTCTGCACGTCTTTCACCGTCGCGGGAGATGGCATGTCAAGGACGGCTCGGACCTTCTCGGGATCTGCTTCTATTCCCCTAGGAGTGATGATGTAGCCTAAGAATTTCCCCGATGTGACCCATAAGTCACACTTGGCAGGATTAATCTTCATCTTGTGTTTCCTCATTGTTTGAAAGATCTCTCGAAGGTCTCGGACGTGTTTTTTTGATTTCCGACTCTTAACTAACATGTCGTCCACGTAAACTTCTATGGTATCGTGAATCTTGTCTTCGAACATATCGCCTACCAATCTCTGGTACATAGCCCCAGCATTCCTAAGTCCGAATGGAATCTTGGTGTAACAATATAATCCTCTTGGCGTGAAGAAGGAGGTGTGTTCCTGGTCCTCGGGCGCCAGTGGTATTTGGTTGTATCCCATGTATCCGTCCATTAAAGTCATCGCCTCGTATCCCACTATTGATTCTACTAATTGATCTATACTGGGAAGGGGGAAGCTGTCTTTCGGGCAGGCCTTGTTCAAGTAGCTGAAATCAATACATATTCGGACTCCCCCTTTCTTTTTTGGTACCACGACCATGTTAGATATCCACTGTGGGTAGTGGGACTTCCTTATTATTCCGGATTCTTGTAACTTCTTCAGCTCGACCTCGACCGCCGCTTGCAATTCTGGCGCGACACACCTCATTTTTTGTCTAACCGGTTTGAACTTCGGATCAATTTTTAAGTGATGACAGCAGACCTTTGGGTCAATACCCTCCAAATCATGCACTTCCCAAGCGAATGCCTCCAGGTTTTCTTTTAATAGCGTCGTGAGTTTGCTGGTTTCTTCGTCCGATAGTAATGCCCCAATCCTCACTACTTTAGGTTCCTCTATCGTTCCCAAGTTTACTTCTTTAGTTGGCTCGACTGTCGAGAAGTTTGATTTGGTCTCCCTGACTAGGGATGCTTCCTTTAATTGCTATAAAGGGTCTTGTTCGCATTTCGTGTCAGGGACGCTTGAGAAATCGCTCCTCCAATTCTTTTTTGCCTTCACTTCCTTTTCTTTGTTCTTTTCTTGCCTTTGTCCAGGACGCTCATTTATTTCGCATTTGAGAAATCGGGAACGCTTAACCTTTGATGGAAGGCCGATGCTACGCACTTTATCCCCGCAACCCTCCTCCAATTCTTTTGTCGTAGAACAGCACCTTGACTGAACTTCCGCTATCCACTTACTCCCCACTTCCTTTTCTTTGTTCTTTTCTTGCCTTTATTGGATAGTAATAGCAGAATGTAGATTTTATTGTAAATATCATTTGGATAATATTATTGGATAGTAATAGCAGAATGTAGATTTTATTAATAATACAACTTAAGGATTACTTAAAAATAATATAAACTTAAGGAAATAAAGTTAGATCAAATCAAATCTAGTATTAATAATAAAGTTAAACTTTGCATTATGATTAATTATGAATAACTCGCCAGTTCCATCAAATCTAGATGGGAAAATAAGAAATGTATGTAATAATAATAATTAAATATTAATACCAAACAACATGAGTGGTTATTTACTTTTAACTGGAAATAATAATAGTAACAATTGGATAATAATTATAACTTCTCAACGAAAGTAAACACTCAACCATGAACACAAGATATACGTGGTTTGGTATGATTACCTACGTCCACGGGGGTGAAATGATGAATCTTATTACTTCACGGTGTTACAAAGGTGTTGCTCTTAGTGGGATTTCCTTACAAGATGAACTTACTTCTCATTCACTTCTTTCTAATGCTAACTCGGGTTTCTCTCTCCTTTCTCTCCCAAAAATTACAACCTGCCTCTCTAGAATACAAGTCCCGCTATTTATAGGAGAAAGTTTATACAGCGAAGTTAGAATGTTGACCTGTTACATCTAATTAGTTGTTTCGTGATCTAAAGCCGACTCACGTCGTCTTGTGCGGTCGATTCATCTTGGCTCCTCTTTGCCTTTTAAATATCATTTGCCATTATGATAATGTGTTATTATTGGATAGTAATGCGGGTCAAGACATTATTACGCCCGATCCAGATTTTACTCTTTAATTTGCTCTAATATTTGGGTGCACTGGGTCTAGGATGTTGCCACCTGGATCTGTAGATAATTTACACCTACAAATAGTAATAATAGCAATCATATATTTAGTGTAATATTAGAATTAAAAAGGAAATAAATTCGTATACTAACAGAATCCTTCTTTATAAATAAATTAATTTTCTTTTGAAATGAAAAGTTAGTATTTTAAGAATGCTTCGTACAAATTTAAAAATAGTAGATTTTATTAATAATACAACTTAAGGATTACTTAAAAATAATATAAACTTAAGGAAATAAAGTTAGATCAAATCAAATCTAGTATTAATAATAAAGTTAAACTCTGCATTATGATTAATTATGAATAACTCGTATCAGTCTAAGAAATAAGAAATGTATGTAATAATAATAATTAAATATTAATACCAAACAACATGAGTGGTTATTTACTTTTAACAAGTTGCATAATGAAATAAACAAATAGACACACCGGAAATAATAATAGTAACAATTGGATTCAGTTATTTTAAAATAGTACATGAATTTTAAATAATTATTTAGTTATAATATTATGGTTTCATTTGGGATTAAAATTTAGTTTCATGTAAATAAATAAGATAAAAATAAATTTTGAAGTTTAAATTGTTTAGAATGCTGTGAATTATATACATAGTTTATAAAGTAAAATCTTCAAGTTAAAGCAATTACAATAGAATTTAGAAATTAATCAGTCATAGTAAGTTAGCACTTAAAACAATCGAATTGGGTTTACTTATAATAGTTGTAGGTGTAAATTATCTAAAGATCCAGGTGGCAACATCCTAGACCCAGTGCACCCAAATACAAAGAAACGCGAAGTATAGAGCAAAGATTAAAGAGCGCGAGATTTAAGGAAGCCACGCGGATCGGGCGTAATAATGTCGGACAAGACTTGACCCAGACTTCTAATAAAGATGACAAGATAAGGCGGGACGGGACAAACGAGGAGCTACAGTCAAACAGGCAAGAAAGTGTGGAACACATCGGCTGATCATAAGGGCGACTATCAAGACAGCCGACATCGCGTCAACAGAGGACCATAAGAGATTGGCTCGAACGAAATACAGGTGAGGATCCAAGATGCATCGACCGCACAAGACGACGTGAGTCGGCCCGATCACAGAACAGCTAATTAGATGTAACAGGGTCAACATTCTAACTTCGTTGTATAAACTTTCTCCTATAAATGGCGGGACTTGTATTCTAGAGAGGCAGGTTATAATTTTTGGGAGAGAAAGGAGAGAGAAACACGAGTTAGCATTAGAAAGAAGTGAATGAGAAGTAAGTTCATCTTGTAAGGAAATCCCACTAAGAGCAACACCTTTGTAACACCGTGAAGTAATAAGATTCATCATTTCACCCCCGTGGACGTAGGTAATCATACCGAACCACGTATATCTTGTGTTCATGGTTGAGTGTTTACTTTCGTTTGAGAAGAGTCGTACATTTCTATCCTTTGGATGTAGTTTGTAGTAAAATGCATCTACATTATGGCGCCGACTAAGGGGAAACGACTAAGATCTCCGGATACCTTGCCATTAAAGTCTTCAGAGACGATCAACAGCTCCTCAATACACGTTAATGTGTTGGAGTAGAAGCTACGATGAACTCTGTTGGTTGAAGTAATGGTTGTTTTGAGTCATTTACTGAGCATTTAAAGTCATAATAGTAGCAGCGTCTTCTTAGCGTCTTCAATAGTTTGATCGACAGAGAAACTTCACGAGCTCACCAGCGACTAACAGTTCGGGTTAGAAGCTACGTGAAGAATCTGTTGAAGGGACGACTGTTTGTTCTTGATAATTGTGTGTTTGTTAGCGTTAAGCGAGTTGTTTTTAGCTGTGGTAAGAAGTTGGGTGCTCGGAGTTACCAAAAGTTAGCATTTTAGATGTTTTATCGTGTAATGAACTGTCGACCTTGTATAATTTTTAGCCGACGGTGTAGCGTAAGTCGTCGGAAAGGTCATAATTAAATCTCGAGAAAGTGGAGTTGGTACAAGTTCAAATTAATTCTAGGGGTTACTTGCCGTACTTTCTAAGCATCACGTGCATAAGATCAATGATTTGGAGCATGTAGAACAAAGGACAAACCAACTTAAATGCATAGGTCGAGTACAGAGAGCGACGTCGTACGAAGTGATAGTGACGGGGAAGTGAGTACAACCACAGATTCAGCATAAGACCAAAATGGGGTAGATAAACGGAACCCACCTGATAACCAAAGTTGACCCTGCATAGTGACAGTAGTCGTAGAGTCGAACGTTTTGCCTTTTTTGTCTGTGCATTTTGTTAGAAAAATCAGGTCGAAGTAAGGGGTTCTTTTTCGTATTTGCTGACATAGGGACGGGCGATACTCGGCTTATCACGCGACGTAACTAATGGCTAGCACTTCAGGGACGATAAGGATGTTGAGGAATCGCACGGTCACTAGCAGAAGATGCGCGATCGGGATAACGGGGCCGAGGCAAGGGAACAGTCGACAACCACCGCCCGAGGAATCTCATGCAAGGCGCGAGGGATGCCTGTTGTAGACGAGGAAGTAGATTTGGGGCGGGATGATAACACCTTACCTCTGCACCAGATTATACTAACTCAGAGAAGAGTCGATCAAGTCGATGGACTCACAGCTTCAGACACCGATGATGATGAGGAAGCATTTGCAGCGAGAGCTCAAAGGCAATCGACGAGGCGACAAATTGAACACCAGGAAGCTTTGGGAAGGGAACAAGAGCGTTTTAGGAAGATTCAGTTGGGGCGATCAATAGCAAGTGACATCGGCCCGACAACCGTTCAAGCTGTCAATCATATAACCAATCCAATACCGCCCCCACCACCCACATCAGCACCATTACAACCTCGGCCACACCAACCCAATGGACATTCCAGTCATGAGAGTACGGACCCGACGTTGTTGGCCATTTTGGAGAGTCATAGGAGACAAGAAGCGGCACTGAGGGAACTCCAACAGCGGAATTTAGCCTTGGAGTATGAGAACTACCAACTGAGGAACCAACGGACCAGATCAAGAGGGTCGTCAAGCCGAGGAACATCGGGTTATCGTGGCCGATCCGATCACTTGCCACCCATGATGGGGCAGAGTAACATTAATCAGCCCAATCAGTCAGGTCAGCCGTCATTACCTCCGGTTCCCCCAACGCAGAGATATGGACCACCCGAGGACTCGTCCACCGATGAAGAAAGGCGAGGAAGGGATGGGCGACAAGATCATACAACTAAAGCCAAGCTTAAGGAGTTGGAAGCAAAAATCAAGGAACTTTCGGGCGGAAGCGAAGAGGATAAGCTGGCCTAGATTATGAGCGAAGCCGAGAAAACGCCTTTCTCTCAAGAATTGGAACAAATGTCGTTCCCACCTAAGTGTACTTTACCTTCATTCCCCTCTAGATTTGATGGAACTAGCGATGCGACCGAACACCTTAAGATGTATACCATGTCACTGATCCAATGGAGAAGTAACCCGGTAGTTATGTGTAAATTCTTTCCAGCTAGTTTGGAGGGCGAGGCGCGAGATTGGTTTTATTCGCTCGCACCTGGTTCGATCAACGGGTACGATGCGCTAGTCGAGGCCTTCCTTGAGACCTATATGCATAACATTCGACCTCGGCCAAGAATGAACAAGATGTTTACCCTCGCCCGAAGATTCAGAGAACCATTGAGAACCTTGACCGACAGATGGAGGAAACTGTGTACTGAAATTGGGAAGGTACCGGTGGACCAAGCCATCTTTGGGTTTGAAAACGCGTTGGGGAGATCGGACCCCATTTGGATTTCCATGTTTTCTGAAAAACCTAAAACCTTAAAGGAGATGAGAAGAATGAAAGAACACTACATCGCCTTGGAAGAAATTCAGGCCGAATCAAGAGATAGAGGGGTACAAGAAGCTAGTGCTGAAGTCGGTACTGAAACTAAAACGGCCACGGACGACCATATCAGGCGATCAGAAAAAAGATCGGACCCTCCCCCGAGGAACAGTGAGAAGAGGGAATGGATGGCCAAAGGGAAAAAGCCAAAGCAGGAAGCCCGATCGTATACCCCACTAAACGCTTCTTTGGAAGAGGTGTTCAAGGAATTTGAGAAGAGGAGCGACATCAACTACCCAGCATCGAGGGGGGTACAGTTCCAAGAGACCCGAGATCATCCCGAATACTGTCACTACCATCAGTATAGGGGCCATTCCACCAATAACTGTCGAGAGGTGAAAGATATTGTTCAACACCTCATCCGCGATGGATATTTGAGGCAGCATGTCCGCCACCCCCTTCGGCCGGAAGCAACACCCGATGCGCCAGTTCATCAAGTCCGCATCGATAGGGAGAACCAATTCGTAAACACCATTTCACATTTGGCTATGCAAAACTACACTCTCGGCCCAGTAATCACCACTAGGATCCATAAAAGGGATCGTGACGGTAAAGAGATATTCAGCATAGCCAAGTCTCTTCCCATGGAACCCTGGATGACGGTGCCCATATCGTTCTCGGCTAAGGATGTCCCAGCAAACGGACAGGCACACATCGATCCACTGGTCATCACACTGTTGATTGAAAATTTGGGAGTAAGAAGGATTCTTGTGGATAGCGGAAGTTCAGTCGAGGTGCTGTTCTACGACACGTTCAGAAGAATGAAACTCTCAGACGATATGCTCGTCCCATCCACATACCGTATCTACGGCTTCAACGGCACAGTAATCATCCCGAAGGGCGAAGTAACTTTAAGAGTTTCAGATGGTGGTGGCTACCTCGACACACTAACCACTTTCTGTGTAGTCGACGTCGCTTCACCTTATGAGGCCATTATCGGGCGCCCATGGGTTGCGGGGATAAAGGGAGTAGCATCGGCCTACCATCAAAGGTTAAGGTTCCCGACTTGCAAGGGAATATAGGAAGTTATGGGAGACTCCCAGGCGGCACGACAATGCATGAAAGTTGATATAGAAATAAATGAGCGACGGCGAGCTCGGCAAAGGCAAGAAAAGAACAAAGAAAAGGAAGTGAAGGCAGCAAAAGAATTGGAGGAGGCGATTTCTCAAGCGGTCCTGGCACACGAAACGCGAGAACAAGACCCTTTATAGCAATTAAAGGAAGCATCCACAGATCTGTGGAGACCAAATCAAACTTCTCGACAGTCGAGCCGACTAAAGAAGTAAACTTGGGAACGATAGAGGAACCTAAAGTAGTGAGGATCGGGGCATTACTATCGGACGAAGAAACCAGTAAACTCACGACGCTATTAAAATAAAACCTGGAGGCATTCGCTTGGGAAGTGCATGATTTGGAGGGTATTGACCCAAAGGTCTGCTGTCATCACTTAAAAATTGATCCGAAGTTCAAACCGGTTAGACAAAAAATGAGGCGTATCGCGCCAGAATTGCAAGCGGTGGTCGAGGTCGAGCTGAAGAAGTTACAAGAATCCGGAATAATAAGGAAGTCTCACTACCCACATTGGATATCTAACATGGTTGTGGTACCAAAAAAGAAAGGGGAGTTCGAATATGTATTTATTTCAGCGACTTGAACAAGGCCTGCCCGAAAGACAGCTTCCCCCTTCCCAGTATAGATCAATTAGTAGAATCAATAGTGGGATACGAGGCGATGACTTTAATGGACGGATAAATGGGATACAACCAAATATCACTGGCGCCCGAGGACCAGGAACACACCTCCTTCTTCACGCCAAGAGGATTGTATTGTTACACCAAGATGCCATTCAGACTTAGGAATGCTGGGGATACGTACCATAGATTGGTAGGCGATATGTTCGAAGACAAGATTCACGATACCATAGAAGTTTACGTGGACAACATGTTAGTTAAGAGTCGAAAATCAAAAAACCACGTCCGAGACCTTCGAGAGATCTTTCAAACAATGAGGAAACACAAGATGAAGATTAATCCTGCCAAGTGTGACTTCTGGGTCACATCGGGGAAATTCTTAGGCTACATCATCACTCCCAGGGGAATATAAGCGGATCCCGAAAAGGTACGAGCCGTCCTTGACATGCCATCTCCCGCAACTTTGAAAGACGTGCAGAAACTAAACGGTTGCATAGCCGCATTGGGACGATTTGTGTCACGATCATCGGACAAATGCAAGGATTTTTACGACATCTTGAAGAAAGGAGAAAAATTCCGATGGACGGACGCAAGCGAAGAAGCTTTTCAAAGTATCAAGTTACATATAGCTAGCCTCCCGGTTCTTCAAAGGCCTGAGCCGTCGGAAATTCTCACTTTATACTTAGGCGCGACACCCTATGCCATAAGTGCGGTATTGGTTAAAACATAGATGGGCGTGGAAAAGCCGGTATACTTCGCCAGCAAAACTTTAAGTCCGGCCGAGAAGAAATACACTAGAATGGAGCAGATGGTGCTCGCGCTAGCCTTTGCTGCCTCTAAACTACGAACATATTTTCAAGCTCATCGAATACGGGTGCTCACCAAATCTCCTATCGAAGCGGTCTTGGATAGTGCTGGGCGATCGGGGAGAATCTCCAAGTGGGGAGCCATAATCAAACAATATGATGTGATATATGAGACAAGAACCGCGATCAAAGGACAAGTAGTGGCCGATTTATTGGCAGACTTCCCCCTCAGTGATGAGGACGAGGTAGAAGATATACCGGGAATAACATAAGAACAAGAGGGGCCGGCGGACCTGCTAGCCGCTAGTAGCCCAACACGATGGGAAGTATTTGTTGATGGGGCATCTAACAAAGACGGATCGGGTATCGGGTTGGTGTTCACCACTCCAAAGGGGAGGAAGATTGTGCATTCGGTCAGGTTAGAATTCAAGGCAACGAACAACGTCACCGAATATGAGGCGGTGATCCATGCCTTACGGATAATTGTGGAAATGGGGCTGCATGAGGTTCGACTGACTAGTGACTCTCAACTAGTGATCCGGAAAATTACGGACCAATACGCTACACACGATCCGGTGCTGCAAAAATATTGGGAGCTCACCCAATTTTACATCAAGAAAATCCCAGATATTAAATTCTGCCACATCGCGAAAGGATAATGAGACACTCGGATGCTCTATCATACATCGCCTCACAGTTAGTAGACCCGAGCATTGAAGGGATACGCGTTATGAGGCTACTTAACCCGTCTATCCCTGAAACACCAGAAGCACGGATCGAGGTGGCCGTTAACACAGCCGATAGATACAAAGAAGGCGACTGGAGAAAGCCGATACATCAATACTTAGAGACGGGTGAGCTACCTAAGAGTCGGCCCGAGATGAACAAGATCAAAAGTAAATCGGGCGCCTACGAGTTAAGGGGGGGGATCTTATATCGGAATTCCTACCTAGGGCCACTCCTACGATGCTTAAGCAGGGATGAAGGCCATATAATCCTACATGAGCTACACTATGGGGCGGATGGAAATCACAGCTCGGGAAGAAGCTTGTCGGCTAAGGCAAAAACAATGGGCTACTTTTGGATGTATATGAACGAGGACGCAAAGCAAATGGCAAGATCTTGTGAAGAATGTCAGCGTTTCGGGAAGAAAATACATGCTCCCGGCGGACCGTTAAACTCGATCATAAGTCCGTGGCCTTTTTCTAAATGGGGAGTGGACATTGTCGGGCCGTTACATGTAGGAACGGGGCAAAGGAAGTATTTGATCGTGGCTACGGATTATTTTACCAAGTGGGTCGAGGCGGCACCACTGAAGCATATTCGAGACAAAGATGTTTTTAAGTTCATTTGGGAACATATCATTTGTCGCTTCGGGGTCCCGGCTGCCATCATCTCTGATAATGGAAAACAACTACAGGGTGAGAACATTGATCTTCTATTTAACACTTACAACATCAGGAAGAGCAAAGCTACCCCGATTTATCAAAGGTGCAATGGGCAGGCCGAGATCACTAATAAGACCATCGCCGATAACATGAAGAAGAAACTGGACGGGGAATATGGAAACTGGTGCGAGGAATTATATAACGTCCTATGGGCATACAGAACCACACGGATGGAAGCTACGGGGTTCTCCCCTTTTATGCTTACCTACGGAACCGAGGCGATTCTACCAACAAAAGCAATGATACCTACCACAAGAACTGAAGCGTGGAGGCGAAACGTGTCGTCCGATCTGATCTTGGCTAAACTCGACGACTTGGAAGAAACAAGAGAAATGGCGCTACAAAAAATGGAAAATTATCAAAGGAGGTTACAACGGAAGTACAACAAGCGCGTTCGACCAAGAGAGTTTAATCCCGGGCAGCAGGTATTGAAATTTCTAGCTGAATGGGAGCGCGACAAAAAAGGCGGAAAACTAGCACCAAAGTGGGGCGGGCCATATATAATCGAATCTAAGGCGGGCGAGGGATCGTATCGACTACTGCGACTCGACGGAACAAGAGAGCTCAAACCATGGAACATCCGATTCCTGAAACTCTATCATCCTTGACGGGCAATGCGGAAAAAAAAAACTGTAAGCAAACGTGTCTTTTATCTCTGTGAAACCTTGAGGGGTATGGGATAGGGCACAAGCGACTAATGGTCATTCGTACTCGGGGCAATGCCAGTGTGGAAGTGCCGAGGTGACTTACACTCGAATAGTCATTCGTACTCGGGGCAAAGCCAGTGTGGAAGTGACGAGGAGACTTACACTCGAATGGGCATTCGTACTCGGGGCAATGCCAGTGTGGAAGTGCCGAGGTGCCTTACAGTCGCCTGGCTATTCGAAGTCGTGGCAGTGTGCAAGTGCCGAGGTAGCCTAAGGGTTCTGGTGGTTGGAAACCAGTTCCAAAGGTTGTTTAGACGCGAGGTCTACTCAGCTAGGTGGCCTACTTACATCTGAAAGGTCACCACCATCGCAAGTGGGCGTGTCCACTTGCCCGAGATCGGTTGATCGATAACCACTCGGGACCATCGGGCCTAGAACTAGGATGACTGATACCCTTCCACTAAATCCAAAGAGATAGTGATGAGATACCCCTATCAGGACATGGCATAGGTCCCGATGACCCTCCTTGTTGGGTGTGTTCGACAGAAATGGTTAGAGTTCTAACATATAAAAGCAACAATTGCAGGGCATAACACCAGGAACAAAAGCGAAACAAATAACGTCGTGCGTTAATCAACAAACGGTCGGGGCAACATGCGGAACAAGAAACAAATCGATCGTATCGTGAAACAACCAACACCCAGAGGAGCATCATACAAAACGAGAACCACATCGATCGCATGGTACATCAATCAACAATCTCCAGAATAACATAAGAAACAAAATCTAAATCGATAACACCAAGCGTCTGATAACAAAGTACGGAAATCATCGCGCGGACATACGAAATGAAAAGTTTAGCGGAAATGAAAAAAACAACATCGGTGACGCAGCACCCCCATTAAAACGAACAAGCGAGGTAGCGGAAATTAAAAAGGGGAGAAGTGTTTAGAGCGATTTACAACCCGATGGAAGGGGCAACATAGTGACGCAGCACCACAAAAAGAAAGCTTAAACCTTGGGAGGAGCCGCGCCGGCCTTCCTCTGCGCGACCTCGAGCCGCTTCTTCTCCACCCAGTCCATAATGCCATCCTGAACTTTCTGATCTAACTCCTCCGCATGGGAGACCCGTTCATCCTCGAGTTGTTGGGTAATCTGGGAAGCGTTTTCCTCAGCCTCAGCTAACTTGAAGCCCAAATTGACCTCGGTCTGTTTCAATCGGCGAACCTCCAGATCAAGCTCCTGCGAACGTTTTTGCGCGGCTACAAAACCACAAATATAGGATGTTATTCATCGGATACAACTTAACATTTTTGCAAGAATAAAGCGCGATCTGGATCTAAAAAATGGCCTCAGCACATCGGCTAAGAGACCTGACAGTGCGGGTAACACCGACTGAAGCGACTCTACCGACTTGGATAACTCATCCTCGGTCCTGGACAACTTCATGGTTAATTCGTTATAATGTTGCTCGTTGAACTCGTTACTAGGGCAATACTTCTTATGCTCGGCCCAATCGTTCATTAACCGATTACGCGACGCTTGGAGAACCACAAGCTGCGATCTACTCCACTCTAAATTGCCCATAAATTTATCAAATTCACGCACTCGGCCCAGTAAATTGCTGTTAGCTCGCTCCACCACATCCTTATCTCTCAATATTCGTCGACGGTCCTCGTGAAGATCTCGATTCTATAATTGAAGAGCGTTTACCCTTTGCTCCAAACTCGTGGCTAAAGCAGTTTTTTCGGCAGCAAGACGCTGAGAAGATCCCAAATGAGCCCGTAAATTGTCAATCTCGGAAGGATCATAATCAAACCGGCGATGTCGTTCTAACTCGTCCTCAAGACTTGCAATCTCCTCAGTTTGACGGTCTATTTTGTCGTCTTTGTTTGCCATTCGTTGACGAAGATTTTCCACAAGGTCTTTCTCAATATCCCATTTTCTCTTCAGAATCCTAAACTCCGAAGTAGCGTCTATACATATACTAGATACCTCGGCTAAGAAGAAGGATACCCGACTCAGGATACTGGCACGATAAACTCAATCAACAAAAGTCAAGAAGAATCATATACCTTGAGCATCGGCAAGTTTGATCTCCAGCTCGTTCGCGCGACCCTTCTCATTCTGAAGTTGAAGTTGGAGAGACTCTATCAACTGTTTATCTCGAAGGCGATTGGCGGGATCCAAGCGTACACGGTTCATGATCTAACACAAACAAACGAGTTTGCATCATAAGCGACACTAAGGACAGAAATCATAAGTGGGGCATTACTATACATAACCGAGTCGCTCACCACAGTGTCAAGTGTCAAGGCGATGTCACCATAACAGGGTACAACATTCAACATTTCTTCACCAGTATACTTCCCAAAGTCGGAGGAAGTAAGCGCACCCAAGGAATTCATGATCGGGCCAGAAACAGTGAAGCAAGTCTCGGCGCTAGAAGACGATCCCTCAGTAAACCGGGGCACACAGGGAAGCTCTACCGGAACACTAGTAACAACCTTCTCTACGGCGGGCGTCTCCGAGGGCTCCTGCTGGTTGCCCACACCTTGTTCACCGACTTTGTCACCCGGCACAGTCTCTCCAAACAACTCATCCTCTTCGGAAAGATCAATGAGGGGGCTCGTTTTCAGCGATGGCTTAGCAATTTCTTTACCTCTACCAGGATTACGCCTAAGCGGAGTAGGGTCGACATCGTCAACGTCATCATCATCGCGCCTCGGGTGTTTCTGCACAAGTGTATCGTCAGAACATGTGAAGGCAAAAAATAGGGGAAAGTACATATACTTATAAGGGAATCATTATGTTTGTTACCTTCCCCTGGTCTTCCTCAACCCTTGTGCCAGCACCTCTTTTCCTAGACCCGATAGTTTTTGTGGAACTGACCTGAGATTTTCAAAAAACAACAAATGACTAACTGACGCCCGAAGCTAACAAGATAGAAATCAAGAAAAGCGCGTACCTTATCGGCCTTGTCATCATTAACCACCCAGAAAGAATAGGGCTCGGCGGGAAAAGTAGGCGACGGGAAGTCATCATGAAGGATAGGACCTCGGACAAGAAGCGGAACTCGGGGATAGGTCGGATCATTAGAATATCGGGCTCGCCTGTTGGAACCATGGCCGATAGGATCAGCATCCAGCATCATTCTTTCGACACCCTCGGGCATAGTTTTGACCCGATGAGGACTTTCAGCAAACCCAGCAAGATCGCCCAAGGTCGAAGTACCAACTCGATAGTTGACAAGGAAATTGGCAACGGTATACTCAGGAGCGTCCTCGGGCTTGTAGGTAGACCACTCGGCAGTATAACCATGACCATCGCGGTGATCCCTCCACTCGTTCATAATTCGGAAAGTATTGCCAGTCCATTGAGCTAAAGCACGAGAAGGCCGAATCTGGGACAAAATCTCGTAATAAAATGGGCTATCAGGGTTGTATAAGGGAAGACAAAGGCCTAGCTCCAGCTGACCCAAGGTTATGACCACACAATTAGCCGATTGCTCGTGCTTCTTCATATCGGTTTTCTTCAAACTACCATTTCGGCCCGAGAGAAGGGTCACTTCGTAATTTTGAAGATCGTACGTCTCCTTCAACTGCTCAATGAACTCTTGATCGGAAAGATCTTTCACCATTTTCTCGGAACTGCACGAAATAGAAGAAGAGCTATCAGCAAAAATAGATTTCATCGCGCGATCATCATACCTAGAAGGGCTCTCAAGCAAAAACAGAGAAGCAAGGGGGGGAACATCAAACTCGGAAAAAACATCATCAACAGACCTCTTTTCATCCATGGAAGGAGAAGAATCCATTAACGAAGATAATGCAGAACTCGGTTTTCAACAAAGAAAGATGAGGCGACAGCAGCTACTGTAACGATCGATGAGGAGAAAAGGACGAAAGAAAATCAAGAAAGCTAGGGTTTTTTGAGAAGCGTAAGATATGAAGAAACTTGGAAGAAAACCACAGCAGCAGAACAGAAGGGCAGAGAAGAAGAAGGAAGAAAGGAGCGGGCTATTTAAAGAAGAAACTTTGTAACCGACGCTGACGGTTACCAGTCATAAAGTGGAAATTAGTGGGGCGTTGCATGGCGGGATTAGCGGCATGAGCGAAGACATGGGCGGTTAAGACGATGTTCTTCCACTCGTGCCTCCCACACGGGTGGAAAAAGGGGCATAAATGTAGGTGTAAATTATCTACAGATCAAGGTGGAAACATCATATACCCAGTGCACCCAAATACAAAGAAACGTGAAGTATAGAGCAAAGATTAAAGAGCGCGAGATTTAAGGAAGCCACGCGGATCGGGCGTAATAATGTCGTACAAGACTTGACCCAGACTTATGATAAAGCTGAAAAGATAAGGCGGGACGGGACAAACGAGGAGCTACAGTCAAACAGGCAAGAAAGTGTGGAACACATCGGATGATCATAAGGGCGACTATCGAGACAGCCGACATCACGTCAACAGAGTACCATAAGAGATTGGCTCGAATGAAATACAGGCCAGGAGCCAAGATGCATCGACTGCACAAGACGACGTGAGTCGGCCCGATCACAGAACAGCTAATTAGATGTAACAGGGTCAACATTCTAACTTCGCTGTATAAACTTTCTCCTATAAATGGCGGGACTTGTATTCTAGAGAGGCAGGTTGTAATTTTTGGGAGAGAAATGAGAGAGAAACCCGAGTTAGCATTAGAAAGAAGTGAATGAGAAGTAAGTTCATCTTGTAAGGAAATCCCACTAAGGGCAACACCTTTGTAACACCGTGAAGTAATAAGATTCATCATTTCACCCCCGTGGACGTAGGTAATCATATCGAACCACGTATATCTTGTGTTCATGGTTGAGTGTTTACTTTCGTTTGAGAAGAGTCGTACATTTCTATCCTTTGGATGTAGTTTGTAGTAAAATGCATCTACAATAGTCATTAAATTTCAGACGACGAAAATTGTTTAAAAATGATGAGAACTATTTATATATTTTACGAAGTAAATTTATTATAATTACACCAGTTAAGATAAAAGTTGAAGACTAATTAATTTTAATAAATTAATAATTAGTTTATCTAGCACTGGAGAATAGTGAAGGTTGTGTTTTCTCTGTTCGTAGGAAGGCATTGTTGGGATTGGCCAACCTTGACAGGGCAACTGCATTCAGAGATGACTGATCATAGAAATATACTGTAAGTTAATTTAGAAAACCGATAGATATAATTTCACTTAGAAAGATTCGTAAGAATCTCCCTTGTGATTAGAGACACCCGATTTTTTTGTAAGATAGAAATTAGTATAAGAAACTCAGACTTCTGTATTTGATATAATTTAAAAATCAGCATAGTTAACCTACAGCTACAAATTTTAGTTGTAGAAGCCATTTAGGTTTGTGCTTTATTTTCTTGTTGTTTGCGCTTAGAAAAGAGATGGAATTATTCTAAAAGGTGGGGAGTTCCAAGACTAGAAGGAAGTTCGATTTTTGAGGACGAAAATGTCTAAAGGTGGGGAGAATGTAGTGACCCTCAAGCTCGTCAACGCTATTAGACCGGTCAAATGACGATTTAGCCGCTAATAACTCGATAATTCTAATACGAACGTTAATTATTAGAAACTAATATAACAACGATCTAGATATGAAACTAGTACTGTTAGATAGATCTCGAAAAGTTATGCGAAATGAACTACTCGAACGCATCAATCGGATACCGGATGAGAAAGATATGGCACTCGGAATTTTTAGATATTACAGTTTGACTCTAGTCAATCGGAGTTGACTTACCATTGACCGTTTTGCCGTTAACTGGAGAATATTGCTGGTGACCAAGAACGAACAGGCCTCTAGATTAATTGACCCTTTCTTTAGGAATGGTCATCCCTTAGCACAACTACAAGGTTAACATTAGTGAAGCCTTTAATTAATCAAAAACTATATTTATATTTGAATTGAGAGTTATCTTCATGCAAATCAAGGAGCTGTTGGGTTCACGTTGAAACAGGAAGCTAGTTTGTAAGAATGAGTTGTCTCGATGGATAACTTAAAGGTTTGAATAATGTTTTGAAAAGATACATACAGAAATTGAGTTATGAGAAAAAGAGTTAGGAGGTGATGGAATTAAAAGAGAGAGTGGTTCTTAGTTGAATATGGTGATGGATTGAGAGAGAGTTGATGGATACACTGGAATAAAATCAGTAGAGAGTTACGGAGGGATAAGGAAATATGGTGTTCAGGTTGGAGTTCATATCAATGGTGGTTATGATAAATCTTCGTGGATTGATAATGAAGTTAATGGAATAATGGTGGAAATGGTGGAAAGATGATAGAACATGTTTATGAAAACTAAGGTAACGTTTCTAAATGATTCTAGTATGGTTTATATGAATTGGGTATGCTTATATATAGGAAATAGTCTTAAAACCAAACCATGATAGATTAATAGAAGTTATGATTTTATGTAAATTGTTGTTTACTGCCTTTAATGTTGAGACGTTGTTTGGTACCTTAAAGTGATAATTAGACATAGATATATAAAAGTAAATTGTAGTATATTCTAAGGTGATTCTTTAGATATGAATTTTGTTTAATTTGAATAAGTATCGAGTGAGATTTAGGTGAACGAAAAGTAGTCGTCGCAGCTGTTTCTGTGTGTTTTTCAGTCACGATTGACCGTAAGTAGGAGCCTTTCTTGGTAGGTTCAAGTGATAAATGGAAAATATTCAGTAGGAAAAAGTTGTATAAAATTCTCCCGTTATTCTAAATAACCAAAATTTTGTTTAATTTGGGTTTATATGATATAATATAGAGACCTTGTAAGACCACCAGTTGAAATGTTTCTGCTAAAACACTTAGAATATTTTCAGCTGTTTAGTGAAGAAGATGACCGAGTCATCTTCTGACTCACTCCGAGTCATACCTAGTTAGTGATTTAGACATTTGTGAGTCGTGGACCGGGTTTACTGGTCGGGTCACGGGTCAGGCCCAATGGGATTGGGCTTAGGGCATAAATCTTATTTTGATGTTTTGGACCCTTAACGGTCCGAATTAGCTTTCGGTTCCTTCTGAAAAATTGTAGGGTCTTTCGAGGGATTTCCGATGATACCCAATTTGACCCTATTTGGATTAGTAGATATTGTTTTATCCCAAAAATTACTTATTACCAGGTTATAGACTTAGAACCGTTAGTTATTTGACTTAGCATATAACTGGAGACTCGTATGAGATTATGTTATGAGCCTTTTGGCTAATCTTTAGAGTGTTTGTGTGATTAACAGTTAGTTATTAACAACGATCGATTCAAAGGATGAACCAATGGATCGTGGATCTCGAAGTAGGCGTGACTTGTCATCAAAAAGGTGTGGGAATGCATTTAACAGTTTTGTAATCATTGTTATTTTTTTTACGAAAGTTTTTATTTAATAAACTCATGCATTGTCTATTCGCATATTTCATGCTTTGTTTATCTTTATGATTGTCTTTGGGAAATGAGAATTTCCATCTGTGGTATATTAGATACTGCTCCTTTAGAATTTATGGCTAGGGCGATACACCGCAATATTAATAATAGGTGTGGAATTGGCATCAATATTACGGGTGTGTATACTAATCACCCACAGACTAACTTGTCTTTACTTTTGGTGTGTAAATGTCACCACAGAAATTATAAGGTGTGTAAATGTCACCGCAGAAACTAAAGAAGGAGTTTAGGTCCATATACATGATTGTTTATTTCAGTGGTTTTGTTGTCTTCTAATGTTTTCCAAATCTGCATATGATTACTTAGAAGTTAAATGTTAATTATTCCCCATTTCAGTTTCAGTTACAGAGTAGAGTTGCGCAGCGAAAGCTTCGAGAAGTTAACTTTGTTATTTGTTTATATATTCTGATAGGTTTATTTTGTTGTATAATCTTTGTAAACCAAATCACTATTGTATATATATTACATGAGAGGAGTTCTTGTATTTATTACAGAGTGGGTTTAGATTCGGGTTAATCTTTGTTTAGAACTTCTTTTTATAGTTTAAATATTTGATTTAGATTCGTTAGTGCCTCTTTATTTAGTTAAATTCTTGGTTTAGTCAGCTACTAGCTTAGGGGGCGCTACAGGAACAATAAGAGTTTACTTACTTGGAGTGATCTCGGACACCTTTTCTATTAATTTCTCCAAAAAGTCTTTAATGGAGAAGCACATAAAAACCCTAAAGGTTCACATACGCGGACGGGTGAATAAGAAGAAGGAAGTGCGCAAATTTCTTCTTTATAAGACTAATAATGGGCTAGGACCCGTTCGTGAACCACGACCCATACAGAAAAGAGGGATTTTCTTAGATGTTTGCACATCAAAGGTTATGCATGTTGTGTCAACATACTTTGTGAGAGACTATTGGTGCAGTGGAAAGCTTTATTTGAACATCAAAACATTACACAAATTAACCCATTTCTTACCCCATATCAAGATATATACACATGGGGTAGTGCCAATCTTGTTACCCAAGAGGCATAATGTGCAGAGAAATTCTCATGCAACATTTCTGGTTGATCTGTGTAAACGGCCTCTGTGATGTAATTAACATAATGATGATAATCATGGGAGTCTGAGCTTCATATTCTTTGTTTGATGTGCCTAGAAGGAATATTCTTTCGATTCCTAGGTTGTACAATAGTGTTCAAAGGTTTAATATGTACAAGACCCTTTTCGGAGTGATTCTTATACTTAACAGAATTAAGTTTTTCTATGGATCTAAAAACATCTTCGAATGCTCTGAATATATCATTATCAAATGATCCATTGTAATAATATTCCTCATAGATATCGACCGTTAATCTAGTGAGGTTGCATATCCTTGAGCGCCATGAACGTTTTCTCAATCTCTCATTCTTTTTATTTTTTTCCTTAGATTGACACATATCATCTAAAACTTCATTTTCAGATGAAATGGGATTATCATGAGAAACCAGATGTTTTGATTATAATAATTCTTTATCAATCTTAAAGAATTTCTGGCGTGTGTTACAGATGCCAAGAGAAAAAATTTCAAAGAAATTTCCCATGGGACAATTTTTAAGGAACGTTCAAGCACAAACTTATTAGGTTTAAAGATTTTGCCTGCTCTGATACCAATTGAAAATGCGGGGGTCTAACAACTACACCCAATATTTCAATTAGAAATCTGTATGGAAAAACTCCAAGTTACTTTCCAGAGAATCAACTAGACAATCAGACTCAATCAATAGAAAATATCTTCAAGGAGTTTATATCTCTATCTCTGAATTTGATCTATACTCAAGCAAATACAATCTGCGAGTCTTTATCAAAGAGAGATAACTAGGATGGTACCAAAGACCAATATCCAAGTGTCAATCAATTTAAATCAACAACCAAAAGGTCGAATATTTTAATTCATTGAACAAGGCACAACCTGTATTATTTCAATTATATAACAAAATATAATGCGGAAAAGAAATAACACGGACACCAGAATTTTGTTAATGAGGAAACCGCAAATGCAGAAAAACCGTGGGACCTAGTCCAAATTAAACATACACTGTATTAAGCCGCTACAGACACTAGCCTACTCCAAGCTAACTTTGGTATGGACTGTAGTTGAACCCCAACCAATCTCACACTGATCCAAGGTATAGTTATGCTCCTCCGTCTCTGATCCTAGCCGGATGCTACATACTTGATTCCCTTAGTTGATCTCATCAACAACCAAGAGTTGCTATGACCCAAAGTCGAAGACTTTAATAAACAAATCTGTATCACACAGAAAAGTCTACAGGTAATAGACAAATCTGTCTCCCACGAATAAACCTATGAGTTTTGTTCCGTCTTTTGATAAATCAAGGTTAACATGAACGAATTGATAAAACCATACTTCTATTCCTGAAGAACAACCACTACACAAAATCAGACATTTTGTTACACAAATATGTGTGACTTCTTATTTAATGTGACACATATAAGTGTAATAAATATGGTGTTATTCTTTTGTTACACATTAGGGGTCACACTAATAAGTGTGACTTAAATTAATTAAAGTCACACTAATTTCTGTAACAAATATATTACACATATTAGTGTAACATATTTGGCAGTAATTAACAAAAAAAAAAAATATTATGTTCTCCTGTTATGAGGCGACTACACCTTACTTGCCCTTAACCACCCAAGAAATATTTTTCTAATCCATATTCGCACCATCCATATGCAAGTAATATAAAAAATGGTATTGCATTAAAATTTTAGATGAGTTGTTGCATCAGAAAATGATACATTCTACAAACAAGTTGTCAGAAAACCAAAACTGCAATATACATTTTTATATAAAATGTCTAATATCATAACCAGATACTCCTTACATCCATCATTCTGCATTATCGACTTTCCCATATATGCTCACGTAAACCCTTCTGACCACACTATCTTCAGCACCTTCCATTAATTCTTTACTATGAACATCCTACACAGAGCAAAATGACCAAAGGTGTTCTTAAAACACAAATGATAAGTGAACCCAAAATACTAAATTACAGCAACAAGACAGAGCACAATCTTCTGACCAGATATGGCTACCTTCATGCATAAAAAAATGCATGCAAAGAAACGAAAACTGATGCATGTTATTAGTTTTCATACTAACCTCTCTTCTAACAATAAAGAAATGCAGTTCATACGTAGCCAATGCCAGCATAATTAAATCTTTATGCTGCAACATAGCAACATTATATAGCAAGTATTTGTATTAGCAAAGCACATTATAAGCAACAGATGCCTAGAAACAAATGCATGAGTTTTAAAATAAAAACAATGCCCAAAAAAAAGTTCCCATCAAACTAAATCAATCTTTACAATTATGAACAGAAATTACTTACCAAACCATACAGGTACGGACGGGTATTTGGATAGAGACCAGGAAGTGTTTTTCCAGCCAACGCAAGACATAATTTTGTCACCAGGAACATTAGACAACCTACAAAAAGAAATAACTTACGAGAAAATAATTTGATATTGACTAATTTATGTTAGGCAATAATTCTAATAATAAGAGAGATAAATGCATGGCAAAGTAGAAAACAGACATAAGACATACCATAACTGATCTCCACTCAGGATCATTCTTTAGTCGGAGTTGAAAAAACATGCATAAATTTAGGTCCAGGAGTGATATTATTTGAATCACAGACTTGTGAACTTTCCTTAGGAGGAAGCTACCTTCCCTACTACGCAAACTCTACTCACAGCAACTCTTCCTCTTCTGCCTGCTCGGTTACAACAAAAAGATAGTTCACGAATACCGTATATAAAGCAATAATCATAAACATATTTTGCATAATAATATAATTGCATGTTTTCAGTTTCGTCACGTTGTGATCTCAGTTGGATAAGATGCAACCAGGTAACATATAATCAAAGTACATTTCCCATCTTGTTTTTAGCGACACGTCATACCCATAACAAACCACAGTGATGACATTTAATGTGAACTGCATCCAAATAATTATAAAAGGGAAACTCTTTTGTTTTCTTCAATATGATTATAGCCCATATGCTGTCCAAGAAGGATACGAGGAAACACAAAATGCAAACTTTTATATTAAAAATCTAGCTTCACTGTGCTTATCCGTTTAATTTCTCTAAGAATAGAGATCGAGCGGGCAATTTTCAACCCATTTCTCCCAAAAAAAATAAAAAAATAATCCTCTCTTGGAACATAAGTCGCAGTATTATTACTGATTATTTACATGCATAAAAATGGTTAGGATAACATAATAAAATTCCATCAGTTTTGAGTGTAAATCTAATTGCTACTATTGTATATGCAAAAACACTTACTGCTTCTTGTGCATCTCCAGCATCTTTGAAACGTCTAGACCATTGCTGATTCATCTTTTCCCTTGGAGCCGCACCATATACACAATTTACAGTGTGGACATATGAGGCAAATCATTACTGTGTACATATGTATATTCCAATATTAACGTTGATTACAAAAACTAGATCTGAAAATGCTCACAAGTAGCCAAAAAACCTATCAATCTAATCAAAGTGATATCACATCGAATGTGGTAGGTGCCGGATGTAAACATTTAAAAAATATATATATAAAACGAGTAAAAATTCAGCTAAACAATTTTCGATATGTATGCACATAATTATTTCAAGAAAGCATCAAAATTTGCATACCCGGTGTTCAGGATGGAAACATGGATGAGTAATATCACTAAAATTTGGATCACCCATGTACCAATCTCGTTTTTGCACTTCATTGTTGCTTTACCCAAATTTTGCAGGCCCAAACAAGAATAACGGTCATCTCGAATAGAATTGTAAAGGTTGGTGATCCAAACAG